>CM017564.1:56350939-56950939 GCA_007844125.1 Sinonovacula constricta | reverse complement strand
TTTCTGTTTTTTATTTGTGCCATATTATAGACACATCTGCACAGGAATGTATTAAAAACAAAACAAAACATGTTCCAAAATGCAGTGAACCCGTGTTATGTTAAGTGTCAAACTGACAGCCGGGAGAGTAATGACAAATATTTACTATAAAGTGTAAAGGCTATTGGTTGTATTCATATACGCGCAGTGTCTGTGAAAAAAGTCTGGTTGAAGTTTTAGTAAAAGTGTCATGGGTAAACATCATAACTTTGCAACTTTGCAACAACAGTACCGACAATAAAATAAAGATCTATTCACTTTACTTCTTGTTATTAAAAAAATTCATTCACACATTGATATTATTATTATTATTATACGTATTAGTATAAGTATTAGTAGTAGTTGTAGTAGTAGTGTTATTTTTTTAATATTATTAATAGCAGAAGAAAAAGTAGTAGTAGTAGTAGTAGTAGTAGTAGTAATAGTAGTAGTAGTAGTAATAGTAGTAGTAGTAGTAATAGTAGTAGTAGTAGTTGTAATAGTAGTAGTAGTGTAGTAGTAGTAGTAGTAGTAGTAGTAGTAGTAGTAGTAGTAGTTGTACTACTAGTAGTAGTAGTAGTAATAGTAGTAGTAGTAGTAGTAGTAGTAGTAGTAGTAGTAGTAGTAGTAGTAGTAGTAGTAGTAGTAGTAGTAGTACTAGTAGTAGGAGTAGTAGTAATAGCAGTAGTAGTAGTACGTTTATTAGTATTATGTCTATTAGTATTGTCTTTATTATTATGTTTATTGTTATGTTTATTATGTTAAATGTTTTTGTGAACAACTAGATCTGTGCCGATGTTTACCACTCAGAGTTGGAGCTTTATCTGTTTGGCTTTAGCATTTGTTACAATCTTATCGACATTAATTGAGAATGGGATCTGGGCTTTAACCACATGAAAGGTCTTCCAGGGGAATGTTTAAGCTCAGGTTTTAGAATCCTATACGATTAACCGCAATCCATTTTTTCACGTGACCTAACAATGTTAATGGTCTAAAACAAGTTGAGTTTTTTTATCTTTCATAAATAATATTTTAATTCAATGGCTAACTCAACGGCAGATGGATCTGCCTTAATTTTAAGAAAATGTTATATCAGTATATTATTTTTCTTCGGTTGGAAAGTGAATTAAAATTGCGCAGAACAATTTTTTGATAAGATAACTCTAAATACCTTCCCGTGAGTGCAAATTTAGCAAATATTTTAAATTTATATGCTTTCAGATACCAGCGATTAAAGAAAGATATCATTTATTATCTTGTATTTAAACATATATTGGATTAAATGTGTTTGACATTGAATATCATAAAGACATAATGGACAACCAACATATAATTTGTATACTTCTGCAAGCGTTGCCATGAGAAAAAACAACAAGAAAAATAATTATTTCAATTCCACTAGGACTTTATCTTCATAGATTTCGAACAAGTGTCCTGACTGTTGATTAGTGACGTTAAGGCTTAACATATTTTTAAAACATTAGCTATCAACTTGAAATCTATTCGCTTAAAATGAGTTCGTAATAAGATTTTCCTCCCTCAAATACAAAACTATGATAGCTACTTTTCTGGTGTGTTTACCAGAACACATCGGTGCTATTTGTATGCAACTACAAGCAAAAGTTCCTAACTACAGTGCTTAAACTTGTAAGTTCAATAGAGTAGGATATCAGACAGTTCTCGATGTGATTGACTGATCGAAATTTACACATGTATCTCTGCCTTACATAATGAAGTTCCTGATTTACATAACATACACTCTACAACACTTTCTTAGCACGTGACCAAATATTAACACTTGGAGTCAGATTGCTTAAGATGAATTAATCATTCTCACTATTGTTATCTATATGTTCTCTTGGATGTCAAAACTCAGTTACCATTGTTATCTATATGTTCTTATGGATGTTAATACTCAGTTACCATTGTTATCTATATGTTCTCTTGGATGTCAAGACTCGGGTATCTTTGTTATCTATATGTTCTCTTGGATGGCAAGACTCAGTTACTAATGTTATCTATATGTTCTCTGGGATGTCAAGACTCAGTTACCACTGTTATCTATATGTTCTCTGGGATGTCAAGACTCAGTTACCAATGTTATCTATATGTTCTCTGTGATGTCAAGACTCAGTTGCCATTGTTATCTATATGTTTTCTGGGATGTCAAGACTCAGTTACCAATGTTATCTATATGTTCTCTGGGATGTCAAGACTCAGTTATCATTGTTATCTATATGTTCTCTGGGATGTCAATACTCAGTTACCAATGTTATCTATATGTTCTCTGGGATGTCAATACTCACTTACTAATGTTATCTATATGTTCTCTAGGATGTCAAGACTCAGTTACTAATGTTATCTATATGTTCTCTGGGATGTCAAGACTCAGTTACCAATGTTATCTTTATGTTCTCTGGGATGCTTTCTTTATATTCAATGACATCTCTGAACGCTTAGTTTAAAAGAGTTCAGTCAGGGAATTTCTAGTTAGCCAACATGGCAACATGAGCTGAGGAAATCATGAAGTAAAAGGAAGGTAACTGGAAAAAGTATAAATGTTCAAAATATCAACAGTAAAGTTTTCCTCAATCAACTATCTTATTATCAACTTTCGGATGTCTTCCTTTACCAAAGTATATAGTAAATTGGGTTATCATATATTAAAAACAAGGTACACATGCAAATCCATTTACACAGTATTTATTCTTAAATATGCATAGACTTATATCGCACTGTAGTAATAGTTCATTTACAATATTGCGCCAGAATGTAAAACTGACATGACACTTTGATCTCCAGAGGAGCGTATTTTCTTCCGGTAAACAAAGTCAGTACTTAAATAGCTTTTAAATTGTATGCAAAAATGTCATTTTGTCATGAAAAGAACACATAGATATTAAACTGATATTTAATAAAGCAGCTACAGAAAAACTAAACTTTACTTTCGTCTTAACGTATAGAAAATATCAGCGCATGTACATTTTGTTTTCAAATAGATCGTTCTCTTTTCGTTGCTTGCATTTGAGAAATTCGTCAGGAAGTGCGAGGTTAGAGCTCTGTAAAACCGGTTTAAGCACCCCAGTCGGTCCATATTGCCGACTGACCGTTCCAAGGCGGTAACTGTCGGGTTTGCTCTTTTCCTTAAATGACTCATCACAAATTTGTTATTACTTTTCGCTTGGCTTGCATGTGAAATACCTTTGTTCTGCGCCTTTTCGGAGTTTGGTATATGTTGCAATACTCATAGGACTTTGTCGTATATTCTTATTCTTAAATACAGAAGGTGTATTGTGTTAAGATAAAAGTAAAATGTTTTGTCAATATAACGATCATATTTATACTATAGCTACATTTCTTAAAACTTAAAATGATAAAAAGTTCTATCTGTTATCATCAAGCCAATGACGCCAGAAAGATAAGATAATCGAAGATCAAATTCTGTATGTTATTTTGTATGCACTGAAAGGATTGCCCTATTTCTAATTATGCCCATTGCAGGTTTATCATAATTTAAAACTGGACAATGCCTGCTTGATTAAGTCATTTTAATTCAATGCTTCCAAACACCTTTCAAAGAAGGCGCCGTCTAAATTTTATATTTAGGTTATTAAATCCACTAACATATTACCAGAAAACATTACGTGACATACATACGGAATTCAACTGTTATAAATTTAAAGCCATGTGCTATCCTTTCGATCAGTTTTTACAGACTGTTTACAATCAACATAGCTCCAAATAGTTTTTGAAATATATATTGATGCTAGCACGAAGCTTAATGTTGTTTCGGAAATGAGTAATCGATAAACAACAAAGAAATACATTACAGCTTTACAGGCACTTGCTGTCCCAAACCAAAATTTAATTTTCCGGTCCCCAAAACCCAACACGTGCGAGCTCAACCTGACCTACTGCACAATTTATACCAAGGACACTGGTTGTTTTCTAGGAAAACCATGAAAAATCCGTCCCACTTATACAGAGATCAGCTTTGATTCACGACATAATTTAATTCCGAAAAAAAAAACTATCGTTTGCGACGATGTTTCGTGTGCGCAATCGTGCAAAAGAGAGTGAAGTTTGAAATGAAACAAACCAAGCGATGACATATAGCAAAAACAACACGACGTCATACAATAAAAATGCAGTTTCGTCATATATCAACATTGAAATGTTTAAATAATAAAAAACACAAAAGAAACCATCGAACTTTAGAAAACAATACCAATTAACATCACAAAATGTGAAGGGGTAATAGAAAATAAATATGAAAATAAATATTTGGCACATGTATCTTGCTTCATAACAGTCAGATATATAGTATGATTCATGCCTTTTCTAGTTACCTATATATTTAAAATAGTTTCATCCTGTTCTCTTTAAGAACTACATTAAAAACTTAAAACATTTAAAGAACGATAAATTGTTGTGATAAAAAAGAAGACAAATGATTTGGTGTTTGGTGGAGTACTAATATGGAAATGGATGACTAGGGTAGGCTTCTCGTTTAGGGAACTAGAGATGCGGAAAACTCGAGAGACAGTGGGAGAACTGCGCAAGGTGTTACTGTTTGCTTTTGAAAATTGATCCCAATATATTCACGAGATTGCCGGTAAAACATTACTTTGAGGTATCCATACTTTGAACTTCCAGTAAGAGGCCTCTTAGATGTTTTCGCAAATTTTTTAGACGTACCCTAAACAATTGATTTCTTTAGCCTTGCTACCAGATGTCACACGGGGACGTGTAATCTGTCTAGGATTGTTCGACACCTTTCGGTGACTTTATTGTAATGCATGTCCGTCTCGTAGTTACATGAATATTCGCAGTAAATCCAGGGAGATTGTTAAAACTATGTTTACACTAGCACTGACTAACTGGTAATTCCTTCCCTATATCCGAGTTGCATAAATCGTCCTCTTGTGTGGCGATCAAAACACGACAGAATATAGTCGTATATACGTGAAATATTTTCTTGGTGAGTCGAATTGAATGACAAATCTGCTTTGTGTTAAATGTGTGCTTATCGCTTACAAGGCATATTGAAACACGGAGAACGTTCAGCAGCTGTCAGATATTAACGATAATTTGGGATTCCCAGATGTTGGCGTGGTAAATATAATTAGCAAGAAATGTGATAAGCAATTTTGGCATTTTGAAAAGTAATATGTGACGGTATAAACACCAGCCTTGGCCTTTATGTTCTTCGAAAGCAGGCATATTCAGTAAAGATCAATAATAACACGAGACAATCTAGATCATAACAAAACAAGAATGACTATGTTATCTTTTCTGTGAGTATGGTAAGAGTGACAATTGATTAAGTGATACAATGCTGCAGCGTCATATTTTTGCAGTTGAAACCTTTGGTGTTACTTATTAGTAAATTTAAATGATATACTATGAATTAATTGTATTCATGTAACCATGCATCTGAAAACCACGCATTATATTGCGTTTGATAACTTTCATCAAATTTAAACATACCCACATACTTCATACACCACTGCTTGTACATGTACATACACCGTGGAATTAGAAATGTTACTAGAATACAGCTAAAACTGTATAAAAAATATATTCCTGAAACATCCGGATAGATAGATGTTTATATAAATGCTGTTTTATTACCATTTGTTTGCACGTAACAATGAATGAAAACAATGATTTCAGCTTATTAAAGCTTTGACCAACATCGAGCTAAATGAGACTTTGTTTTTGTGGTGTTCTTTAAAGTGCACCAAATGTCTGAAATTGTATTGCGTTTTCTTCATTTAGTCATCTGAATTTAAATCGTATGTTTCCAAACAATATTTTTTCATTTTATTATATTTATATCTTACTCAGGGTAAAACCTATGAGAGCGCTTGGTGAGAGTGAAACCATTCGTCGAAGCAAATTGTGTATAGAAGATAGGTACACATGCACGTGCTGCTAATAAAACGGCGATTTGACTAAAGGTACTTATGTACAATGAAAGTGGGCATAACATTTAAGACGGTCGCGGTAGTTCGCTCAGCGCATCTAGTTTGGAAAATCGCATGTATCTTACTATTCAGTGTACATATATAATATTTATTTATCTTTTGTTGTTAAATCGAATGTATGCAACATGTTAAAATAGTTTGTTTTATTTTGTTTTAAAAAATAATGATAGTCATTCTTTAATGTGTATTTGAATACTTTGGACAACATGAAAAAGTACGTGACCCCTTGGTCAGGGCCATGGTTAAAACAAAACGAAACTGAAAACGAGCACGTTAACCTCTTTACTTTCAATATTTTAATATTTTGCATATAATATTTTCTATAAAATATGTAAAAATGATAAGAAAAATTAAGAATGGAAATAAAATGCAGAAATGGTTTTTAATTTCTTAAAATTAATGAAAAACACATTGACTTTAGCGTTTAGAAGGCAGGTTTTGAGGTTATTTTTACATCAACATCAACAATTTTCTTATTGTTGTTTATGTTGTTTCTGTATAGATCTGTTTTCAAATGTACTTCTTGATTCCTGTTATACACTTCAGTTAAAATAGTAAAGGTGCTCATTTTACAGTACACTGTGACTGTTGTTAAAAAAATTCAGGGACCAACGACACCCCAAGGTCACTAAATGAGTTATTTCTTGAATACAAGGACTTAACCCACAAATTTATGTAAATATACCTTAAAGTAGGCAATAAAAATCATTGAAAACATATTATTCAATAAGGATTTTAGAATTTTTGGAAACATAATAGTAGCACTGATCTTTCGTCGACGGACATTTTTACCACATTTCTTTTCAAATTATCACAAAATCTTATCTATTTACATTATTTTTCCAATTATATAATTGTTATATAATTGTTGCTTCATGTTATATCAGTCAGTTTAAAGTATAAATCATGTATATACTTGGCTTTACACTATAAAAATGATATGTATGTAGATACATGTATATCTTATATGTAGATTTGTATTATTCCATTAATAGCAAGAAACACCTACTATGTACAGGTAGGTTGATGTTATAGTTATTACTCAAAAATAAGTTGTAACCCCACTTTTCCTTTCTTTATTTGAACTCAGCATACTATAAACTACCATATATGAAACAAATCTAGAAGGAAATCAAACTATAGAAATCATACTTTAAGTAAGATCTTTCAACATTTTCTATGTCACATAAATAGCCGCACCTTAAATAAACTAGAGATGCTTTCGATACATTATATTTGCATCATCAATTAATACTCGTTTAGAATCGATCAGATAATTACAGGACAAATCCTTTTTAAATGGTCAAGTTGTGATTTCCACTGATAAACATATCTGCTGTGTATTAAATTGGAGCTTCATTGACTAATATATCTGATGTATATTAATTTGGTGCCTATCGCTTACAAGAAATTTTTAAACATAAAAACGTTCAAAAGCTGTCAGGTATAAACGATCACCGGGAATTCCTAGATGCTGGTTTTGTACATTGAATTAGTGAGAAACAGGATAAAAGTTTTGACATTCTGACATAAGGGAAGGTGATATGTTAAGATATGATCAAATGTACGGTGTAAATAAAAAATTATACGGGACAAACTAAATCTTTGTCAAAGGGTAAAAACACTAACGACATTTCGGCTGAGAAAATGTTTTTGATGTCGGTATAAAAATTAGAATAAAATTATTGATGATTTGTTCATAGCGTTATATTTTGCTAAAACAAGACGGTTATATAGTTAAACAATTAATGCTGTAATATAACAAATTACATATGAATTAACATATTTGAACATTTAAAGAGTTAAGAATACGTTATCTCTTGGAATGGTTTGTTTCAAGTACAGTTGTTTCCTTTCACTATATGTAATTGAGCAACCCCTCAGGAAATTCCTGGTTAGAGCTTTGTGAAGCAGTTTAAAGACCCTAAGTCGGTTCTTTTTGCCGACTTAGGGTTAATGTGGAGCGTCTTGAAAATAATAATGAAAGTTATTTTCTCTTAATAATCTTAGATTTTTAAGGAATAATATGCAAGTGTAGTCTTAAAATACATGTTTACATACAATCAAAATCATTCAGCTGCATCTGCTAACGAAAGAATCGAATATATTAAAATGAGAGTCTTAAAATAGCAATCATGAGAACGCTTTCAACAAATATATTATTTAATTGTTAAATGGCTTACAAACATTAGAAATCTAACCGATCTTTTTACTTTCATCGAGAATATCACTGTCGCTTGAAGTAAAATGGACAAAGAACTAAATGACGAAAACCAGAAGTTAAAATGTTGCCCAGCAATAATCATATAACAAAGGCTCTTTTTATCTCTAAAATTAATACCGATCGTGATGTTGTTATCATTGTTTACTTAATTACTTGGAAATCTAATTAAAAGGAGTACTTAAGGTCATATCTCTAAGAATGCATGAGTTATTTAAGAAGTTTGTTGAAATCCGAAGAACATTTTCATTACTAAGTGCAGATCATGTAATTCATAGAAACATTTTGTATCCGGCAAATATTTTCAGTCGGTCTAGTAGCTGTCAGATATGCAACTGATGTATGATCTTATATCGCTTTTGAGATATATATCATAGATATATGTTATGCTTTAGAAATAATGGTGATACGCATAAGCAGTTTTCGCAGTCGAAATATGCATTGTGTTTACATGTTTTGTTTCGTACAAAGTGGTGAGAAGGGGAGCCCAGCAGACATTAAGGTAATATTATACACAAAGCAAAAGTGTTGAAAATGAGAAGTCATCCTAAAATATAAATAAACACACCAACTGCGGTTTCCAGATGACTTCCTTTCATCCCACTATAGGACAGAAACTGTTTTGAAGGGCTCTCTCAGAACTGGCTGTGCCTTGAGAGAGCAGTATTGAGGATACCTATAATAGAAAGGAAATAAAATACAACAGACGGAAATTATACTGCCACCACTGTTTAAATATATTTGTTATTTCCTTGCTTTGTTTTGTCTTTTGTTGTGTATCGCTAAATGTTGTAACAGACGTCTTTATATTCGATGTATATACATCCTCTATATATCAATGCACATTTTGTAATTCTGCTTTATCACAAAATTTGCTTAATAAATTGCAGTCAAATATAGAGATTTGTATAAAAGATCTCTTTTTTTCACAAGAAAATAAGTTAGATATTTACCTTTTCATCAAGCAACTCTTAACTTAATACGATTAATACCATTTTTGTTTAAAGAGGATACATATAATTGTTATCGTCATATAAAACATTCGTGTTCAGAATATGTTACAGCATTTTCTTCTATTATTAACATTACATTAAACACCTCCACCCCCGTCCGCCCCCAGACACACACACACCCATGCACGCACTATCACGATCACACAGACAAATCCAACACACACACAGACACGCCCACCAACGGCCATGCACACACACTCACCATCACACAGACCTCCCTACCACACACACAGACACGCCCATCCACGCCAATGCATGCACAATCACAATCATACAGACATATCCACATACACACGCACATACACCCGCCCACCAACGCCCATACACGCACACTCACCATCACACAGATACCCCCTCCCACACACACGACTACCCACGATCATGCTCGCACAACCACCATCTCACAGACACCACACACATACACACATACACACGCCTACCCATGCATGTACAATCCCTATCACACAGACCCACTCCCCACTCAAAATCCCCACACACCCATGCATGCACTTACACCATCACACAGACCCCTCACACACATAGAGACACGTCTACCCACACTCACCATCATTCAGACCTCCTGCACAGAGAGAGAGAGAGAGAGAGAGAGAGAGAGAGAGAGAGAGAGAGAGAGAGAGAGAGAGAGAGACGCCCACCCACGCACTTGCACGCACACTCACCATCACACAGACCTTCACCCCTACACACATACACACACGCCCACCCACGCCCATGCAAGCACAAACACCATCACACAGACACCACAAATACATATAAAGCCTTACCATGTCCATGCACACACATTTACCACCACACAACACCCCTCACACACACGCCAACCCATGCCTATGCACGCAAACTCACCATCACACAGACCCATCCACACACAGACGCACCTACTCATACATATCGTATCATATATGTGCTCTGATCTATTTATACTAACTTAAATCATCCTTCCTTTTAGCCTGTAAGAATCGAAATTTATTTCCATTCAGGTTTCACCATGATATGTTTATCGTGCTGGCTAAGAAAAACACAACAACATACAAATAACAGCATAAAACGGCATAACAGGGCAATGTTTAAACATTGTTTAAGTGTATCTGATGAGCCAATGTGTCGGAAACACATTAAGTAAATCATCGGAAATTCTCTAAAACCTTTATATTTTCTTGTTTATTTCGAATAATAAATGCTTCCATATTATCAATATAATACTTGGTATGATTTTTGGTGATGTGATATTTTTTGAGAATTCCCAGGGTATATATTTAATCATATGATCCTTCCCAGAATAAACCTTCACAGACACTCAATATTATTGCTGAATATAAAAATGTATAAATAAATATTAATTTTCCTTTGTAATGTAACTAATAATCTAAGCGATTACTTTTATATTCGCAATCTGTACAGATCTTAATTATTGCATTTTTCTTTCTGCAATGCAATGTGGGCGGGGCGGTACATCAGTCAAAGAATAATGTAGATATGCTGTAATGACGACATCAATTCTACTTATTTAAACAGATACGATCATTGGGGAAACTCTGTATATAAATGCATTCAAGGCGAGTCCCATTGATTTACATATCTGTTTTGTGTTAAACGTCGTCTTATCGCAATAAAAATAATGAAACAATGATAGCGTTCAGCAATTTTTATACATAAATAGAACTGGGAATTCCCAGAAAGTAGCGTGGTGCATTCGGTTAGTGAAAAATGGATAAAAAAGTTTTGACAATGTGAAAAATATTTTGATTATATATTTAAAAATATAATAATATATAATGATATACTATATAATAGTATAATAAGCTGATATTGGTTAGAATCCCTCTGGAAATGTTAATACTTTTCCTTTTCTGTTCTCTACTCTTTAAAATAAGAACGAGGGCTTAAGCAAAATTTTGATTTTTAAATACAAAAGTCAACTTGATACAACTTTGTGGAGTTATAACACAATATCCTCTCAGATTTTATGACAAACAGCGGATGATTTGGACAAAATGTATTTCTGACAAAATGTATTTCTGAACTGTAATTTTTGCTTAAGATTCCTGCCTGATGTTATCATTACAGCTGTCAAACCAAGAGTCGTACATTAATTTAGTTTGACCTCAATGCAACGGGTATCTTAAAAACATTCGATAAAGCTGAAAAAGATCATTCCCTGAAACGCGTTTCTATGAGGATTTTTACCGGGTCAGGATAATATTCTGACTCCTTCCTGATAAAAGTGAAGCATACAAGAAACTTTCAATGATTTCTTAACAATTTTATGCCGTTGTTCTACACATTACTCATAAAGTGTTGTCAATATTCATAATTAGGACATTTTCCTTCAGGGGTTACATGTTTATCCTCTTCAATAAGCCTATGCATTGTTTATTATTGTATCAATGCCTAATATGTTAAGTTATTGTTAAAGGTACGTTTTTCCTAATAAGCTAAAGCAATGCTATAAAATAGAAATCAATTTTTATTGAAAACGTTTTCGACCGTTACCGCCTTCTAGACTGGCTAAATGTTTAATGGCAAGAGAAATCAAAAGATACCTAAAATTCGTACTTGAAATTAGACATTTGACAAACTTAGAAAGAAATTCTATTCTCCCTTTTTTAAAACGATAAACGCACTTTTTCTAGTACAGAAACATTTAGAATTATTTATCATTTTGCATACCAACTTTGAAGAGCACTGCGTTCGTTCAAAAGTAATCGGCAACAAATTAAGCGATCACCACATCAAACTATATCGAAGTTTGTATCTTAATGCAGAGCGTCCAGGGAGTGTCTGTATATCAGTAACCTACTAAATAATTGGATTTTTAATGATAAAGGTAATGTGTAGATTTATTTCGTTAATATGTTTGGGAAACCATACAACTACTTTTTGAAGAACTAATATATCATCAAGTTACGAACGACTCAATTATATTCAAACACGTCTCTTCAAACTATAATCATGAGAACATCATTTAAAGCTTTATTCTGTCTTTGGTTCAATGGCCAACAACGTATAAGTGACCTTTCATCTTTGCATCGAGTATATCATTGACACAAAGAGAAAAATTGATAAAAATGGCTATTACGACAACTAAACGGATGTTAATGTATCAAAAGGATCGAATTTATTAAACTTATTAGAGCGAGGGCACTCCGTTACAAAGGGTGTAGCTACAACAAGTCTGGGAAAGGGACAATTGACGCTTTAAACTCATAATTATTACTGCGAGAACTGTAGCATATCGTCAAAATCATTTTAATAAACACAGTATTTAATGACCTTATCAGACAACCTCAAAGCGATCAACTGTATTTGTGTTTCTTCAAGGACCACGACCCAAAGTTTCAACTGGTGTGGTCCGTATAGGTGAAGGCAACATAAAATGTAAAACATGTTTCTATACGCTTCCGTAGAAAGTGGTCAACACTGAATACCATCCTGAAAAGAAAGATGTGCGTTTTTTGTTTTTAGATACTTGTTATCGTGACCCGCATGTTTCAACACTTTTGGACAATAAGTCTAAAAATGCTTGTAAAAGATACAACTCTTATGGAGTTACTCAATAAAAAGGGAAACTATAAGAAATGTTGGAAGTAAATAAGCCATTTTAGATGCGGTAACCTATATCTGTAAACCTACATTTTGACTCGATATGAATAGTGCTATTTTAAACACTTTTTTATATCCGAACAGCTGTTACTAACAGCTGCATATCGTTTTAGCATTAAGAAATATCGTGACTTCTTCCGACTTCGTAACACGTTTGTTTTGCAAAATAAATAATGACTAAGCTTCAATATATATACCCTAAAGTTTAATTGCACATTCCTTTTAAATTGGTTGTTTCATTATAGTGGTGCAAATTGAAATCAAAACAGAAAGCAAGGCGATATTTTACCCATAGCAAACAGACTGTGACATAAACGGTGCTCTAATGAACTAGTGTTGTTCTAGAAGAGATCATTTAAACAGGTTTCATGTATTGTGGTGCATGACAGCAATATACATTTTATTTAACTAATTAATAATTATGTTTGTCTTAATAATTACACATATTATATTCCTGCTAAACTGTTAGGGTATTGTTTGATTGGGTCGTGTTGGAATGACAAAAGATTTGGGAAAAATTATATAAGATATAGTTGATAATAAAAATGATAAATGTAATGGGGTATATTGGTGAAATGGAAATTGTCTCCCTTGTTAGTAAATATCCGCGGTATTCTAAACAGTAGGTAGGTCCTTTTAGTCGGAATTCCTGGACTTTTTCACCCGTTCGTTTGTAGATATTGCAATTACAAACAGTAAAATGTCTTACTTTAGCATAAATATAAACTTTAAATCCATTTAAAAACGTACAGAGATATGTAATTTAAAAAGAGAATGGAAGCGTTTGTTGATGGCAGTTAACCTGTGTATCACAAGAAAGGCAGAAATGTCAACATACACTCCAAAGCACAAGCATAAAAACCGAGTAAAACAAATGAAAGGACCTACTTGTATTTAGGGATTATTCAGGGGAGACTAATCATTAATGTCTCTCATTGAGTGTGGGATGTTTTGCACTAATACCTGGCAAGTGCTGTTAATGTTATTAAGTTCTGATCCCGTTTTGATCCATTGGACTTAGATAATATTTGTCTCTGGATAACACTCGTGTCACCTTTGGCCGCGTAAGTTTAATTTCTGACACAAAACAGATCCAAATAATGAACACCCAATTGCACAATCTGCAGATCCATATCAACCGTTGATACGCAGACACTTTATATTCTCAAGGATCAAGCATTTAGAAATGTGATAAAATTGTCCAGACTGCCTAATTGTGATGCTCATTGTATGTTTTGTTAACGTTGTAGTTGTTGTAGTAGAAGTTATTGATCTTGTTGTAATTGTTGTCGTATGACTTTGTTGCTGTCAACGTTTCTGCTTAATAAGGAAGGACAAATAGTGAAAATAAATAATGAAAATAAATAATGGAGAAAATCAATAAATTGTGAATACTTATGCTAGTTGCAGGGGATTAATTGGTGCATTGTTATTACAACTGCCTATAATATATCGCAAAAATCAGATTCCTGTCTATGCTAATTATACATCTAATTCATTCGAAAACCTACCAACAAATAGTGAACAGTTAAGAAAAGACCTCACAAACACGATACTTAAATCTTAGATAGTAGAGAATGTGCAGATAAATGACGGAAAGCACATCAATAACATTGAAAAATGTGAGAAAGTCAATTTTGGTTTGTATATTTATTCTAGTTGAATGTCCACTTTGTCTGCAAACACTTGATGTCGTGCCATGAATTATGCTTATATTTTTCTTTTATGGCGGCAAAGGTATTTTATATGACATAAAACCGTCACGGCCGATTTGTATCAGTTTTAAAAAAAAACACAAAAAACAGTTGCCTGAGAACACATCACAACACATTCAGTTAACGTGTTAATTGAATTAGTCCTAAAATAGCTTTCTCGTTCAAGTGTTTTATTTGGTTTTATATAATTTTAGTACCAGTTATGATTGTCATTTGTAAATAAGTCATGAAAGATACACTCTGTACTTTTAACAATTTGTAATAATATTGACTTAAAACAGGTTAGAAATAAAGTGTATTTTTTGTTTTACGACGAAACCTTTATTGACTGACTTTATAAACATATATATACTTTAGCTGTAAACTTTATTTGTGCATCGATTTTTTCCTTACTTTACTAAACCATGCAATTGCTTCAACTACAATTTTATTATATACACAATTTATGCAAAACAAATTGCTCAATTGTTATCGAGTCAAAAATCCCTTTCTACAAAGTAGTATCCAAACAGCTATTGCCAAACAGTTGCATATATTTTTAAGTATTATTAATATCATGACTTTTTGATTTCTTAATTCGTTTGTTTTTGCAAATGAATTATGACCAAGCTTTAATTTAGATAATTATATATATATTGTTATGTACAGTAGTACATCAGCGTTTAAGGTTACGCTTGTCAGGTTAAGGGGTTGTTTATCGTAGTAGTCATGACATAATTCGCATGACATAGTTTCGGATGATGTAGCATTTGCGTAACTGCTAGAAAGAAAAGGATCAGTGCTAGGAAGTTAATTTGTTTATTTTTAACTGGGTTTCGCGAATGTTCTGGTTTCGAGAATGTTCTAGAGCTTCTGCGTTCTAGAAATTCTTTGGTCTATATAAGGGCTTGTTTGCCGATTTAAGTTGGAAGTTTGGATGGACATAGAGTGTGGACATATAGTTTGGAAAATACTGCAGCTTCTATATATGTGTAAGTTCTAACACAGAAAGATTTATTATGGAGGTCAGCGCATGATTCTGACTACGTCATTCTCCTATTTGAACATTGAACATTTCATGGAATGCGATTTTACAGTTTTATCTCAAGCTTTCCAGATATCCATTGCCCTAAGGGCGAATTTTGTTTAATTAAATGTAACCAAGACGATTGTGGCAAACCGGTCTGTTGTTTATATTGCACTGTCGTGTATTTTTGCGCCAGATAGTTCCTATATGTTACTTAATGACGTTTAAATGGAACTTGTTTAAAAATAAAAACTTACATGAAGTTACAGGTCCTTCCACATGTGTTATCCGTTTTGAATGCAAGCATAAGACCAGCTTATGGTTCCTTCACCCTTAATTACAATAAAAACGTGATTAATTATGTTGCAATAATTGTCCATTTTATTTAAGCTACCAAAGCTTTTATAAAAATATGAAAAAAAATGTAAGAGACAAAGCTAAGAGGCTTGTCTTCTGTCTTTCAAAACATTTATCCTAATACAAATGCTAATTTTTCCGACAATATATATATATATGAAATTGTGTTCATAAACGACATCATTGTTACCTTCAGGGATCACCCGATGCTTTTGTTCAAGACTGCCTTCTGACAGTGTTTGTGCTTTTTTAGTTTGTTGATTTTCGAGAATTATTTCAGTTAACAATTATCTATAATGTAGGTAATTCCTAAAAAACAACTCGAGACGTGGAAACCACATGCGTTTTTCTGACGTTGAAATTTGTTGGTTGTGCAAAAATGCAGTATGATCAACATTGACTGGCAAGATATATTTATGCCTTGTGTGCTATAAAAATAAGATACAATATAAAAAGCTTGTAGTTTCAGAAATTGGCAATTTGTTATGATGAAACCACTAATTTTGTCTTTGATATTGATCAAATAACTGCCCCATTTACTACCCACCACGAAGAATGTTAATTCACAAGCAACTATTTTGACACGTTTTATTTATTTCCGGTGAAGATGTTTTATTTGACTATGTAGAAGGGCGTTGGTCAGTAGATAAAAATGGACAGGAAGAAAATATTTAATTTATGAATGTTTTCCTTGCTAAACTACAGCAAACGAAAATCAGAAGTTGTCTATAACGGCATTTAACCAACTTATCTGATTCGAAGAATCCTTTTAGAAAAATAATACAGTACGCATTATTAGTTCTTTTGAAATATATTTATTCGTGGACACGTGAAGCACGAGTTCTGATCACGGATATAAAACTTTGAATACGGAAGGCATTCAACAATTTTAGATATATACGGTTTTGGAAGCTTCCGGACTCCATTGGGTAGCTTTTAAGTTTGCCACATTGTGCGTTTATTCAACCAGTTAGACATGAAAATAATACTACTACTACAACAGATACTACTGTTTTAACTACTGCTACTACTACAACAACAACAACAACAACAACAAATACTACTACTACTACTAGAAGTACTACTGCTACTACTACTATTACAACTACTACTACTTCTATTACTACTACTTCTACTACTAATAATTCTACTACTTCTAGTACTACTGCTACTACTACTACCGGTAGTAGTACTACTGCTACAACAACTACTACTACTACTGCTACCACTACTTCTTCTACTACTATGACTACAACCACTACCACCACTACTACTACAACTACTACTACTAATGTTAATACAAGTACTACTTCTATTACTGCTACTACTACAAGTACTGCTACAAGTGCTACTACTACTACTATTATTATTACTACTTCTACTTCTACTACTACTACTACTACTACTACTACCCAAGGTATGACTACAACTACTTCTTCTATTACTACTACTGCTACTTCTACTACTACTACTACTACGACGACGACGACGAAGGACGACGACACGACGGACGACGGCGACGGCGACGACGACGCGGCGACGACGACGACGACGACGAGACGACGACGACGACGACGAGCCGGCGACGGCGACGACGACGACGAGGAGGACGACGACGACGACGAGGAGGACGACGACGACGACGACGACGACGACGACGGCGACGACGACGGCGGCGACGAGACGACGACGACGACGAGACGACGACGACGACGACGACGAGACGACGACGACGGCGACGACGACGACGACGACGACGACGACGACGACGAGGAGGAGGACGAGACGACGACGACGACGGCGGCGACGAGACGACGACGACGACGACGACGAGGCGACGACGACGGCGACGACGACGGCGACGACGAAGACGAGACGACGACGAGAGAGGAGGACGACGACGGACGAGGACGACGACGACGAGGGCGACGACGACGACGACGACGACGACGACGACGACGGCGACGACGACGACGACGAGACGGCGACGACGACGGCGACGACGACGACGACGACGAGGGGGCGGCGGCGACGACGACGACGACGACGACGACAACGACGACGACGACGACGGCGACGGCGACGACGGGGATAGGACGACGACGACGAGACGGCGACGACGACGACGACGAGACGACGACGACGACGACGACGACCACGACGACGACGAGGACGACGACGACGACGACGACCACGACGACCACGACGACGACGACGACAAGACGACGGCGACGACGACGACGACGACGAGGACGACGAGAGACGACGACGACGAGACGACGACGACACGACGACGACGACGACCACGACGAGACGACGACGACGACGACGACAACGACGACGACGACGACGACGACGAGACGACGACGACGACGGCGACGACGACGACGACGACGAGACGACGACGACGACGACGACGACGACGACGACGACCACGACGACGACTACTACTACTACTACTACTACCACTACTACTACTACTACTACTACTACTACTACTACTACCACTACTACTACTACTACTACTACTACTACTACTACCACTACTACCACTACTACTACTACTACAACTACTACTCTACTACTACTACTACTACTACTACTACTACTACTACTACTACTACTACTACTACTACTACTACTACTACTACTACCACTACTACTACTACTACTACTACTACTACAACTACTACCCCAAGTTTTATAATGCATTTTCAGGATACTATAATTACCTTGGTGTATAGCTTTATGGAAAAGATAAATTGAAATGTAGAACAACGTACTGCTCTAACGGATTTCATCAGAAACGCCAGTATTTTGCAGTGACCGGTCAATGCTGGGCTTAAAGTTACCGAGTCGTTTCTGTTCCTGATAGATGAATTGTACGTTTTGCAACCGCATGTAAGCATGTGACCAACTCATATCAGCTGGTTCTAATTCTCTACCATTAAAGGAATCCCACAAGATGTCAGTATATGTTGTTATCCGATATGTTTAATAGGTGATTGTATTTCTAAATTATCAAATATACGAACCGATCCCGCCTAAGACCTTCGTTGAGAGGCGTTGAATTAATTTAAGAAGGATGTTTCTCATTATTTAATTATGATAAAAAATAGTTCCTTTAGAAACGTTATGTCAACAAAATATGAAATCCTGTTATAGATCAGATGTTATCGCCTGTCTAAATGAATAACATGTTTGATGCCAAAGAAACGTTCAGTACATAGGCGTAGAGAGTGCAAAAGGCAATACTTGCACTGTTGTAGTACAGGTATTTTATTATTTTCAGTCTGACATATGGTCTCTCATATGGCCGAGTGATAGAATCGCTGTACTTCTTTGAATGCTCAACCACTCATCGCAGTCAAGTTCTTTCCGGCTTACCTGCGGGTATTCTACATCTGTCTAGGGTTCTTGTTATAGCAAATAATAATTTTGACATCGCTATTATGATCAGAGAGATTGCTGATAATATTTCTTAAAACTCCCTGTTATATATGAAATAAAACAATCGAAATTAGTTTATTTACCTAAACACAATAAAAATGTACATGTACAAAATCAACTAAGTATAAAACAATTAAGCTAACTATATCCAACTACAACATGTATATACTAAATTGGTATACAATAAATACAGCTCGCAATATCAGTTAAGAGCATTTAGAAATAAATATTTATTGAATAGGCATACATGATCTGAAAAAGAAAGAAAGTGGAACTTAAAGAAAACTGTTAATAACACTCCCGTTACATAAATTTAAAGGATTTTCAATAATATGCATTAAACAATTACGCAGTGCCTTTACATTTCTTTAAACAATGAAACGTTGTCTCTAAATATCTATGTGTTCAGATTCTTGTAAAAGAAACAAGATAATGTGCGCTTGTTACACTTAGTAGCAGTCCATTTCATAGTTTTACCAATAGTACTTAGACTTCTGGCACTAAGTGCCTTACATTTGCTGGATGATGATGGAACGATGAAACAGTCATCGGGTGTAGTTGATTACATGAAGTTGCACATATGACTCTGCTGACGAGAGCTCCCTTAACTTTGCACACAGACTTCGAAATTAACTGACACTCAGTTGAGTGCAAACAACGGTGGTTTTGTGCAATTAAACTTTAGTGCAGTTCAGTTCAAGTGTTGCACACATGCTTTTTATCTGTTGTATAGTCTGAGCTAAATCATTCACTGCACATTGCAACAGTCCATGTGAGAATGATAGTTCATTAGCGTCATGTAGAAGATATTCCTGAATATTTTTATTTTAAAAATACTCACCATCGCTTACAAGGTATAGGTATTGGTATATTTAAAAACAACACTGTTGTACCACCACAAAAACTAAGTGCCAATTATAGAAAATATGATAGTTAGTTTCGTTTTTACATAAACTAAAGCAAACTTGTTTTTGCGTGTACAACTTAAAAGCTAACACAATTACATGTACCACAGTGTATGGAAAAATGCATAAAGATTTATGCTGTCATGGTTGTCTAAATTGATTGAGAACTCTAATATGGGATGGTCAGCCAGCTAATCTGCATTGCACCGGTTGTTCTTCCCCAAGCCATGACTGGGATCTCCCAATATGAGCATTATTGTGTCGGCATGATTTAACTAAAAAGCAACCAACCAAAAAAAAAATAACAACAAAACGGGCTATATGTCCAAAATAGTCTGTCCTTTTGTTCACCTGCAAGTTCCAGTGCGACAATTGTTGTTTTCTTCTATTTATGTAATGTTCTTCCGCCCTTTCCTTTGTAATATATACCAATACAATTTACTGCCATTTAACTGGTATAGGCTTAAGTCTTAGTAATGTTAATTTTTTCATAAGACAAAGTCATATCGATAATTAATGTTATTAGTGATGTTAAAATGATGTATCATTTCTTATAACTTTTCGACAATTTTGTCAATTAAAAGTCATCAGGAGTCATTTTTGTACTTTAAATGTACACTCCGTTGTACTAAATCAAAATAATTTAAATAGAAAAAATGTTATTTAACAAGTACGTCGTTGGAGAAAACTAAAATATTGTAACCAAATAGGAATTGTGCTGTAGTGATATGTTTGACCTTAATAGGTAAATAAGAAAAGGTCCTATCAAAGTTCCACAGATATTTAAATTTTATCTACCTGTAGACAAAGACAAACAAAGTAAATGTAAATGTGCCAAAAACACAGAGACGAGACATAAAACACATAAAGAAAAAAACATCAGTTACCGCCTTGGAACGGTCAATCATCAAAAGGGCCGACTGGGGTGCTTAAACCTGGTTTGTGGAGCGCTCCAACCTCGCACTTCCTGAAGGTTTTTCTAGCAAACAAACAGTGTAAATAACAATATCCCGTCAAATTGAAACAACTAACAGTAAGCACCTGCATCGGGAGTTCGAGTTTAGTTTCGAGTGATAAGGACATTCTCTGGAAAGCGTGTTGTTTTATTACCTAGAAGTACGCTTGTAGAAATTGATATATGTCATTCTTACTGTATACCTAATAGTGTGTTGTATTAGAGTTGTGTTGTTGCCCATGAGTTGAGTTTTGTTTGCAGATTTACCTAGAAATACCTAGATCGGTATCTCATGCACATATTTATGTCTTGGTTATAGGCAGACATGTAGTTTTATGGTGGTCTTGTTCTCTTTCGGTTATATGTATAAATACCAGATATTCTTTTATCAATCAAGATAAGCGTTCGAATAAAGGGTAGCTTTTTCAAATTGCTGTGATTCGCTTTGTTTTCGGGCTTACTTTAATAAAAATAACTGTCAGATGCTGTATGTTTTTAAGTACACATTTATATATATATAATACTGTATCATCCTAATACATATCCTAAAATGCAGATGTGGGTCATTGCAATCAAACACATTCAAGATTGTGTATGACCTCACCAAAACTATGTGTGCTTAAAGGTAGGCCACAAGATAATCGACTTTATTGATGTATTTAGCGTTGTTTAAAAGAATAATTATTTTAAAATGAATGCTCGAAGTAACTGAAACGTAATGGTTATCCACAGTCAAAAATTAATCCATACTTTGTTTTCCTTTTTTCCAAAAAAAGAATAAATTTGAAATTCATAAGTGTGGCCAAACAATGGATATATTTTCCTTGTCGTTAGATCTGTATTTGTTTGTAACATTATTGTGTCAGGTACATGTATGTGCGATTTAGTTTTTATCATTTTGATATGTTCTCTGTGCGCCAGCAAAATTACTGACAAAGGTAAAATGCACCAATTTTGGTCAGTTAACTGCAAAATATATATTGTTTTATACATTTTATATGAACAAGATGCGCTCGCTTACCACACCGGATGATTAGATACATCAATATGTTGTTGTTGTTGTTTTTGTGGGGGTTTTGTCTAAATATTCATATTTGATCAAGTTGAAAAATGATAAAAAATATTAGCCCTTCATAGCTTGTGTATACGGAATTTTATGATGGTGTTCAAATTAGATTTATTTCTAACAAAACAAAACATTGTCTTTTACATTCCAAAAGACTACTGTACTTGAACTGTAACCGAAATAAATTGCCGAAATAAATGCTGAAGAAATCTTAAGTTTAATACCCACACAACATGTTTAATAACATATTGGGTGTTGCTTACTACATTAACAAAATAGTAACACCGAAATATACCAAATTAAATATTAATCTCTATATGATTATCTGAATATTAAGACTTACATATAACAGCTAAGGAATCCTTTTATTTTTATTAAAAGGAGGCTTAAAAAATTAAAATCAGAATCCAAAATGACACAAATCTTGAATGTGATATAGCTTTGCATTATGAAAAATATATGTATAATAATACACATCGTACTTGTATGAATACCAGTCCGTAGTTCAATGCCCGGAATACAGGCATGCATCTGGTAAGTACTCCAGGGTCATGATAAGTCTTGCTTAAATGACTGGTATACAAGGTAGTTCAAACACACTGCACTTCTGCATGGGTTGAGATACATATATTTACAAAAAGGCAGTTATTATTTTACAGTGTTATCCATTTGAGAAAACTGGCAATTCTGATATAATAAAATAGGTATTACACCCACACAGACACACAGACACAGACACACAGACACACAGACACACACACACACACACACACAGACACACAGACACACACACACACACACAGACACACACACACACACACAGACACACAGACACACACACACACACACACAGACACACAGACACACACACACACACAGACACACACACACAGACACACAGACACACACACACACACACACACAGACACACACACAGAGACACACACACACAGACACACACACACAGACACACAGACACACACACACACACACAGACACACACACACAGACACACATACACACAGAGACACACACAGAGACACACACACACACACACAGGGAGAGAGAGAGAGAGAGAGAGAGACAGAGAGAGAGAGACAGAGACAGAGACAGACAGACAGACAGACAGACAGACAGACAGACAGATGGAAATCGCCACCAAAATCAATAATAGGTAAGTCAATGAAACTTTAGGGCTGCATTAGTAACTTTAATGTCTGCCGCTATGGATTGGTAACACTGCAACTCAAAAAACTTGCATATCAACATGAAATGCTCGGAATGCTGGACATTCCAGTATGTTAATGTTTCTGATATCCATTCATACAGTTTGCCCTAAGGCTTAAATAAATATCTAGCAGTTCCATAACATATAAACGAGGTGTTTTATTCATATTCTCGTAGTATATGTTTTGCAATAGCTTAGATAACACTGCACGTGAATGGGGGGTAAAACTAGTACGGAAAGTGTCGGGATTGCTAAATTGACGACGTAAAAAGAGCTTGTATTCGCATGTTTTTTCTTCTATTTGAATTTAAATACAGTCGGTAAAGTGGAATCTGTTTGCGATTTCTATTTCTAGGTACATGTAGGAAAATGCGAAGGGAAGCGTACTTTTACGAAGACGAATTTACATTATAAATATTATTATCAATTGTATATTTCAATGGTTAAAGCATATCATCCATGAACGTCTTATCATTTCTATTTCACTCCCACCATCCAATCTGTACTCCTGTAAATAAAGCGTTCTACGTTAAATATACTGAATATCACACAATGTAACTTGTTAGATATGTTTAATAACTGTATGCACATAATGGAGCGCGTCCAGTTTGTCCCTTCAACTACGAGAAATTTATCATATACATTTTCACCGCGGTTGTCTGTCTTTGTCAATCTAATTTGAACTTCTACATTGGAGATTTTTACGACTTTTCTTCTGAACATCTTATCATTGTTTTACACTAGCTGTACTTCAAATCTTATCAAAAGCTGTTGAAAATAGGATATGAATTAGATTAATGGTACTTCAATGAAAGATACGCACGTAGATATAAGAATAGCAAATTATGATAAGACATATGTCAATCTGTACCTTTGGATTTGTTAAGCCAGTGTTTAGAACAGACGTTTCATTCGATTCAATATAGGTATTTAAGCCGAAACTATGACTTGATAATTGTTGTCGGAAAAATTCTGTTTTCTTTACAACTATTTTAAAACCGACGTGTTGATCAGATTATGTGGGCTGTGTGATATTTTGTTAGTAAGATCTTTTTGGTTTTAAGTCAGTGGGCTTTGATACAAAGGACAACATTAAACTGTACTGAATGTTATATATGATGGGGAACTTTTATCATCAATTTTGCAAATTACGTTTCAGATATAAATTATCTTCGTATTATCCCGTGATCCGCATTTTCTTTAGTCCTTTTACCTTCATTCGTAAGTAACAATGGCGGAGGAAGGAAGCCCGACCCGATCGAGAAGGCCACCTTCGTCTTATCGGAAAGAAGATCGTTACATCGGAGGAGGAAACAACGCAAACCTAGAATATTAATAAAATGAACTGCTCTACTGCCCTAAATCTAATTAGGTTTATGATAATAAGACAAAAACTTTTAATTTAAATGAATTATTGATGAGTTCTTTTAAATAAGATGTTTGTTTTGAATAGAACTGTGTGTTTATAAGTGACATAAAATAGGATCAGAGACAGTAAAATTGTTCAACAACTTAAAAGGTTAATAAGAAACTTGGGTAGTCCCTAATAATGGTCGGTGTATATTTAATTCAATTCAATTCAATTATAAACTGCTAAATAGTTGTAAAAAACATTTAAAAGGGATTATTTGAAAATAATAACCAAATGATAACCAAAGCATGTGGTTTTGCATATATTTACTTTTTCAGGATATCATTCAGATAAAAGAAAAGCATTATTTAAAAAATGAATGTCGTAACTATACATGGACGTCTTTTCGATTGAGTCTTGCTACTTTTTAGCTTATTAAGCAATCGTGTTAATTTTCATATTGGCACCTGCATTAGCCTTAATCCGGTATTAAACATGATTGTTTCAGCTTAACAATATGTGCAATGTTTAATAAAAATAGATTCAGTTTCGATTATATTTTTATATACAACCTTCTTAAAAGGTAAAAAACTTGCTTATATTTTAGTTGTAAAACTAATATTTCTAAATGTAATATAACCTATTCCTCTTAGATATACGTATCAGCATATCGTGTTGTATTGTCGGAAAAATATTTTTTACTTTTCCTAATCTTTATGTCATATAATGTTTCGCCTCAATCATCTTAACGATATCAAAAAGGGCATTTCTCAATAAGATTTAATTAGTTTTCGTGATACCCCGTGTTTTTTGTTATCAACATTGTTGTCAATCGAGTCTTGATTTGACCGAAGGGTAATAAATTGAAACTGACAGCTACTATTCTTGAGCTGCTTTTTCTTACCTCTCACAAATCCTGTTACTTTCCTTACTCTGCTTACTCTTCATTCTAATCTGGAAGAAAACAGTATATACATGCACATGTAATCTGACCAGAATGTCCCTAAAAATCTTGATCTTTAATTTTGATATAGACGTGTTCAATTCTGTCTTCGCAGACAGAGAGCTACAATAAAATTCGTAATCTTGTTAAAGGTGTGATTTTGTACAATATGCAGCCTTTTGTAGGCACGTGACCAAATCATAACACCTGGCGTACAATTCCCTTCGAAAAATTCCCCAGTCTGTAATATATGTTATCCTGTTTGTCTAGATGGGGGTTTCGTTTCTGTAATATCAATAATAATCGACGGACCTTTCTCTTTTTGAGAGACTTTCACAGAAATTATCACTGAAACAGAATATTCCTAGGTTTGAAGTGTGTTTTTTTTACTTTACAAGAATCCGCTTTATCGTGTCAGCAAAAGATAAACTAAAATTACAAAAACGAGCCGTCGATAACAGACGGAAATTTATTAGTATGCTAATGAAATACTCTATTGCATCATACAAGGGTACATACACATGATTAAGGCGACAAGACGTGTTTACCCTCATAAAATCATAATTGTTTCTTAAACTACAAGAATATTTCATACTTCTTTATTCTATTGCAATATAAGTTGTAATAAAATATAGTTTAATTCCAAGACTAAGAAAAACAGAACTAACATTTAAATGTAAAGTATTTATGTACAGCTTTATTTAATTATAATGTTAAGCTGATAACATGTTATGTCACAAACTATTTTGAGGGTCGCACAAAAATTGCATGAACGTTTTGCCTAAATAAGAAAATATTATAAGGGTTTATTCTAAATTGTATTGTTTTACTTCCTTGATAATTGATACAACGAAACGAGAAATATTTCATTAAAACCGACTTTGTTAGCTATTTCAAAGATACGTTGATCCCTGATAAATACTTACAAACACCTGTCTATTATGTGAGCTCTATAGATAACATGATACATTATTTCTGAGAGTGTCACTGTTATTATTCAAACATATTTAAGTTCTTGTTGTAGACTTGAGTTAAATGTATGACAAATGTGCTTGATTGTACCCTTTTCGGTAATTATTTTTGTCAATGTTTAAAAATGGACGTTACTATTTTCCAATGCGCTGCAAAAGAGCAATTCACAAGAGATCACAAGAACTACTGCATTGTTTTACCTATGTTATTTTGGAGTCAACCTTACCATAAATCGTTTTTATTAGTTTTTGTCAATACTCCTGTACATTTATCTGCAATAGTGTTTGTATACTTTTGACTATAGCCAGTGTGGATTTATCGCATATACAGGTTAATTTATCACACTTTAGATATATAAAGACATTCATTTTTAATTCATTTATTCAACTATAATTACTAATGACAACATCATTCAAACTTGATTTAAATAATCCTTTAGGCTTCGGCATTTTGAAATTTAAATAAAATGGATATAATATAATATTAAGTATGTAACCAGTGAACACATGTATTTGGTTATTTTCAAATTTTGGTGATGTTGCAATGCTCATAGGGCTTTGGCATGTTTCCTGTTGCTGATTTTATGCTGTTTGAAAACGTTGTTCTTGATAGAGGACCTATATTAAGATGTTTCGAATTTTAATATTTATTATTTAAAAAAATAGGAGGGTGAAGAAAATGTGGGGATATGCAACCTCTTTGAAGTCTGGCCAGAGTAAGTGTCCTAAATCTTTCCTTGATATACTACATACATTTATAGTATTGTTTAAGAGCGACGGGAATCTATTTGACCTAGCCCGCCTTAGAGCAAAGACCAAGGTGCACAAGGTCTTCATCTGGGAGATGCACTTTGCGGATGATGCCGCCCTCACTGCTCACACGGAAGCCGCCCTTCAGCGACTGATCACTCTTTTTGCGAAGGCGTACATAGAGTTTGGCTTCACCATAAGACTTTAGAAGACCAACATCATGGATCAGGATATCAGCACCATTCTCACAACTACCATAGGCGATCACACCCTGGAGGTGGTGGACAAGTTCACATACCTCGGCTCCACAATCTCCAGCAACCTATACCTGGATGCCGAGCTCAACGTGAGAATAGGCAAACCAGCAACCACCATGGCCCGCCTATCGAAGCGTTTGTGGGATAACTGCATGCTGACCCTCAACACAAAGATGAAGGTTCACCAAGCGTGCGTGCTGAACACCCTTTTGTATGGCAGTGAGGCTTGGTCCCTGTACATGCACCAAGAGCCTACGCTGGCTCGGACACGTATGCAGGATGGACGATGGCCGCATCCCAAACGACATCCTCTATGGCGAGCTCGCCACTGGAACACAGCCAATCGGACGACCAGCCCTGCGCTACAAGGATGTCTGCAAAAGGGATCTGAAGTCATGCAACATCAATCCAGCAGATCTCGAAACAGCAATCGCTCTAGCTCGTGTATAAATGTCCAAACTGGCATCAAGCAGGCTAAGGAGAAGAGAGAGATCCAGCGTGAGGAAAGGAAGAGCCGCAAACAGCAGAGAACCCAGCCTACAACTGCTGCCCCGATAATAACCAACAAGGACCACACTTGCAGCAAGTGCGGCAGAAGCGGCAGCTCCCGCATTGGTTTATTCAGTCACAGTCGCCGCTGCTGCCCCACAACTAAATAAAAACTCAGGTGCAGACTCCATTGTCTCTAGAGACAGAAAGATGCCAACAACAATTCATTAATTCAATATTTTTATCGATTAATTTTAGATACATAAATAAGTTCAATACTTTCAAAGACGATTGATATTTAATAAGTATAATAATTATATAATTTTAACTGAGACAGAAAGATTTTTACGTTTTGTCGTTTGACCAAAATTATTATTTAACCAAAAAAATTGATGTTATAAAAAGATTACATGGCGGTAACTTTTGGGTTTACTCTTTTTTATTGAATGCCTATATACAGTTGTGTGGTAACATTCACATTTAAAAATTAATATATAGGTTGCAGTACTCATAGGACCTTGAAATATTTTCTTATTATAAACAAAAATAAAATATACAGCACAGATGACACGTTATTATTATTACTTAGAACAAATACATGCGTTATTTTAACTGACATTCGTATTACGTCATGTACGATGGCGAGGCACATTTTTGTTTTTACCATTATTCATGAACATCGCAGTCACACTTGAATTTTATCTTGTTGTTTTTTTTTGTGTCAACTGTTTAAGACTCTTTAGGAATGAAGTTATTTTATAGACCACAGCCAAAAGAAAGTGCTAGACAAAATTCATGATAAGTCTATGGGCATGCGAGAACTCACCCAGGCTTTGATTGACGTTTAAAGACGGGGTAGTTTAACAAGAACATAGGATTTAAAGTAAACTGGCATGTTGATTTTTTCTTATCCATAACAGCTGTTTTAAATGATTATTGATTACAATTAATACTAAAAACTCATTCAGTTCAAATTAAGGAGAGGGTTGTATCAAAGATAAAACTGTAATGAAACTAGAACTAAACTTCGCCCGAAACATTTTACATACAAATATTAATAAAACCTTCGTCCACTTATTAGTTTGGATTTTAATTCGATGTTTTCTTTCGTATTTTTTACATTTCACTTTTGACACTTTTGGCATATGATGTCATGGCATTATATGCCATATTTAAATTGATCTTATAATAAATTAGCGCTTGGGCTGTTTTATGTGTTCTTATAATATATCAACGCTTGGGCTGTTTTATTTGTTCTTATAATATATCAGCGCTTGGGCTGTTTTATTTCTAACTACTCTCTCGTTTGGAATTTTTATTTTTACGTTGCCGAGGCTTTTATCTACTGTACATTATGTACATATGTTTATAGTTTACTTTATTACTAGTTGTTATGTATGTTCATTAAATTTGTTTTAATTCCCGATGGAGGTGCTTACTGTTAGTTGTTTCACTTTGACGGGATATTGTTATTTACACTGTTTGTTCGCTAGAAAAACCTTCAGGAAGTGCGAGGTTGGAGCGCTCCACAAACCGGGTTTAAGCACCCCAGTCGGCCTTTTTGCCGATTGACCGCTCCAAGGCGGTAACTGATGGTTTTTCTTTATGTTTGTTATGTCTCGTCTCTGTGTTTTTGTCACATTTACATTTGCCTTGTTTGCCTTTGTCTACTGGTAGATAAAATTTAAATATCTGTGAAAATTTTTGATAGGACCTTTTCTTATTTACCTATTCTATGCCAGAAACGTCTTGTTTTAAATTGTTTTGTATCAACTACATTGTTTTCCGAAGTAACTATGTTATAAACTTGTTGAATTTTGCTTAAATTAATGATTATATTCTTCCTTTTCTTCTTGACAACCATTTTTGAATTTCGAATTATGTTGTACATGTATTACGAATTTTTTTAAATAATCTGAATAGAAGCTTTTAAAATGTTATGTCTTCTTGGACAGTAACAATCAGATTTTTAGTGCAGAATTATGTTTTTATCCATTTTTCTGGCGTTCTCTAGATGAAAGGATTAGTAAACGGACATTAAACTGTCCTGGCAGTTTTTATCTGTATATAAGCTCTTTGAAGTTGTGAGGCAGGAAATTTCAATAGATAATTCTTATAAATAGTTTTAGCAAACATGTGTAAGTTCTAATGATACTTTTCTGTAAATTAAAAAGATCCATTATTTTCTTTTACTACCACTCCTCGTTAATCTTGGCTATCAATATTGAACCAAATGTCAACATTTACATATCTGTACTAGCTTCAAAGAAATGCAACGATTTAAGAGCGCTGAAAATCTGTAAATATCATTTAATCATTGAAGACATTGAATAAAATATTTGTCTACAGACTTGTTTAGGCTTTTCTAGAATATTTCTTCTTTATTGCAGTATGATATATATATTTCAAATATTTAATTTATTTTTGTCTACTTGTGTTATAATTGTCAAAAAATAATCATAGTGTTATCGTTCTAAATTGAAATTGCCGTATGCAAACGCAAAAACGTATATAACATTTAACTATCATACATAAGTGTTCACTGTTTAAAAAACGTGTATGACAATTATATCTACAGAAAATGTTTTAAAATATGTCGGCTGCAAACAGACAGGTTTTGTCTCTGTTTGAAGTACTTCTTGTTATAATAAAATCATCTGCTGATTGTTCAGCTATATCGTAATCTACAGGCATCAGTCATTTTATTTAATTATGTTCCGCCGATAACAGATTTCTCAGAAGCCTGTTTGAGGTGTATTAAACCGAACAAGTGTATACATTCTTTATTTTCTTGATTTATAAGCTGTGCCATTGTTCTCCTGATACCACTGATTTCATTTATGCCAGTAATATGTTTAGAGCCTGATTATGATATCAGGTATGCGTAGTGTTTTATTTTAGTTTGTTTACATTTTCGTTGTAGTGTTGTTGGTACATTAGTTAACACACACGACCCACGTATTTCAATCTTTATAAATGAAAAATGAATATATCTGTCCATGGTGTGACTATGTATGGCATACGGCCATGATTCAATGCTTCAGTAATACGAAAATTAGAATATGGTTTGATTTTTTAACTTTAATGGAGTGTGTTTCAATAATTAAAACCTACCAACGAAATGCATTCTTTATATATTTTATAATGATCATTCTTTCATTGTGACATAAGTTATGCAAATTATCTTCATATGACAGAAGTCACTCGTGTATTCGTTTTATGAAAGTTAATTTTAAACTACACAAAACACATTTGGCTAAATCTGCATTCATTTTCTGCACTGAACTGAAATGAAAATATGGTATAAATTGATAGTCACCAGATTTTCAAAACGACACATTTAGTCATTATTTCACTTTTGACCTTTTTACCTACTTACAAGTTTTTCTGAACGATACATGTGTTTCATAGTAGATAAGTTTTAAGTGTCGGTGTATCTCTGCAGCAGCACGTATTAGTTATTGAATCTTGAAATATGTAATACTTTGACTTAAAATGAATACATAACTTTTGTTATCACTACGTTTCTTCGTTCTGCCCTATTATGCGGTTTAACGTGCAGATTTCGTTTGTTTTTTCTCCGAAAATTTATTTATTATCTGTTTTACTTTAAACCTTATCAACAGTAATTGATAATAGGATCTGGACTAGGGCTGCAATTTATGTTTTCAATAAGAGGTGAATAACATAGCAGACGGACGAATTACGATAAGACACTCGTCTATGAATTAAACCAAGATAACTTTGCAGCGCCTAAATAATTCGTAGAACGTTGCGTACTGTTAAATAGTGGTGTCCTATTTCAAGGGCCAAGTATGGTTCTGTTTAATGCCATATATTAAATATACGTGTCATGTTACAAGTTGTTGTTTTAACAAACAGTTTAGTAAACAACGCGTATGCAGGTGATATTTGATATATTTGTCATTTTTAAGTACAAGTTGTTGTTTTCTTTTCAGGTCAGAACGTTCCTAGCGGATAGCGATCACCCCAGTATTGCAAGCATTGGACAATCCTTTCTACGCAGGACTAAATCAGAAGATATGTGTCAGACATTCTGCAACCATTTGCAGACACTGGTCCAACTATAAATCTGGTATCTGTAAGTTACATACGTTATCCGGTATGTCTAGTAGGGGATTTTCTTTCTAAAATATAAAGTAGATAACAAGTCTACGATCACTTCAATGACATTTTTGAGGGATTGAGTATTTTATCATTACAACAGGATGTTTCTAATTTTTATAGTTGATTCATCCCGCAAATTTATTTTTGTATGTGCTCTTATCATGCCAGCAAGGTTGGAATTGAAGCTATTTACAAGAATTATATTATCGCCTAGGAATGGAGTAATTTCTTTTTCTTATCAACAAGTATGAACCGCTAACACTAATTAAAACACTACCAACTCTTTTATTCTACCAAAAGAACAACACAGAATTTTGTAGGACAGCACGTTCTCATAAGACCCAATTATTAGCGGTTCATAATCCTTTGTTTTTCACATTTCCGCAGTCCTTCCAGTAAGTATTGCTAGCTGTGCAATTGTATATTAAGGTATTTGCCACCTAGATTCCTTACACCTGTAGCTAGTGAATGGAAGACTGTTGTGGAATGTGGAAAGTATGAAAGCGAGTTGCCACGGGGTGGTCATAACATAAAACATATTAAATAGTTGTTGGTATCGTCGTGACGTTTATATCCCAGTTTTCGCTGTAGAAGACGTACATAGATAGAGCTAAATCAAAAACTAATTACTTACATATAAATGTACAAGTCAATACAAAATAATGAAAAGGACAAGAATAACTTCATAACGATGTAATCTTTCTGTTTTGGCTCAAGTTTTCATATTACTCATACTCTCAACTGCTACGAGCAACAAACAATTTGCCCAGAACCCGATTAATTAGAACTCGATTCACTGGCAAATGGTCACTTGCATACATGGAGAAAAGTGTATAGAGTAATTTAATCAGACACATATGTACAGGTATTTAATTTTATTTATAACAGGTTATGGATCATTTGATACAAGTACAGGTACATTCTGCATTTTTTGCTTTGTAGATCAATCTTATAGTGCAAAAAGTTCAACAGAATGAAGAAACAAGTTTCCGAGTTTAATTTTAGATAAGATTTCTAATAATACTCTATATCGCCTTTTTTCATCTTCATACTTTTAACACAACATTAACGTTTGATCGCAAAAGCTTCACGAAAGTGTGGGTTATAGTCAGTTTACGGGCATCATACATTTAAAAAATTGTCAGAAATGACCCTTGACCTGCATGAATCATTATGAAGCTGGTTCTATCAGTCGATCAATTTTGAAGAAAACTTTTTGGAAAATAAGAACAATGCAAACCAATCATGTGAAACAATAAAACGTTAAATAGCTTGAACATTCTGTGTTTGTTGTTTCTTAAGTATATGGTAAGGCATAATGTAGATAAAGTGGAAAGTGGAAAAAAAAGAAAAATACCACATGATTAAAAAGGACTGAGGATTTGCATGCAAGTAAGTATCGCTAACAGTTTACTTAAAACTGTTAATTGTTTAGTAAAACAGTAAAGAGTGTTCATTTAATGCATTCTATATTTAGGAAACGGCAGTGAAATATCTATAAACTGCGAACGCGCGCCTGTTCGTCGAGGGCGTGGCTTTAGGTTATTACCAAACGCCTTCATGATGACAAAAACGGCATTGGAATGACTTTTACAACAACCGATCAAAAAACGATGAGCTAATGAAGCAGACGTTAATATACTTTCGATAAAGATCCAAGCTCTCAGACGCGCTATTTAGGTCCGACCCTGTACGCGATTGCAGGTGTGCAAACAATGGTCAAATCTATTCCCCAGTAAATTTTATGTACAACGCATTGGAAATTAAGGATTAGGCAAACCTTCAGCTGCAAACAAACACCTCTCCTAAATTAAAGGCAAGAAGCATTGATGCAAAGCATCAAACGTCACCGATGAGCTTCTCTCGTCCAAAAAAATAGCAAAAGCATGTTGTTATTACAAATTGAGAATGGTTATAGCCTCATTTATCAATACATATAAACCGGTCTGAATGAATGTTACATGTTACATGACGAGATTATCTTCGCGGAAACATACCAGTTCTGTTTACTTATAAGATAAAGTATGTCTTTATATATGGAAGCAATTATTGCCCTTTTCTATAACTCGAACAGTCAGTTTCTAACCACAAATGATACATGAAATCATTTAAACATTAGCAAGGCAAAAATCGACTAGCAACAACAACACGCAATGTTAGGAAACCTAAATTAATTCCAGACAAAATGTTTGACTTTTATGTCTTACTAGTTCGTACAATGTAGCTCTTTATGTATGACACATCAAAAGTAAAAGAAAAAAATATACACCTTTTGCCAAAAACTGTTAAAAATGTTTAGTATATGTTTTGAAAATGACGGTTGTAAATAAACTAGATATTCGACAAACACTTATTATTTATTAAAAGCACACTAAAGCGGAAGCAATAATTTCTTAACTAAGCAAAGGGTGTTGTCACCAGTTTCTAAGTGAATAGCTAGCGTAACAAGGGGCAGATAACCATGACGTTAAAAGAGGTCTGCAATCAATTAGCAATAGACCTTGAATATATCACTGTGTTCTTATAGCAGCTCGCTTTCCATTACGACCCTTTCCTCTAGCCAATGAGCGAAATTCGCCCGCGGCATTGTTCATTCATAAATCTTCATTTCACGTACAATGAATAACACAATATAATGAACTTCCAATTTAAACAGATAACACCATTAATGTTAACATTTGAAGCATGCCTGAACACAATTGACGCGTCTTGCCTCCGTATACATAATATTTGTTCTGTACTCGCACTACTTCGTCCCAGGTTTGAATAACTGACCGCGAGTAGACAGGTTCATGAAGGGTCAATCATGTGTGCTTCCGAAATCCAGCTTTCTTACAATCCTGGAGGGTGTCAAAAAACAAGGTATTAAAATAAGCTACTAAGTACAACCTGTACAGATCTTTTTGCGATACATTAGATTACCCCATCTCCATCGCTTTACTCCTCATTCATATTTTTTACATTGAAAATATATGTTTCATGTATTAATCTTAATAATCATCGACGTTAACAATTGTAAATTGAAGTCCATACTCTTAGGTTCTGGATGAAAATGGCTACCGAATACAAAACTATTTTCCTAAGATTTGTTCTTTAGGGAATACTCGACCAATTCGTCCTATATGGTTTTGCAATATGTGCACTTGTACACATATTAATTCTCTTGGTCACTTCTGTGCAAAATAACAGCAATGTATTACAAACCCATGTTTTCTTAACGTTTTCACTTATTTATCGTCAAGTTGTATATACAATGCTGACAGTTGAAATCCTTTTGACATTCGTTAAAACAATCCCTTAATCTCTGAAATATCGTATACTTGTCTGATACTTCCAAGACATTCCCAATCAAAAACATCAGCAAAATATGTAGATCGCAAGTAAATCATCTGTATTTTTCATTGAAGATCATTTGAAATTATTTTCATTTTATGATGCGTATTATGCAGGTGTACCTACTGACAACTTTACTATATTATCACAAGCCGTAGCTATTCATCATTAAATTTTTCACCGAGAACTAATTCCCCCTTCCGCTCCATCGCTGATCGGATATTAACAGTGAACAGATCAACAATTTGTTTGATATGTAAGCTATGGCATTAGTTTTGCTTGCAACTATTTCAGTTACTACATTCATGCCAGCAACCTGTTTATAAGCAGATTTGTCTGTTACTGTTGATAATGTCTAAGATAGCTTGATTAAAAGAATTATGTTTAATTAAATATGCATAAAGTTTTGATTATTTATCAATTGTTTACCTTTGTAAACATCATGAGTAGCTGTTAAATATGTAAGGTTTATTTCTTTTGTCCTGATATTATTATTATTATTATTATTGTTTTTATTATTATTATTATTTTTATTTTATCATCAGCATCGTCATCATCATTATCATGATAAAAACTAACATTATTATTGTAATTATTTTCGTTATTTATTCTTTTTCTTACTATTATTATCATTATTTATTATTAATATTAATATTATTATTATTATTATTTTTATTATTATTATTTTTATTATTATTATTATTATTATTATTATTATTATTATTATTATTATTGTAATTATTATTCGAATCTTTTTGTTTTTTAATGTTTTGCTTGTATTTACTGTACTTCAAGCTCGCTTTGGGCAAAAACGTGACAAAACATATAACTTCAGTTTGAAACAAACGTTATATCACCCAGTTGGTCAGATTAAAACATTTTATCATTAAAGGTGGTATCCAATCGTTTGGAGCATTTTTTAATAACCATTTAAGACATTGTTTTCGGCAAAGGTCCTGCAAAATGCTATTCATTAATGCCATAGATCTGTGAGAAGTGAAGCATTAGACCCCAGACGTCATTTCAAACACATTTTTTTCTATCTGAACCACGTTGCAGGGATATCTATTTTTTAACATAAGAAAACCACGTGAAAGATTACTTATAAGATCATGTCATATAGTCATCCGGGTAGTCCGTGCCGACGTAGGTGTCTAATTTTAGCAGATATCACTTTCGTGCTTACTTATAGATTTTAAAAAATGAACATTTAGATCTTAGTTTTCGCTATCTGTACTGTCTTACGTATAGCTTGTGCTCAAAATCTTTTTACTCAGACTAAAGTGTAAATTTATGCAGAAATTGTGTATTTGGTATAGGTACCACCTTTAAGAATAAAATCTAATTAAACGGATGGTGTGCAGGCTAACAGAAAATCCGGAAATTAAAAAGAATGTAAAAAAAAAGTTAATGAATATCTCGTCCTACGCATATATATGTGATATCAATGGTTAGAATAAGTGTTTGGCCTTCTATAGACAAACGCCCAGCTGTCATAGTACAACACTTGAGAGCTTGACTCATGATAGTTGGGAAAGTGTGAAAAATTAAAATCTCACCCCTACTGGTTTGCTTGTATTATGACAATTGAAATATACTTATTATATAAAAAGCAATCCTCAACAAAAACATTTCTTTAATCAGGGGTAACGGGGAGGGAAATGTTCTTTTTTCTCACGTTACAATTAATGTTTTTTATTCAGGCCTGATAAGCGCAAGTGATAAGATGAATTATATATTTATTTTTCTTCGTAGCGGTCTAAGCGCCTCTTTACCAACAACAGTATGCTGACCTGACGCATGGCAAGCCTGGATGAATATCAAAGAGGCTTGCATAGTCGAAATTACCCACTGCATGATTACACTTATCTAAACAAACACACAATACTTAACCAACCATTTATAGCTCTTTCACGAAACTAGGTTACGTCACTTACCAACTCAAGAGCTTTGTCACTTGATTTTGAATCTTCACTTGCAGCTAATAGTGGCGGATAAAAAGAGGACATTTATCACTAAGGCGCATCTAAATGACACCCTACACAGGGGCGTATCCATTTTTCTTCAGACTAGTTGATCCAAATTGAGCGAGCACCAGTAGTAGTAGCCAAATAGAAAAATAAGAAAAGGCCCTATCAAAATTTTCACATATATTTTAATTTTATCTACCAGTAGACAAAGGCAAACAAGGTAAATGTAAATGTGACAAAAACACAGAGATGAGACATAACATACATAAAGAAAAACCACCAGTTACCGCCTTGGAACGGTCACTCAGCAAAAGGGCCGACTGGGGTGCTTAAACCTGGTTTGTGGAGCGCTCCAACCTCGCACTTCCTGAAGGTTTTTCTAGCAAACAAAGAGTGTAAATAACAATATTCCGTCAAAGTGAAACAACTAACACTAAACACCTGCATCAGGAGCTGAAACAGATACGATGAACAGTAAGCACCTGCATCGGGAGTTAAAATAGATACAATGAACTTATATACATATATAATAACTAGTAATAAAATAAACTATCAACATATGTACGAGTCATTTCCTGCATCTCAGAAGCTGCTAGAAACTTTTTTTCCATGAGTCCAAACTGCTTAGATGTACTCCCACTATATGTAATGATTTAAGTGTTTATTTGAAAATGAGAAAAAAAATATCATATTTTTACATAATATCTTATATAACAGTGACGTCCTATATATTATAATTCTCTTAAACAATGAGTCATACCAGAACGCTGTTACACAATTTCGAAAAGATAATCCCATCTTACGTTAAATTAACAGCAAAATATTTGACACAGGTTATCTGAACTATAAATAATTTTGTCTTGAAGGCACTAAATAATTATGATTCTTAAGCACATTGCATATTGGTATGAAATGCTAAGAATGCCTGGAATTCCAATAACATAATGGCTATGGTATCCACTCACATTATTTGCCCTAAAGCTGTAATAAAATCTTATCTGTTATACTTTGAAATCCTAATTGATATCAAACAAGTTACTTTGTGGATCTTGTTGGTTTTCCTTAAGTTGCTTTGACAAAGTTAATACAAAACTGATCTTAAATAGGCTAAAATCAATACCTTTCTTCCATGCACTGAATTTGAAGAACATTTCTCTTTATTGTTGCTATTGCTTATTTGATAGAAGAATACGGAATGGTAAATGCAGTTAATCTATAGTCATATTCACTTATGGCCTATATTTTCGAGAACAGGATTTGCAAATAAATACATGAAACTTTGTTGTAATTATCATTATAATTATTATTACTATTATTATTATTATTATTATTATTATTATTATTATTATTATTATTATTATTATTATTATTATTATTATTATTATTATTATAGTATTACTTGTGACGTATATTTCACTGCTGCACATTATCTAAAAAGATTCTATGAAAAATCTTGCTATAATAAATTACAAAAATGTTTTCTTAAAAAAAGATATGTTAGATGTAAATTCTAAAAACAAACAAAATTTGTTCTTGTGTTGACAGGTTGTAAGATCAAATAGTTAAAATCTACTTTGTTTTAGGTAAAGTTGTGGATCGTTACAAGGTGGGTTTACTTTAAATAATAAGCTTGCTTTATCAGCTTTTATTCTAACGAAATTCTATACGAAATAGAAGAAAGATTCACGCCGGTTTCAGATGATTTGAGATATACATGTAGCAATTATTTGTGTTTTCAACTATGGATTATATATATTCAAACCACCTGAACATGTCGTAGATAGATCATTGGAGTTATCAAAACACACTAGCGTTAAGCATATTGTACAAATCAGCACATTTAAGATGTACGTTGCATAGTTATTTTGATAATTATTCAGCTATTGATTTCAACACTATAGCACTGAGTCGAAAAATAATAAATTCGTGATAAGTTTTACATCATTGTTTTGTGTTAAATTTGAGCTTATCGCCATCACGATCTAAAATAACACCACAAACGTTCAACCGGGTTTGGATATTTTAAATATGTGCAATTTTCCTGAGGCGAGTAAGTGCACTGCAAAATTTTAATCGTATTATGTATTATATTTACTTTTCATCAACATATGTTGATAATTATTGGAAACAGATACGCAAGGACGTTGTCAGACCATGCTAAAATAATAGCTCTTTGTTTACTTCTTTGGTACATTTTTGTAGAAACAATAACAATAAATCAATAGGTAAATAAGAAAAGGTCTATCAAAACTCTCACAGATATTTAAATTGTATCTACCAGTAGGCAGAGGCAAACAAGGTAATTGCAAATGTGACAAACACACACAGACGAGACATAACACACATAAAGAAAAACCATCAGTTACCGCCTTGGAACGGTCAATCGGCAAAACGGCCGACTGGGGTGCTTAAACCTGGTTTGTGGAGCGCTCCAACCTCGCACTTCCTGAAGGTTTTTCTAGCGAAGAAACAGTGTAAATAACAACATCCCGTCAAAGTGAAACAACTAACAGTAAGCACCTGCATAGGGAGTTAAAACAGATACAATGAACTTATATTCATACATAACAACTAGCAACAAAATAAACTATAAAGCCTTTTTTGTCAGTTATAGCACAGCTGCATAAATTTTGTTTTCCCGATATAGAAACATGTGTCTTCATCGTATTTTAATGTTGATGTATTGTAAACTGCATTAGAAACAACAAACATTAATATATCAATGTATATGAAACATCTAAGACAAAAAAACATTCTGAACCTGCTTTATCTTTATTTAGGAGTTATATTTCCTTTCCTTAGATTTATAACCATTTACAAATTTAGCAGACAATTACAATCGTATGAAGTCGTTAATTGATTTCATAGGCCTCTTAAATAACTACACAATCTTTTTCGAATATCACTTCAAATAAAACTGGTGTGCGTCTTGTGCATATCTGTGCTCAGTTTGAAGCCTTTCATTTCTGAACATTTTGTTACATCAAATATTTTTAAATGAGTGAAAAACAGGAGTTATTTTACAAGATGCATGACAGAAATGTATCCTTCGCAGAAGACCCCAGTTTATAGATATCAACATTGATGTCAAGCTCGATGCAATCTTGGTACGACCTAAGGGTCACGGATATCATAGAAATGGAAGATAAATCTTGGTAATGTCATTACCTGCAATGTGTTTCTAATAGACATTTAGTCCTGGCCCGTTTCACGTTCCAACCCGTGTTCTGCTGCATTGATCGTTGAATCTTTACTCGTTATTTATCATAACGTCCGAATGAAAATATATAGTTGAACCTTAAATAGCACAACGGCAAATACGGACTATAATAAAAGTAGAATTGACTTAAAATCAAATACAAAGTCATATTATATGACATCAAATTACATCGTTCCAAAATGTAATAGATATGACGGTCGTCTGACAGTTGCAAATGATCTCAATATCGCATTATTTATCATATATATAGCATGGTAAAGCCAACACATTGGAGGAGAGACACGAGCAAGCAAGGAAAATGAAAGAGGTGTTTAATTTTACAGTATACGCCAGAGTAACCTTTTTAATACAAAGCGAAACAAGGCATTTGTAATTTTTGAAACGCATTCAACGGATTCGATATAATTCATGCTGAAATGGAAGATATATGTAAGGAGGCGCGTGAAAGAAAAATGTTGATCTTCTTGAGTCATGCAGACAGAATGGACGACGTTTATGAGACGACGTTTATGAGACGACGTTTAATGGTCTACGCGACGTCACTATCGTCTTTCGTTGCGACAAATAACGGCAAATATCAAGTCAAATGACAGTGGGTTTTTTTTTTCAGACTTAAAGGAAAGGGATCAAAATCGGGAGAAATTGTCAAGTTTCACGATCAGAATAAAGAAAGAACATAATCATTATTAAATATGCAGTACAAACTTTTAAACTCAAGTCGGTTAAGATCTCCTATGCTTTCAATAATTGTCAAATCGGCTTTATTCGGTAATGTCACTGTATACGAAATCTAAATGCTCTCCTTTGCATTTTTCCTTAAGTTAATCGAACCGTTTAGTCTCATAGTTATATAACCACAATGAAGCAGTAAATGTAGAAATTGAAAAGGCACTTTGCATACGATAAGCTTATTGTCACTTAAATAAACTGTTTAACAGGTATCATAGAGGAATATATTCTCGTTCAGTGCAATGCTAACAGTGTAAAGGCGAAAATAAATAATTCGCACTAGAATGACTTATGTATAACTTACTATTTTTTTCCTCGTTAAGAAGGGATGTGTCGTTTTATGCCGGCAGGGCGATGATTGTATTAATTTTAACAAAAGTTTGTTAATACAATAACAATATCAAATGACATATATTCATGAAATGCTTGTTCTGAATAAGTTTGAAATATCATAGAATATGGGTCAAGGATTATGAGCACCTTGGCGAGTGCATGCTATCTCTTTGACTTTCCAAAATGATGATAAGGTTAATAGTGCGATGCTTCATTATAAGATACATGTAGAAATGATAAACAATAAAATACTGACACTGGCCATTTTTACCATTTTTATGGATCATTTTGGGACATGACCGCGATAAATAAACGGTTCCTTATTTTTGCGATTAGCATTTAAAACCGAAACAAACGAAGTGTAGTGGGCTGATATGGTCATTTATCTGTAACCTCTTAAGGAGGTTTATATCAGTCGAGTACAAATCTATTAATCAAATGTTGCATTGGTTTTAACTGAACAAAGACCGCACAAACAGAAGATTCAAATCAAAACTATGGAGATATACATATTTCACAAGAAAATCACGAAAATAACTGACAAATGTAATAAACGGCGAAATGTTTGTGCTTATCTTTGATAGGTTAATGTCAGCTTAGCGTGCAGCCACTTGAGATCCAATCATTGCATATGGCGTGTGCAATAATTGTGTTGTTAAATGGTGGGAAGGATTAATACTAAGACATAAAGCCGTCACGACCGATTTGTATCGTTCATAAAACACTTCAATGAAACTACAGTTATGCATGAAGAAAATTTCAAGAATTTTCATCTGTAAAATTTTGCCTTTTCCTTATTTCAAACAATTTCTTACTTGAATTTTGGGACTGCGGGTGTTTTTAATAACGTTTTTTTCTGGATATGTTTTAAAAGAAACGTAACATTGTCACGCTAAAGTAATTTTGTTTGCCGATTTTCCATCAAAATATACCATTTGTATATTTACAGACTAATTTTCTTTTGAATATCTAGATCACTCCATCAAATATTGTTCTTATTATATATCAGCGCTTGTACTGTTTTATTTTATTTGAAACTACTCTCTCATTTGGAATTTTTAGGTTGCCGAGGAGTTTTATCTACTGTACATACTGTACATATGTTGATAGTTTTCTTATTATTAGTTATTATGTATGTACATAATTTCATTGTATCTGTTTTAACTCCCGATGCAGGTGTTTACTGTTAGTTGTTTCACTTTGACGGGATATTTTTATGAACACTGTTTGTTTGATAGAAAAACCTTCAGAAAGTGCGAGGTTGGAGCGCTCCCCAAACCAGGTTTAAGCACCCCAGTCGGCCCTTTTGCCGACTGACCGTTCCAATGTGGTAACTGATGGTTTTTCTTTTGTGTGTGTTATGTCTCATCTCTGTGTTTTTGTCACATTTACATTTACCTTGTTTGCCTTTGTCTACAGGTAGATACAATTAAAATATCTGTGGAAATTTGGATAGGACTTTTTTTTTATTTACCTGTTCATATTAAAAACAGATGTTTAACAATCGTATGCACATTGAACATATTGATATTATGTGGTCTTCGTCTCTGAAATGTTGAAAATCTCCGTCACCACCCTTTCAATGCATCTGAAGCTATATCATGAGATTGTGTTGATTGCGGAAAACATATTTCCATAATGCGGTTATGCAACTGCTGACAACTTGTATATTCGTTCGCAGAGGTATTTATAGAATGTATTCCTCTTCCATTCAGTCGTTCAAGTGGTTACAAAGAACAAGTATATCTTTATTTTCCTTATATTTAATCTTCACATTTTCTGCTCACAGGTATGCATGTAGCCTTCCTTTGACTTCCTATAGATCAGCGACTTGAAGATATTCTGGTCCAAATACTAGACATGTGAAAATGCTTGTATTGGGGTCTATTTACTTTTCTGTGAATAGGGAGGTTATACAGGCACGTTTAAAATAATGTTCTTAATTGGCTTTTAGATGAGATGTGGCACCTATGACAGTGTATAATGTACTGTTGTCATTGTTTCCATTGCTGTTACAAAAAAATGTTTATCTGCTTTTAATGTTTAGTCATATACGTACGAAGCAGAAATATGCAACACCTACAATTTAATTTAAGAACTTGTTCATGTCTATTTCTTAATTATAATCCTCAGCAAAAATCTTTCCTATGTCATATTAGTGTCAATAGGGATGTCTATATAATATCACCAAATACAAAGTACTAGTTAAAAGTAAAACTGTCTTAATAAAAATAGTGTTGTTTGAACATAAAATGTACTTCTAAACGACTATGCTGCATATTACTTTTTCATTTCTTCAAGAGTATATAATAGTGTACATCTAGGCAACACATCGCAAAGAACATGTTTTGTTACAAATACTGTACCCGTTTTTAGAATCTGTCACATCAAACATTTTCCCTTTGTCAAATCCTTTAATAACGATGCGTATTATAAAGGAATCAACAAAATTTGCCGATATAATCTCAAAAGCAAAACTATACATATAAATTAAATTTCAATATTAAATTGCATATCTTTTTTGTTTGAAATTTCGTTTTTCGACAAAAATTGGCAAAAATTGAATTGTATTTTTCTTTAAGTTTGATTGAATAAGAATATGTATGACAAAGTTCTATGAGCACTGAAACATATACAAAATTTTGAAAAGGCAAAGGATCAAGGTATTCACATGCAAGCCAGAATTAAAAGGCGTGCGATATTATGAAGATGTAATGTTTGAAAGTGTGAATCTAAGTCTGAACCTTCTGTCAATTTATGTTGAAAGAGATAAATAGTAAGTATGGACATAAAATGGATAAACAATGGTAATACCACATCATTATAAAAGTAGATCTAACTAAAATTCTCTGTTACACTTTCTTGTTTGAACACTGAATATTTTTTTTACTAAAGGTAAAGTATGATTAATACATTTTGCACGACTGCATTACTATCTTGTTTACATGTAAACAAGGTTGTACCAAATACAAATAGAAAAAAAAGAAAAAGGTCCTATAAGAATTATCACATATATTTAATTCCGACCTTTCACTAGACAAAGGAAACATAGTAGATGTAAAAGAAAAATACAGAGACGAGGCATAACATACAAAAAGGAAAACCAGCAGTTGTAGCCTTAGAACAGTCAGTCAACAAAAAAGGAAACTGAGGTGCTTAAACCTGGTTTGTGTGGCGCTCCAAACTTCCACTTTCTGAAGGTGTTTCTAACGAATGAATATTGTAAATCAAAATGTCCCATCAAAATGAGACAACTAACAGCAAGCACCTGCATCGGGAGTTAAAACATATTTTAATATATTTAAGTAAAACACAAGTGACCACCAACTACTGCTGGTTTATTTTATGGGTCTTATGTATTATCTTTCACATCAATAGATTTATAATAACTGTAGTTACTGTACACATACACCGTGGACCGGATGGAAAAGTCTCTTATGGTGAATATACGAAATAATTTCCGAATTCAATAGAATAAGTGCTGGCGTGTTGTTTGTTTTTGTTTTTTTTTCCTTATCTGTGCATAGTTATTGATATATTCATCCGCTATCACATCACAATTTTCGTTGATGTTATAAAGAAGAAAATTGTCAATTTTTTTAAAGATGAATGGCAGACATATATTGTTTGCAATAGTTTATTGATAGAAGAAATGTAACTTTGGTGTTATTTTAACACAATGGAAATAGATATCGTTTTAAAAACTGCTGAAATTAGGAGCTGATTTTTCCTGATACATGTTTTTGCATTGGTCGTAAAACGATCTTTAAAAGATATATAGATAAACAAATACTACATATCCTGATCATTACGATCAAGTTGAATCTGAGTCTAAACTATTCTGAATCACTGGGCACTGTCTGTACGCCAGAATGCATTATAGTATCTAGTTTCACGTGTTGCTCAATCTGAAGCGCTGCAAGGGACGTGGCCAAATAAACTATCTGTCCTACAACTTTCTCAGATGAATTCACCAATATCTCAGTCACATTATGTTTTCCTCCCTATCTAGGAGGGGATTTTGTTCCACACATATCTCAAATAGTAGGTAATTTATTCTTTTGTTTTGTTCTTCTATGCGTTTAAACAATTTTCACCGAGAGAGTGTAGGTCAAATCATGATTAATCTCTCAACTGATTGCATTTGATTCTTATTTATCATGCCAACATATAATGACAAAAATGTTATTTACACAGGTTTTCGCGACCTCAGTACTATTGATCTGAGTACCATACACACGTCAATGATATTATTAATTGATCTTAACTCATACAGCTCAATGGTGTGGCTTTCACGCGTTACATGTGGTGTTTATCTCACATATAGTCCTACCTTAAAACAAAAAGGCTTATTGTTTAAACATTCAGTGTTACGCAAAAAGTTAATATATACCAAGCATTACTTATGTGTTTATTATTTCCTATTATAATTATTTTATAGCATTACACTCTGTCTGTGTTTCTTGTTATACAATAATGCTTTGTTTGATTTAAAATTTGAATATTTATTCCAGTACAATACACCATGCTGAAAGCATATAAAGTAATTTAGAAATATATTAAGATAAAATATATTGATATATGAGTTAAACTTTATAAAAGTTTAAGCGTGTCATAAAAACGGTTAAGGTATATTTATCGAAGCGAGTATAGTTACCATTTTTAGACGTCGGTGCTTGATTTTATTCCAAATGAAAAATATGTTATAAATATAGCTTATTAAACTAGCCGGACAGCTACCGACTGTAATTAATATAATACATGTACAGTTGTAAATATATTCACATATCTCATTCGCGTCTTTTAAGAGCAATTAATACCGTGGCATAAATCGAACAAGACCTTCTGATAAACATGTATATATATCTCTGAATATCTCGTCTACACAGTTTTTAAATGAAGCCAATTGCATAAGAGACACAGAATAAGTGAAGCCATGGGTGTGTGCCGACGGAATTTCAAGTAGAACATAATTTTATTGTGTCTTCTTTTAATTTATGTTTCATCTCTCTGAAAATGTTTTCTATAAAAATTGCTAAAACGAGAAAATATTAAACGCCGTATGGGCTAATACGCTAATAGATTCTACATGTTTATACGGAATTGCATGGAGAGGATTTCGAAATGGATGTTCGTATTACTGTTTCACTATTTTGCTAGGCAACTAAAAAAATTATTATAATGAAAATATTTTCCTATCTACACAAGTATATCGATATGATACATTGTATATTAGTAATTTAATTTAGTATATTCATATTGGTTAAAGTTTATATCGTAACTGCTACGAAAACTATGTTTTAAAATATATAATCTACATTTTAGCCAGGTTGTTTATTTCCCTCTTTAGAATGAATGACTCATGGAAGAATATGGACAAGGCATTGAAGACAAACGCTAGGTTACTTTTGTTTGGAAAAGATCCAAGACAATAATCTTATTACAATAGTTTCTTTCAGATGTCAGTATACATTCGTAATACAATTAAGATAAATGGGGGCTTTCACTCTTAAAATGGTTGTTTTATATTACAAAGAACTTTGAAATGTTACAGATCTAACTCGGACTAAGAGCGTAGTGTTGGGTTATTTTAGAAATTTCCCCGTACGTGGTTTGTTTTTTACGAGATAAAAAAAGTAGGCGGCTTATTTCCTGTTTCGTAACTATATTATCAGACATGCAGATTTAGTGTGATACTGTTGTAATCTAAGAGTTTATTAATGAGCGACATGCTTACTAGCTAAGCAAATAGTTATAAGTAGGGATGTTAACGAATATTCGAATATTCAAATATCAATTCGGTATTTGAGTAGAAATCTTGGGATTTTAAAATTATATAAACCTTACTCAATCTATTAAGCTTAAAGTCAGTTTGAAAGGGTATTCACTGGTTTGTGCTCTGTACTTTTGCAAAGTTCTCTCTGAATAACAAAAGATTAAATCTGCAGCCTTAATTCTAACACACTTTTAAACATCACGGGCTTACAATTTTTAAAGTCTTTGTTTATATTGGTTGATATTTCATCAGTCAGGTAATCCTGACACTAGCCAATCACAGTTGTAATGGTCACTTGATAACTAAATGTCTCTGATTGACATGTTTTTGCTTTAGATTCACCTCCATGCGATACTCTTAGCGATAATCAGCCAGTAACCAGATAACATCGATCAGATCACCAACCAATCAAGACGTTAATTGGCTGTGTGTTTTGCATTTTTGTCTTACCGTATATCCAGTATCACCTGCATCTAGTCCTTTTGAAAAATGTTTTCTGTACATACTAATGTAATTTCTGTCATTAATTTCCAACATAAATGACTATTTGTGATTATATATTGTTTGCGTTATGTAGAGTAAAATATTAAAATTGTGAGCTATTTGGTATTTGTTTTACAATTTCATTTAATAAAAATATTGCATGATCTTATTAAATCGATACGTTAATATTGAAAGAATTTACAGTATTTTAAGAAGTCGTATGTTATGTTAGAAACATAATGTTAATACAAATAGGTCATTATTTATACAACTTGTCTTTAAACGGTAAATATTTTGGTACGAAGTACAACCCGTAACAATAAGACACTCAAGATTAAGGTGATCAAGAAATATTGCATAAATTCTACTACCTCATACTACTTCTAAGACCACATGGGATGCGCGCCGAACCGTGACATAAAAGTCAGTGCGCTGTTATCTTTCGTCATATGCGGACGTACTTTTTTGCTGCGCGGTAGTAATAGCCGTGGCTGGTAAAGCCTTTAAACAAGCATTCGCAAAAGGTTTTGTTTTAGAAAGAAGATAGAAAGAAACAACGTGGTTGTTTCCCACTTTTAATTTTAAGTATCCTTTTCTGTTTCATAAACAACGCCGTTATTCTGTTTATAATAGTTGCTATTTGTAGACAAACTAGACAGTTAGAGGTTTTGTTTCTCCTAGCATGTGGTGTAAAACAAAAATAGCAAATCCGAGCTTCAGTCAGGGTTGCATCCTGGTAAAGGGAAAAACGAGGCAGGTTCTGTCTCGGGAACTGATCGGGTAGTCCAAAAGCAACTACTCCAATTTAAAAATCTACATCTAAACACTAAACCCAAATAGATTATGTTAAGATGCAACAGTTTCAAAATTGCCTGTTAAATCGTCAATCAATACGGTCAAATTGTTAGACAAATAGTAGTCTGAGTGTGACAATAAGTCCCTGAAGTGGGGAACGAATGCTGTTGTAGTGATTGGTCACTGAATAAACTGTTCTATAACAAGAGATAGGAAAGTCATCGTTGTGATTTTAATCCAAAGCTCTATCCTCTTCCCTCCTCCACTCTTCCATATACAGACTATTTACATGGCGATGACAATGATGTTAACAAAAACATGAAGGCTTTACAAGACATGAACAATCGGACGGTCCTATGGCAGCGGAAACAGACCTTTACCGTATCCCATGTGACAGGGTGAGAGAGAGGTTTTCGGCGAGGGTTTCGTCATAGAGGATCTCTTGGCCCCAGAACAGGCCAACTGGCGTTTGGTTTAAAAAAGAAACTGAGAGAGGGTCAAAAGAAGTCGAACAGGTGCGTGACTTTATTGTACTGGTAGACTCAGATGTTTTGTTGAGGCGTGGCAAAAATTGACAAACGATTCCGTAATTCTTCATATAAGGATTGTTACGTGTATTTCCTTTGATGTACATTGAACTTTGGTTCTTCACTTCCATCTTCACATGAACAGGATGCTACAACCATTTATTCGTGTCTTGTCATGTTTGTTCATGATTCAAAAGGTTAATTTTATTTATAGTCAATCATTTTTGTGTAGTTTTTTCAAATCGAAATAATACCATATTTTTTTCTAAACACTATGTGGACATTATTTTTCAATGACGTCACTACTTTCGTCATAACGTATAGAAAATATCAGCGCATGGACATTTTGTACTCAAATAGATCGTTTTTCTTTTCGTTGCTTGCGTTTGAGAAACTCGTCAGGAAGTGCGAGGTTAGAGCTCTGTAAAACCGGTTTAAGCACCTCAGTCGGTCCATATTGCCGACTGACCGTTCCAAGGCGGTGACTGTCGGGTTTGCTCTTTTTGTTAAATGGCTCATCACCGATTTGTTTTTACTTTTCTCTTGGCTTGCATGTGAAATACCTTTGTTCTGTGCCTTTTCGGAGTTTGGTATTTGTTGCAATGCTCATAGGACTTTGTCATAAATTCTTATTATTGACAATAAAACAATGTCATTTAGAATTCACTGACTTTCAGGGGACATCTAGATCATTCTGTAAGCAAACTTATTTTACTCCCATAGCAAAAATAGCTGTAGAGAAGAAGATGTTTAAACTTTTAGAAATAAAAGTTATAAAGAAAGTTGAACACTGTGATGGGGAGTTTATTTCACCAAATTTTCTTTTCCCCAAGAAGCCAGAAGGCGCGTACGGATTCATACCATCATCTTAAAATGGACACCTTTGAGTCTGCATTTGAATTGGTCAAACCAGGTTGTCTAATGGCGTCAGTGGACTTGAAACATGCATATTGCAGCAAAAGATCAAATAAAACTGAGATTTCAGTTTGAAGATAGCCCTTTTCAGTACTATGCCTTGCCAAATGGAATCTTCTTTAATTCTGGAATTATTACAAAACTTATGCAACCAATTTATGCTTCTCTGAGAGTTAGAGGTTTCTCAAATTCAGGATATATAGATGACTTATTGCTTTTGGTTGATACTGTTTTTGAATGCGAGCAAAATATTGAACATACTGTTACTTTGATGGAAAGCCTAGGATTTGTTATACACAAAAAAAAAGAATCAGCTTTAATACCATCTACATGTATTGTATTTGTAGGTTGTGTCATAGACTCAGTGAAAATGGTTGTTACTCTGCCAGTGAAAAAGCTGATGTCATCATCTTGGCATGTAAAGAGCTCTATAAACAGTCACAAGCTACCATTAGATCAGTAGCAAGAATTGATTGATAGTTGCCAGTTTCTCAGCTGTACACTATGGCCGTTTGTTCTGTCGAAAAATTGAGCACCATAAAATTATTGCATTGAAATATGTCAAGGGTGAGTATTCACAAAAAGTGGCTGTAGCAGACTAAACGAGACTTGAACTTAGGTGGTGGATAGATAATGTGAAAAGTCAGGTGTGGCATATTTAATTGGACGGTCGTGTATATGTGGTGATGGAGCTTTTGGTGGAAGGTGGTCTGGTGCTGAAGCTTCCATGCATATCAATGTCTTAGAAATGATGGCTTTGAGTCTGTCAGTTTGTGATTTTTGTCGCTCAAGGCAGAATTTGCATGGTCAAGTTATCTTAGACAACACTTGCGCTGTTGCACATGTTCAAATATGTGTGGCACCAGATCAGTTGAATGCAATAAAATAGTTAAAGATTTGCTTGTGTGGTGTATGCACTGAAAAATTTGGTTCTCCGCTAGTCATGTTCCGCAAAAACAGAATCTGGCTGACTTTGACTCTCGGCATATCAAAGACAATGTAGAATGGCAGTTAAATGTAGATATCTCAAGATTTGTATCAGCTTTGGGCCTACCAGAAATTTGCATGCTTGCTTCAAGAATTAATTGTCAAATAAGTCAATATGTCGCCTTGAAACAAGATGCAGATGCTATTCATTTTGATACTTTTTCATGTTACTGGTCAGAAAAATTTATTTATATATTCTGTCATTTCAGTCTGATCAGAATCTCGCCAAGCTGAGAAAGGACAATTGTGATAGTACCACTATGGCCAACACGGAATTGATGGACCAGGTTCATGGAACTTCTTTTAGATTTTCCATTAGTGTTTCCAGTCAACAATACAACACTTCTAATTCAGAACACGGACAAAGTTCATCCACTTATCGAAAAAAATGTAGCTAGTAGCTTCGAGGTTATCAGGAAATGTTTCCAAGACAAACACATTTCAGAACAAGCTACCATTGTCATGTTGGCAACATGGTAGCCATCTACACACAAAAATGTACTCAGTTTATCTTAGAAAGTTGTTTTCTTTCTGTAATCAAAGGAAGATCAATTCAATTAAAAGTAATGTAAACAGTGTTCTTGATTTTTTTGACTGTTTCATTCCGATTTATCATACGACACTGTCAATATTGCACGTAGTGCTTTGTTTTCTCTTGGAATTATAATAGACGGTTGTATTGTGGGTCAGCACATAATTGTCAATAGATTTTGTTAGAGCGTATTTAATCACCGACTTTCTAGAGCAAGATATAAGGAAGCATGCTATGTCAGCGTTGAACTCATATTTTGAAATCATTCCTGATATTAAGACTATAAATCTTAAGGACCTTACTATGAAACTGGCCATGTTAATTGCCCTTACTCATGCCAGCAGAGTGCAGTCGTTAAGAATATTATCTTTAGAAGACCTAAAGAAAGCCAAAGGTTTCTATATTTAACATTATTGTAAGTCACTAAAACAATGTGGGCCAGGAAGACCTATACCTTCAGTAATTATATGACCTCATAAAATCCAAACCAAACATCAACTTGGAAAGTAATTGTTTATTTAAGTCATGCCCAAGAAGTCGGGGGTTTCTATGCTCAAAAAGGTCGGATCTTAAGCCGACTGTCGACTGTTGGACTTTTACTTTATTATGCAATGTGTCGTCTCAGTGTTTGTCCCATTCTTAAAGGTGAATACTATTGTCTTGGTAATTTCAAGTTTTAAAATATGTTATGCAATACTCATCGGATCTTGTCGTCTGTTCGTTTTTCTCTTAAACTATATCGTGTGAAATAATGAATATATTTTTACTGTTCTGTTGAGAATATTTGTCCGAACCTTTGCATCATTCATCCTGAAATAAAGATGAACAAAGGCTTAATATTTCCTTGCTACTATGTGTTTGTCTGCTCCTTGTAACATGTGTATTTTCTGACACTGGTGTTAGATATGTGGTACTATTGGTTTTTATTGCTTTTATCATTTTATCAAGATATTTACTAATTATTTATTAAATCTTGACAGTAAATATAGTAATCTTCTTTGCTGGAGTGTATATTGTGTGTTATGTTGAAAGTCTTATACTGAATTAACTGTAGATTATGTTGAATTTCTTCAACTTGTATCTTTAATTAGTACATAAATTAGCTCAATATCATTGGTTTTGCCAAAATTCCTGAGAGAAAAATGTATATTATAATTGCAATACATTTATTCTTATAGAAAAAAGCACAAATACCAAAATTGATGTGTAAAAAGTAATCATACATTCTATTACCTATAATATCATAAAATCATTCTTATATGAGTATAGTGGAAGTTAATAAAGTGACACAAAACATGTCTTCTCCCAACATAAAACTGTATCTTTCAGATTCAGTACACGGACTAAATACATACAAGTATTTTGGTAGCTTAAATAAACAAGTTCCGTACTAATAAATTGGGTTAATTTTATTTTAATAATAATAATAAAATTGTTATTTGTTTGCTACTCAAAAGGTATTAATTGATACACTAACTTGTTTGACACATTAATAATAGTGTTCATAGGTAAATAAGAAAAGGTCCTATTAAATTTTTCACAAATTTTAATCTACCTCTAGACAAAGGCAAACAAGGTAAATGTAAATGTGACAAAACACAGAGACGAGACATAACACACACAAAGAAAAAAACATCAGTTACCGCCTTGGAACGGTCAGTCGGCAAAAGGGTCGACTGGGATGCTAAAATCTGAATTGCTATAAGTGTCTTTTTTAATATTGCCGAAAATTTGAGTTGGTATTTCACCCGATTCAATCGGGGTTATACTGTTGAATAGGTACTGGGTTAATCGGGGTTAACTGTTCTATACATAACGTGGTACTACCATTACACCATATGGTATGGGGTTAAGTTATTGAGTAAAGCGGGCAAATAGGATCTCCTCACATAGTGGGTTGTTGCACGATTTCCATGAATTACTATTCATTGTACTTTCGGAGGTTTCTTGGCAAAATGCAATCTTTTCATGTTTAGTAAATAAGTTTAATAGAAAATGGCTGCTGCTGCAATCCGTACATACCGGTACACAAATTTTACGCATAGACCGTAAACGCGTTATCTCATTGGTAAATACAAGAATCTGTTGAACAGGTTAACCCCAAAACCATACGGTAGGATGGTATTACCAGGTTAACTGTTGAGCATGTAAAACCCGTTAAACCTTGGTCTTATTGAATAGGATAAGACTAGTTCTATCGGGTGAAATACCCACATGTCTAAAAGCTTGTTTAAGCACAAGAAAACAAAAATATAACTGACGTTTGACAAAAGTTCTCGACCAAATTATATGACAAGTAAATACATCTATCAAAAATTAAGTCATATTAAAAATTGCTAACTATATAATTGAGAACGACTCCAGATAAAGTCTCGACCTTTTTGAACAATCTAATAATGTAAATTCTGGTTTAAGAATTTCTTTTTCATGGATGTGTATTTGGAATAAATAGTGAAAATAAATTAGGGGAAAGGAAATAAAGTAACATCTTTCAATACGTATCACATTTACAATAATAAAGATACAAATTTATGAATTAATATAAAATAATCGATATATACAAACACTACAACCGTTTGAACAATGTAGTTCTAGCTCCGATATATTAAATCAACTGAAATAAAAAATGAAAGCCTAGTTCTTACAACTTTATGCAGATAACGTTTTATACAGATATATTTCTAAACCGAGACATGTTAAAATATGTGTTATAAAATGCACATTAGAATATCAATATGGCATGCATAACAGTTCACTGGTAATATGGGTATATTTTCTGTGGCCTATATAAGGACTCTTATTTTTGCATTGTGATATTACGTACTATGTGCAATCACAAGTAATATTCATTATATCTTTATAGAAGACGTCTATATTTCTCCAGCATGTAATGATAATCAGTCCACAAAGCTGTACTGTCAATTAATATATGTATGACTGATTGCTATTGCAGTCTATTACTACATCACATAAAATGTCAAGGTCAAGTGTCTTTATCATCGACACCCGCATTCTGTAACAACCATTCCTTCATATTTGGCCTTGTAGATATACACCCCGCGTTCGTAATACAACATGGATATAGATTCAAGCTTTGTAGGGACACAGCACACTTTGGACACACGACGAGGGAAACGCTGCTTCATGGCGTACTGGATTATTGCGTGGCTCGATGGGGCCATACTGGCTGTGAACGGGAAGTTACAGCGTCCAGCACACTGATTCGCCTAAAATTAGAAAAAAATAGATAAACTTAATAATTAAAATGATAAAATGTACTAACACTATCAGAGAAACCAAATAAAAAAGGAATTCATGCAAATGTACATCAGCAATGTATGTGACGAGAAAAGTGAGATATAAATCATGTTATCTCTGAGGCATTTTACACTTCTCATATTTGCCCAGCTTTAATATTTACATGGGGGTACTCTAAATGCTTAAAATTTATTTTCTTTTATTCGCCCACGCACTTCCTTCAGATACTCTCAACAGTAATCTTTCACCAAGATATGTCAGGAGAGTTGCGTTGGATTTTTGTTTGTTTTAAAAACAGGGTAAATGCACGTTAATAGATTGACATAAAACGTTTTTATAAAGCATTGAAAAAAAGAAATATATAGTGACAAAGTGAAATTGCATAAAAATTATCAATGGAATTGTATAAATACTTTATTTAAACTCTTTTACTTGAATGCACGATATTGCTAGTTCTTGGTTTTGGATGTGTTGAAATAAAACAAGTGAATCTGACAAGATTTGTACAAATACTTAAAATACTAATATTATCATTGTTGTGGTTGTTGTTAGTATTTAATCGTACCTGTAGTCCTCATCATCATAATCCTATTTTATAATCACCAAATATATGTTTACATATTTATTTAGAATACTGTACATTTTAGCAAGTAGTTTAATAGGAGAACATTGAAAAATAGTCTGTATTGTATGTGTAGACCTATCTGTGAAAGCCAGTACTTTGGGAGAACAATAGTTACTCATAAATGTAAATTATCTTGACGATAATTAGTAATAGCATTGACTGGCGTAACTAAACCACCTTTGTGATACGGTAATTAAACAACGATAAGATACACACGTGTAAGTATTACAGCATCACATTTCTCACAGGAATGAAGCACTTCTAAATGTCTCATCCTTGCTTGCATAAACTTATGAACTTAATAATGGTACTTGTTTGCGTTTCTATTGAAGTAAGCACATTTTTTTCGTGTTTTTATCCTAACCTCGCCATGTTGCCTTATATATGTTATATGCCAAAGATATATCTAAAGTGAGCCATTTACTGGTTCCTGATTTAGTATACCTTCTTAGACCAACATCTAGTATTGTATCCGTTTTCATCCGTTTGTCCTAAGTTAAAATGAAAAGAAATACGTTTGATTTTCACTGCCTTTATCTATGTTCACTTTAGTCATCAAGCGTCGGACTCCTATTATATCCACGTATACTTAGCCTTGCCGCCAAAACGCCTCTAGTTCGCCAAAAATGTACAGTTGATCCAGCTCCAATTCATAGAACAGAACCATACTCATCGAGTTCTCTAGCACCGAGGCCTCTAACAAAAAGCAATGTCAGTGGGTCAGGTAAGTTGTTGGGGTTGAGTTGGTGGACTTGTGCTATTAATTGCGGCTTGTGTTATCAAGAAGCAACAAATAAAATTGCATTGAAAGTCTCGTGACAACATTGGCTTATTGTACTGCGATTGGTCACCAAGACTCTTAACCCCACACCCTACCAGGTATTGCTACAAACTAAGGTTGTGCTCAGACCGCCCACCCCCACTAAGCCCCACCAAGCCATTAACCTCCAACTGTCAAACAAATAAGGTCATAGTCCAGTTTCGAGCTGTTTATATTATATAGTCTTATATTATATAATTATTATGATGGAAATTGATCAAACGTTACAGCCAACGAACAACTCGTGTTTAAGCATACTGCACGTATGTAATAAATATGAAATTGCTGAAAGAATAATTGCTTTGTGTATTATTTAAGCCCTATAGATTTATTTTAGCAAAAGAATATTGCAATTCTTTCTAAGGGCTAAATCTTGAATATAAGCGCGATCATCAATTTTATTATTTGCGCCTTTCTGATCAAGATAGTATAACTATGAACGTAAATTCATTCTTGATGAGCTCTTTAGCGTTGCATACCTGTTCGCTGTTAAAGCTGGACTTATCTCTGAAATGAAATACTGAAACAGGCAAAACGCGTCCAACAGAATTAAGATATATATGATAAGAGTGAATCGCCTGATGCCAGTGGGCGCGAAGTTACGTCTGATTTATTAATGGATTGGATAAGGGAGTTTTGCGGTAATTTTAAGCTGCAGTGTAAAATTATTAAACATTACAAAAATACAATATTAAATAGTACAAAGCCTGTGCCTTCCGTTTACTTATTAATTAAAAAAATATGAATGTGTTTATAATATATAAAATAAAAAAATACAATGTGTCTGGGCTTTATGTTTTATTATAATTACCAGAAGCAGCTAGTACCATACACGTATGATGTATAAAAAAGTGCTGGGTCAACTTGAATAGTGTCAACTACAAAAATACAGCACGCTCTGTTCTTACATGTATTTTGAGTACATTTGCTTTATAAACTTTTATACTCGTTTATAACAGCATATTTCCACCTCATAGAACCTGAGAAAATGACGACACTATAGTACAAGACGGATAACAGAACTGTAGGTTTCTATTTAACGCGTTTTCATTTAATTGATTACACTGTTGTCATTGCATCAATTAAATTTGACCATAGGGCAACGGATATCTTAGACATATAAAATCTTACCGAGGGATTAATTAGTTAAGTTTCTTTCTTACTGAGTTATCGGATCTGGCCCGAATCATGTTTTAGTCCGTGTTCTGCTACATTTGTCACAACATGAAGATATAATCAGTTTGCACAACAAGGCAGACACTACTTCACATAGGGATAGGTCTCTCCTATTCATTTACAAAGAAAGCTAACCATGGTCATATCGTTCAAGGCAGTTAAGAACAAGTATAAAAAAATCCATGCTTCAACCTGTAGTACAATCTGCAGCGTCTTGTAGCCACGTGACTGGCTGATAGCATTTGGGTTCAAATTTCCCGCAGATAATTTCCCCAATCAGTTAAAATTGTTATCAAGTATGTCTTGAAGGGATTTTGTTCATAAAATATCAAATACAGTAGCCGGTCACGTCCCTGATATATGTTGGGAGGGGTTATATACACTTGTAACCGAAACAGGAAGCGTCTTAATATATGAGAAATCTCCCAATTCCTTTGTATAACATCTGCTTATGTCAACATATTTAGAAATGTAGTAAATCATGATACTAACATGATATATTTTCTAACAGCAAACATAAGTAAAGAATTTATTAATCATACTTATAACTTGTATAGATTGGATAAGGCGCTAAGATATATTGTAAATATGTAAGATCATTGTTTGAACTGAGTTCTTACTTTTTCTTATTTAATTAACATTTTAAGATGTAATTCTGTACCAACATTATGTACTGGTATTTTGTTATATAATAAAGTTCCGTATCTTTTAATAAAGTTTAATAAAGTTTTTGTTTTTGTTTCTGTAATTCTGAAATCGCAGCAACCAATAATAATCATTAAAGCGAGGTCAAGCTATTTGGGTGGAGGAAAAAATCAAACAAATATCTGGGTAGAATCACCAGCGCACCGCAGGTCAGCTGGAAGACCTTCTCACATTGAGTCCTTCACCACGAACAGGGCTCGAACCCACGCGGTGAGAGGCTAAGCGGTCAGAGGAGTTACAAGTCGGCGACTCTAACACTTCGCCAAGGCGTCCCCTAAATTTTTTTAGTTAAATCAAATGAAATATAATAGTTTCATTAAATATAATGTTTGGGCGCATTCTAAGTTATTATCAACCAATGACAAAAATATATTGGCCTAAAACTTCGGCATCTTTGTTACCTGTCTCGCAAATAAATATAACGTTGTTTAAAATGCAGGTTAAGTTCAAGCCATTCGTAGAAAGTTGAGAAAAGTTTTTTTAGAAGGAAATATTAAAATGCTATAAAAAGTCCTACAAAGAAGTTAATATTTCGTCAAAGTATATTTACAAATTTATTATTCAAGTGTTATTGTAAAGGCATTTAACACAGTATACGGAGACAACGAAAGTCTGAATACCTTACAACCGTAGATTATCTAACTAAAGATTATGTACATTTAAATGAAGATGTGGATGTGTGTCTTAACATGATATTTCAAGTACAACTATAATATTATTTCAGTTTTGATTCTAGATCAATTTCATATGTTGCCGAAAAAAATCAAATTATTAGCAAATCATGTAAAGTTCTGAACCGCTCTCTGGTAACATACCGTAGAAAATACAGAAAAGAGACCACGTGACTGTTAGAGTTCTGCCGGAATAAAATGAACATTTTATAAGAGACGCATTACACGTGCTGTAAGTAAACTACAGACAACTAAATGACAGAGCAGATGGCTTTTTCACTTTAAAATGATTTAAGAAATTGTCAAAGTTTTATATCGTTATCCTTTGACAAACTAAATGTGTAAACTCTATGTGTATGTCTCTACTTGGGACATAATGGTAGGTATATTATAGGGTGTTTTAATTTAGCTAAACAAAATCATTTAACCATGTCAAAAATGCCAAAATTACCCCGGATGTAACTGATCGCTGCTGTTAATGCTTATTATTGATACTATCAGTGATTCATAGCGGCATGTGTACAAATGAACTGATGACGAAAACCATGTGGTTCGAGATAAGTTCCAAAACAATAATCCTAAACAAAGGTCCGTTCATTCTTTTAGTATGCACAATGTATCTCTTTAATACAGTTTCGACAAAATTGGGGCATTCACTCTAGATCGTGTTGTTCTGTTACCTATTATTTCTATTATTTGAGATGAGAACGTAAATGTGAGCTATTTTAGAAATATGTTATTCCCCATTACAAGCAACTTCTACGCAACTGAGGGCGTTTATCCCCTACGTGTCTGAGAGCGTAATGGTGAGCTATTTTAGAAACTTATTTATCCCTACGCGACTGAGAGGGTAATGGTGAGCTATTTTAGAAGCATGTTGATCCCCTACACGACTAACAGGGTAATGGTAAGGTATTGTAAAAGCATGTTTATCCCTTATCCGACTAACAGCTTAATGTTGAGCTATTTTAAAAGCATGATCATTTTGACTAACACCAACAACCAACACCTGCCCATTGTAATAGCTTTATAAATATCAAGATAAATGTTCACAGTCAGTGAAGTAGATGTACTTCGATTCTGCTGTTATTCTGGGTTATGTGTATGACTTTATAGATAAATAGAGGTCTACGTAATACAAGGTTCAACTTTATCCCGATTTACTGTGACTTTCTTTGTTTACATGTTAGTTGTCATTTTAGAAATAATAAACAAATGCAACTCCGAAGATATTATGAAAGATATGTAAGATGGAACAGCAAAGTGACTGTTAAGTTGAATGAATATATCCTCAAAAATATTAACTATTGTAGGTATACAGATACATTTATCATTAACTTACAGGATAAGCCCTAGGAGCTATGATCCAGGAGTCGTGCCCTATGTCCGCAAAATTGACGTACAGTGGTCGTAGCCGGCATGAAGAGTTCCGTACATAGCCACGACTGCGTTTTGATCGTTTATGTGATGTCAATTCGTCATCTTCGTCATCGTTATATGTCACCATTTTACTATTTGCTCCGACGTTTGTCGCCAATTCATGTATGAGAAGTTCGTGACGATCGACTTCTTCCTCGTGGACAGGCGAATTGTCATTGGAATAAACAACAAGTAACGGCTGTCGAGTGTCATTTGGATTTATTGTTATATCCATATTGTCTGGCGACGCTGATGTGAACAAACTTTGAATCCTAACTTCTAGTTTTTCCATTGCATTATGTCTATGTGGTGTATTCATTGAGTTCTGCAATGCCTTTGTAACGTCAAAGCTTTCCCAGGCATTTTCAGCACTGTGCACAAATTTTGACGTGATATATTCTCGGCTGTCATGACTGGCTGTACTTTTCACCTGGAATACTGAAACTAGTCTACTTACTCCACCAAATGACTTCTGGTCTTTCTTAATCAACGTAAATAGACGGAGTTCTGCAGAATTAATTTTCTCGCTTGCATCCAGTGCTGATATATCAAACTGTAAATTGTGGATTCGGTACCCGAACTCGCCCATTATATCCCGAGCTGTCTTCTGGCGTTCTGGAAACCAGCAAATAATAATAATGATTTAGTACTATAAACATTAAAAATAATGATTTAGTAATAAAAAAGTAAAAATATAATAAAAGTAGTGTTACATTGTCAGATAAAGATTTACATGACTAACATTTCGGCCGTAATGAAAATGATTTTAACAGATTTCAAGATATGTTTTGCATTTGGTTTTCCTCACATATCAAGTAATGTTTCATATTATTAAACTTTTCCATTCTCGGCAAAAAGAATTGTATACGGTTGTATTTAATAGGCATTTATTTTCCATATAGGTTTTGATAGAACAATCAAGCATGACGTTTACAAAAAACAACACTGCTTATGCTGTATGAGAAAGCACCAGCGGTGGTGGAAGATATGGTATTGATATTAGCGTACCTGGAAGTGCCACCTGTACACAGATACGCTAACATGCGATGCGCCGGTGGTTCTAACCAGACAAAACTCTGGAGTTATCCTTCACAAATAATTAGCTGGACGTCGACAATATGAACGTATTTGTGTCGGTGCGATGTTGCAAAAAGAACCATCAGATCGATCTGTATGGAATAGAATTCCTGCCTCAACTCCCACTTAGCTCGCAGGTGAATTAAGAAAATGTCGCTTAAGCTAACGTGACTTAAATATTCCTATGACGATATGAACCACAGAGTCAATGTTGAAATAAGAACTATAAAATTGAAAAGAAATGGTGCGGTCTTACATTAGGAATGCTAAAGAAGAAAATATAACAATAGCAATCTTGGTATCTCAATAGCAATGGTACCATACTGCAAATAGCATATATTACAATACCCGGGGCAGATATTTGCGACATCGAGTAAAATCTTTTTCTGAGATCAAAAGTCTAAACGGGTGAAACTTGATCGAAGACCAAAAGTGTCCATTGTCCTATAAAAGAAGACTGTTTGAACATAGCCTATCATGTTACCAAGAGACAGAAGTAGAGTAGCACGAGACCTTCACGAATGGAGGTCATCTAAAAGTCATATATTGACACGTCGTGAATGTAGTGTCAAACATTCAACTAATGTCAAAAATAATAGAAAATGACTGACACTCAAAAGATGTCACTCTTAACTACTGGTAACTACTGAAACCGTTTTTAGCAGTAAAACCACGGGAATTACCGATAACTGTAATAAAATGCAAGATTTGTATGTTTAAATATAGAACGTATTTTAATTGCTTCCAAGGAAGGTTGAAATTTACTACATAAAACCATAACGACCGATTGTAATCGCTACCAAAACATGTCCATTGAAGCTGTTATCTCTGTTTTAAGCAAAAATTTGGTATTTCCTAAGTAAACCTCGGCATTTTTTATTCATTATATGAATTTATCTTAATGCTATTTCTATATTCATTAGGTCATAGCATTTTTATCGTTAAAGTTCCTGTTCGTTGTTGACATACATATTTCCTATCCCTAATATAGATGACGCAACCAGTTTAAACCCTATAGAACAAAAAATGAACTTCAAAAATAAATTTTAAAAAGTATGTACAGATTGATATCACGCTGGCTTCATCTCTGATATATTGCTTACTGGTCTGACACCACACTGACTCCACCACCTCTTATCACAACATCTGAAGATATGTTTTCGGAATACGTTGATTTCAAGCAAACTGCTTGTATCTCTGTTTGAAGTAATTATTTTCATTTTACGATAAATGTATCTACCGACAGCTTCTTTATATCATGTTAATCCACAGGCATCAATCAATCAATTCTCTAACTCCTGCCGAGATTAAATTCCCCTGCCACTCTATCGTTCAACAGGCAATAAAAACGAACAAAACCTACATTTTCCTTGAAAGTAAACTTCATCCATTCATCCATTTTTCCACACATTTCGGCCACTGTGTCTTTCGATATTTTACCAATCTGTACAAAGGCTTCACTGTACGTTCGATGTGTGTATTCATTTATTCTTCAATCGGTGTATCACTGTTCAGCAAGTTTTTGGCTGAATTCTTTTTAATTAATACTTATTTAACGCTAAACGACTGTATCTTTCAATATATGACGTAAACTATGCGTTTTATGTGCTGTTAGTTTATGTTTGTTTATTGGGTTTATCGTCCCACCAACAGTATTTCAGTTATCTGGAGACGGTGTCCACTTGAAGCAGTTATAGTGCTGCCTTCACTGTGTATAGCATGCCGCGAACACCTGGCATGATACCACACCCGGTCACATTATCCTGACACCGGGCCAACCAGTCGTGGAACTACCCTCATATTTGCTTGAGCGTTAGCAAGGGAGCTATACCACTACCATTTTTAACGACTTTGATATGTCGCGATGTGCTGTTAGTATGTAATATAAATGGAATAACTATTTGGCATAAGCCCTTACAAATTTCATACTTCCGAAGGTGTATCTTTAAAGTAAAATCATCGAATACCAATTTACGATTGACAAAATGTTTCTCAATTTGGCAATGTCAGGAACAACGTTTCCCGCTCTCGTTGATATTACTTAACATCTATTAAATTCGTCACACCTAAGACATTAAGCGCTAACATGCTGTACGTTTTCATTTGTTCAATTTGCGACTGTTTTCAAACACAGTATGTGCATACAGATAAAATTTTATTATGGTAACCAATAAGCAAGTGACACTTATTACAAAATGTGGATATGCCTATTAAAAGTGTGTTTTTTGTGTTGTTGTTTTTTGCTTTGGAATCGTTTATTTATTTTGAAATTGATGGAAAACGTAACTCAAACATAACTAACTATGTAATAGAGTTAAATACAATCAATCCAATAATACATCTAAATGCTTAACACAATTCAAACATGTTTGTCAAATGACAGTAGGTTTGTTTTGACAAAATCATGTCATTGCTTTCCTTCTTTTAAAAGACAAGACTTCTACAACTACAACTACTACTACTACTACTTCTACTGCTGCTACTACTACTAATACTACTACTACTACTACTACTACTACTACTGCTGCTGCTACTGCTACTGCTGCTACTACTACTACTACTACTTCAAAAACAACAACAACTACTACTACTACTACTACAACTACTACTACTACTACTACTACTACTACTACTACTACTACTACTACTTATAATAATAACAATAATAATAATAGCACGGAGATGTTGATGTGATAATATTTTGATACCTACTCGTAGTATATATTTCTGATATTTACTTATTTTATTTGACATGACGATAAAAAATCTTAAAGATTTGGTCTGTTGGAACAGTGTTTTTATTTGTAAATTTGAATTATAGAAAAACAAAGTTAAGTGATTTGTGTTACAGGCACGGTGTTTTGTCCCAGATGTATCGATCGTTTCTGTGATTTATGCCTGCGTGTTTGATTAGAAACGCATTTATAAGCTGCAGAAATATTAGCACGTGTAAAAAATGTTTTGAGAGAAAAATATAAGTCAGATGCTTTGCTTGATAGTTTTGAGAAACGAAGAATATACATTGCTGCACATCGATATATTTAACATTCGTTTATTTACGTTAAGTCAAAAGTGCATTTAAACAAATCAGATTTAGGCCGAGCTCGAAATAGTACAAAATGTTAATGGGTTATCTTTAATACAACATATTCATGTGTTTACATTTGACACAAACTTGAATTAAACATCGTTTATTTTTGTTTGAGTGTAGGGAAGATTTATACTACCAAACTGTGTGACCTATAGCGGCTTGCTTTAAGTACAACGTGTTGCAAATCGCAAGTCAAGTATGCAAATGCCAGTTCGTATTTTGCAAGTTACTATAATATTTATTGTAGTAGGTTTGCCCAAGAATAGGGACTATCCGAAGGCCAGTCGTGTCCTTACATCATTTATTTATAAATCTCTGTTAGAAAATATGGGTATACCAATAAGTATGTGTTACCGGTTTGCATATCAGGACATTTTTCCGGTACATATACAATGTATACGTAGTGAGACACCTGAAAGTAACAACGTTTGGTGAAACTTTCATTTAATCACTATTCCGATAAATTAAGATAATGCGTGGAATTGTTTGCTCGTGTGCGATGTAATATTGTCTTTTATTTGTTACAAACGTTTGAACTTCTATATTGAGGTTTTCAAAGAAAACGATGCCTATTTATTGTGTTTTGTATCTTACAAAATTTGTTATGTCACGAAGTGGTCGCCTTGTGATTGTACTTTATGCATCTAATGGATGGAAAATTTGGTTCAAACATTATCAAGGTTGATCGTTCCATTGTGTTTGAAAGTGGTTTTTACGTGCATCAATATCGTTATTTTATAAGTTGCATTTTGTAAAGAACAATACTAAGGTCTTTGTTTGTTTTTTTTCTAAATATTTTAAGTAATCTAAGTAATCCTAACATTTAGAGGTCCGTGTAATCAAAATATAAACTTTAGCAAACATTACAATAAAAATATTCAAACAGTTTCCCAGACAACCGTTTTGCTATTGTCGATAAATTTAGTCAAAAAATAGTAAAATGTATTCAGGCAATATGTTTTTGCTTATTGCTCAACAAAGTGTAATGGTAAATGTAAGTATCTGGTAACTTACGTTCCTGTGGAATGACTTTGAAACTTCTAATAGTGTTTGAGTTGTGAAGATTTGGTTTGTTCTTTGACAAATTATTATACAACTCAAGCATATACTCCGGTGTCTGGGAGACGGCGTTCTCTACTGACGGTTGGTCGAGATGACGTCGGGACGAATATCGGTCCTCTTCCGGGTTGTTTCCATCTTCATCTAAGTCACTTATATCGTCAATCTGGGAACCATCCATCGATAAAATGACATCCCTGGCTTCCGCATGCGTTCCTTCCATTATTAAATGTCCTGCATTACCTAAAGATAATCCGTTGCTAGAAACACTTACTAAGGGATGGCACAACACTGAAAGGAAAGAGCAAAGACTTAATCCTAGAACTAAAAACATGTGCTGCATATCCACAGTTAGAAGTCCGTGTGAACTTTTGATCACTTTTCAATATATGCTTGGTCATGATAACGTCGTAAATATATCCGTTTTTTGTCGCCTAGCTGAGAAATATCCGGTTTCAGTATAGGCGATCATACATCCAAACAATGCTCCAGTGGAGTTTTCGAACGTTCTCTTATAAGCGCATGCTTGAGAATAACCGTGCAAACAAACACGTTTTGTAGTTATTTAACAGGCAGGGTCTTTCGTATCATTCCAATGAATAATAAAGTCATCCAAGAATTTATCAAAGTGCCTTATATCATCATGTAATGGCATAACAATCCCTACCGAGCTGGAAGCACCCAGATATGGTGATAACCAGAGTTCTTTCCTCTGAAGCCTCAACACTTATGAAACAATGCGTGTATCATTTCGCGGCTCTAAAGGAACCGTGTCCCCGCGCACATGCGAGCGATAAATTCTAGATTATACAATCAAGGAAAACGTTCCTCTTTTCAGTAGACCCATCGGCCTTTGCACGATGCCGCACGAGACAGACCAAACTTGAACGCTTGAATGCTCATCAGTATATGGTGTAAGACACTTGCTACTATGTAAACATAGGTGGAGTGGCCGCCATGGAACACAATGTAGCGCACGTCCACTGGTCTAGTATGTTTGTTCTGTTCAAATAAACGGACCACAAACGACCATGCAAGCATGTATATTGTGCGAATTTTAAGTAATATAATACTACCGTTTATATGAAGGCGGGCCGTAAACCGTATGTCACACCCGATCACAATGTCCTCACATCGGCTGTAACAGCAATTTAGCTTAAACCAAAAGCTAAGAATACTATTTTTACAAGATATCTTAGACTGAGATATATTATCGGCGGCACAGAGAACATTTACTGTAATTGTAATAATCCTGTTATAAATTTACGACATAGAATTTAGTGACGATTAATTGGTCCACTGATATCAATATTATTAAAACAACATAAACTTATTTACTAATTATGTGGTCTGCCATAATAGTATCAAAAACCAAACTCTTCCTATCTCTTGGTAAAGGCGTATTAGTGAATAGACTGCCACACTGATATATATATACGACAAATATACATGTATGAAACAAACGCCTTTCTATGAACCTGCGTCTTACTCGGATGTCACTGACATTTCAGTCTTGGTGGATGTGATTAAATGCACAACCATATTCTGCTCTGGGATCACCATCGTGCATTTATATTTCCGGCCGGGCTATCAATATCCTATGATTCATTCATGCTGTATGATTAACATTTTTACCTCAACACCTTTTCGCAGTATTTATCTCTGTTCTGTGTAAAGGACAGTTTCATACTTATGTTTATAAATCAACATCCTTTCTACAGTATCATATTTCATTTTCTACAAAACTAGGTTAAAATCTTGAATTACAAACTCTTCTTGAAATTCAACATTACGTTAAAATTTGACATACATTGAAACATTGGTGTAATAAATAATAAATGTCATAATAACTAGGTACTGTGTTTATGCAAGTATTTAGTTATCGGTGAATAGACTTTATCTCACAAAATGTTTCGTATTACAGAATATCAGTTGAATTAGCTAGTTGGCGATTTAAAATGGATTAATTTCAATATTCAGATTTTGGAATCTAATACTTTTTATCATTTTATTGACCAGCAATTTGAATTATAGATTAGTTATAATTAAACCTATATCAATAACGTAAAAACTTTTTCATATCGTGTGCCGTATAGGGTTTTCTGTCACGATTGTGTCAAGTTTACTCAAATAACGATGGTGTCGTTGAATAAATCATTTAATACAGGTGCAGTTAATAAAAAGAATCATTATAAATAAGTTAAAATTAAGTTTGACCCTGTTATTTGGTCTACATACTCGAACCAATACGTCAATTCTCTGACAAATAACTGGGTTAATATAAAATCACATAATTATTAACATTATCGTATCAAAAACGTATTACTAAATATACGACTGAAATGCAATTGATATGTATATCTTTTAATGCCCAGCAACTTACCATGCATACATTTATAATCGTTTTTAAAAAGGAAATTAAATAAATGCGTCATTGTCCTTTTTTGTCTTATAATACTTTCTGGTTTATATCGTTTTCAACAAGTTAAGAATAAAGACTGTAGTTTGACATTTACCAAACATCTACATCTTGAAAATCATAAAACAGCCAAGCTGTCTGTGAAACAAAGCAGGCTTTCTTGTTCACATAAACTACATACAAATGTAACAACAACCATCACAATGACATGGATAGTTTTTTATAACAGCACTATTTAAAGTTTATACTTTCTGTTATTTAAAATATTAATACAAACAAAGAAATACATGATGCAGTTCTTTAATTGAATTTAAGTTAATAATAATTAAACATCAAGATATGCATTCCAGTGAAGACGTGCATATAACGCTACGCAATGAAGATCCGGCAATTCACCATATTTACAAAATAAAGTACAAAACCTTAAAATAAGTCCAACACAGTAATTTAATAAGAAATACATCCACAAAAAAAATATAATTTCTCAAAGAATATCTAAAATCTAAGTAGGTGCCTTTATTCAAGAGATTCATGAATGGAGCTAGACAGATTTGCATGTAAGGTAACATTTCAAATCTCGTTAGATGTAAGATTCGTTATTGACAGATCAGACTTTATTCAAGTATTTACAAGATGCAACTCAGTATACTCTTTAAGTAAAAATATGTAGTTTATGTCTGCGATATTGCTTTAACAAATAAACTGTATAGCATAAGAGAAACATTGTATTCGTACAATAAAATTGCACGATGCAGCAAAACAACTGTGTATGTTTCGCAGTACCTTCATTCATTGTTGATGTCTTTAAATGATGGCGATAGATTAGATGCTCGTAAATAAAGAGCATATCTAAACAAAACATGTCAATATTTATAAACAGGTTGATTGATAACAAACACTGCCGTTTTTGTTTACTTCTTTATTCAGATCAACAGACATTACATTATGTAAGAATTCTTTGTGAGTATAATTTCATCTAGTTCTTGTTCTCTTTGGTAAATTTCACATAAGATTCAGGCAGACATCAGTAAACGCGTTTCTTGTTAATATAAAACAATGTACACCATTACTTCAAATGGCCGGGAAATAACCCATGGTTTAATAAAAAAATCAGATAAATTTTATTTTAGTTCTTTTGAATTAAAAAAAATAAATAAACGTGTTGTAAATATATTGGGATTGAGAATTAGAGGCAACGTCTGTCTATATTATAACTTGGATTTAATTAGAACCCACATCATGTCAAATGTCAGGTAGCATATATACCAATTTCGTTGTGTTTTGTTTTTGCGTGTGTGTTTTTTGTTGTTTTTGTTGTGTGTGTTTTTTGTTGTTATTTTTGTGTGTTTGTGTGTGTGTGTTGTTGTTGTTGTTTTTATTATAAATGAAAAATTAGGTATTTACTCTGCACACTGTTCTACGTTTAATGTACCAACATTAATGTCATATCTAGCTAAGGTAAAGTGATCTAAATAATTGTAGAATTGTCATTTGATTCTTTGCGTTTTAGAAAGGTCAAAACAACTATAGCTTTATAGCTTTAGCTTTATACATATTTTATACATACAATTCTTTATTTTTAATTCGCATAAATGCTGAGACACATTTCACTATCAGTGTTTTAACTAAACGTCCCTGTATTTCTAATTTCACAAGCAATATTCAAATTAGCCAAAGAACATACTCAGAAAAGTTGCATTTTCGGTGCATGTTCTTATGTTTTGAATTTGTCGATGAATAGTGTTTTAACACCAGTAAAATATCTGGAATAAGTCAGTTTTGTTTCTTCAAACGTCGAATTTCATTTAGTTTTAGCTAGGGATTTAATTTATATTGTTTTTACCAAATAAGTGGCCATACACCACGTGATAGTATTTTTTAAAATTAAGATCCAGATCCGACAGATCCGTCAAAAGCTCACCTCCAAATCTGTTGGAATTTTTGTAACCCTGAGATATTATGCGATTGTTTCGGGTTAAAATTAAACTTTTATAACTGTATCCATATGTGCCTGTATGTTGTACAAATATGCCCTATAAGTCCTTCTGACGGTCATTATTTTATTTTCGCAGACCGTTTGATCCTAGACCGTCGTGTTTCCATTTTTGAACTGTTACTTGTTATAATAACAGCTAAAAAGACGTGGGTTTGTTTATGACAAATGAGCGTTGGCGTGATTATTTGTTCTAAAAATGTTCAAACACCTGCTGAACAGGATGTCAGCACGTATCATAATAGCAACAAACTTAAAAAAGTATAATGGCAATGTTATTGTGTTTTGCGTCGTGTTTTTGCAGAGACATAATAATTTGATATGGATAAATGGATATATATATATACATATATATAGGACAAATTAATTGCACATTAAGATATAAAAAGTAAGAACGAATGCCGTCTATCGTGAACACGTGATCAGTGTTATCAAATGAATCGTTTTGCACCGAAATCGCAGAGAACGACCCTTTGGGGGTTCCTCCGCCCTTATTTTATATGAACGACTTACGTAATGATTTATGTGTGCAGCGCCGCGTGTGCCAGATAGCATCAACAATTGGGGGTTATTTTAAATCTAAATTTCTACCCTGTCTTTTTTCGGCACAAAGCTTTCGCGTGATATCGCCATTGACGCTTTTACAACCATGTAACTGCATTGGCCTATTTACATCGCATGCATCTATTTTTAGTACATTTTGATAAAGCGGGAAACACAGAGTGCGTAAGCGTTTCATGAATGACTTCGTCTGTATTACTCATAAATAGTTCGTGTGAAACTCTACTGCAATGATCATGAAATGTTGAATAAACATGAGGTGCAATATTAATAGTATATTTGTATACATGATTTACAAACAAGTGAAGGCTGGTGTCCGTAGATTGATTTTGAACCGATTATTCTAAACATAAATCTATCACTCACGCTTAGTGCACACAAATACTTATTATATAAACGTCAAATCTCGAACAATCGCGTAATAGTAATAGAGATCCTGCAGTTTGGTTGAATACCTGCAAAACTGACATTTTAATTAGACTGATAAACATGTGAGACATCAGTAGCCATGTATAAGGAATGAACATAAATATGACATTTAATATAACTTTGGTCGCACAGATTTCACCTGTGAGTTAAATGCGCCACACACCTTCAATATTGTGTCTGTAAGATGGGGTCATTTTTAGCAATATTGAAGTGTTCGCTCAGACACGGGAAGGGGACGAAGGGCAATTTAATTGTAATAAGGAAATATAAGAAAGTCCTGTGAGCATTGCAACATATATCAACATTTTATTGACCGCAGGACAAATGTATTCACATACAAGCCAAAAGTATAAGTAAGAACAAATCTTTGATGAGTCATTAAACAAAAAGAGCAAACCCAACAGTTGTCGCCTTGGAACGGTCAGTCGGCTAAAGGGACTGACTAGGGTGATTACCGGTTTTACAGATCTCTAACAGCGCACTTCCGGACTGGTTTCTCAAATGCAAGCAATGAAAAGAATCCCGGTCGTTTTGAATGAAAACTGTCCAAGCACTGACGTTTTCTTAGATAAGTTACGACCTCATTAAAGGGAAGGAGTGTCGGAATTGAAAATAGTGTTCATATTGTATTAAGAAGAACAGTAAGTATTATTTCTATTAGAAGAACTACACAAAATTGTTGGTTGTAAAGTAAATGCCATACGGTGGCATAAGACATAAAAAAGGTCCCAGTTTTTGGCACGTACTCCTAAAAGATTTGAGTCTAAAGGATGTGTCACATATGTGCTTTCTTATTTAAACTAAGAATACCACGACTTCAATATTTCTGTGTAATGTTATTTCATCATCCGGGTTGGCTGCTCTAACGTCGATATCTGTTTTCAGCAGAAATCCCCATTCTTAACATCTATCTAAATAAAAAAACATGCATAATGCAATGACATGCGTTGAGAATTTAAAAAGTTTGTATAAACACCTCCTTCAAATGCTCGCTCAGGTGATAAGTAGGTACTGTACTACAACACAGCGAATGATCACGAAGTAGTTCCGATTAAACCTACATTAAAAATGTTTTTTTTCTATAAAATTTTATGCCGAGGAACTCAAACTCAATAAATATTGTTTCAAACAATCGATTATTGTCTTTAAGTAACTTGATTTAATTAGCTGTGTTTTGTTTAGACGTCTGCAATTGATCACGTAGGTTTACGGCCTAAATGATTAGATAATTGTGCATTTGTGCAACACCATGCATTATATCACGCAAATATCATTTTAGCAACAAATGTTGAAATCGGCATAATTTAAAGAACATCAACGTCATTGCCGAAAACATATTGGTCCATCTTTATTACGCTAGATGATATAAAATTGAGGATGTCCTTAATTTTCGAGTATTTTCATAAGTTTAGATGCAACATAATTTAGAGCAATTTTGTCACAGTGGTTCATTTAGCTTATATTTATATAATTCCCAAATGTTTCCAAATTTCTTTTTCTTTGTATATATTCATCATAATGCTCTGGACTTTTACACATTCTAATGTCTCTCATCAACAGACACTTTATATTCTTGATGCAATTTGTAGCGTTTACATTGTTTCCTTAATTATAACCAAAAAACCTACTTACAAGGAAGGTAGCATATGTAATTGGAATATTGTCCCTTTATAAAAGAATAAAGGACTTATGTATATTATACCTGCCGTATTTACTGGTTATTGGCGGTAAAACTAGTTTTCTTTAACTTATCACATGTAGTCTGGAAAAGGACATGATGTTCAAATATTATCTTATAATCAGAAATTATATTGGCTCCATTAATCGCTTGAAAGTTTTGCATTTGTAAACAAAATGTAAACTATGTAATTTTAACCAATCATGACCAAATAGAATTTAATGATTAGAAACTAGAAGAGAATATAATTACAGATCCTTTCTTTCCTTTGCTTAATATGCTACACAAATTAATAAACTTGAATTGGTGCAATTATTATGCTGCAATATGCTAATAATAAATGAAAATATTAAGTAGTTTTCCTACATCTGCCTGCAAAGGGGCCGATATATTGCTAAGACTTAACATCAATTTCATCAATACTTGCTAAGCGGACTAAGAGGTTCTATTTGTTAAACTGTATATCTGATGCATGTTTTATCTTCATCAACAACGGGTTTCACATAGTTTTGTTTTTAACGTTCAGGATATCATGGTGAGTATTTAGGTAAAGTTAAACAGCGATAGGCTAGATAGTTCTTTTCACAAACTGCTAGCGTCATTTAGTGTCTGAGGTGGAACAATATCAATGAAAGGACACTGCATAAGCCTGTATACTCGAATAGTTAGCGGGATCAGCTGAATAATTCAAGTTGAATCTTCAAACTTCATTTGTACCATTTTGTTTTATTTGATATTTATGAAGTTTTTTTATTTTAAAACAATTATTTTATAATACGGGAGAGAACTGTCATCAACTTGAACCATCAGGTTATTATTATTTTTTCTCTCGTACATTTTTCAAACGTGTATATCATTTGTATAATCTAAATCACAATGTGTTTTAATTCCGATTTGCTCCAACTGTGTGACCTTAAGTGATTAAATAAAAGTAAATGCGATTGTGAAGATAGCATAATGTTTTAGTTAATAAATGTTTAATAATGCAAATATAATTTTCTTGCAGTTAGCTTCAAATGAGTAAATCATCGACGAATGTAACTCGTTCTGTATGAATCACTTAGGTATATTTATTAAAAAAGCAATGATTGTTGTATTGCGTGTTTAACTTTTAGCCATTTTTTATACGATTAAATCAGACTTATGACAAAAGTAAAGATGCTGATCACCCAGGACACACTGTTAGCTGTCTGATAGCAATCTAAATCATTTACATTAAGATATATATAAATAGTTTATGTAAAAGGTTGTGAGTAGAGAACAAAGATAATTTCTGTGGTATTATAAGGCATGTAGCGTGATGAGGGGGTAGGTCTACAAGGGGATATTTTCCGAGTGTATCCGGGTGTGGTGGGTCGAAGCCTACAGCGCACGCATGCGGTATGGCACGTACCTCCAGTTAACCCACATACATAGCTGACCAATTATATACAGGTGGGCGATGCGTTTATTTGTATAGATACATCATAAAATAATGGCATTGGTAATAATGTTAACTGTCAGTACAGTAATAATACAACTACATAGTGATTGTTGTTGGGTTATTTTGTGGACACGGAAGGCTCCGGACGACAACATCTGTAGAACCAGTGGCGTTCAGTACGTAAACAAGAAGACCACATCACATGATAAATTTCGTTTAGAACGAGATTTGTAACGACGGGGTAATGCATGTAACCCGGTTACGACTGATTGTATAGATATGCCATGAACGCCTGATCGGATAAAGATATTGTCCCTTACGCTTTATTCTTGGCCATACATGTGCATTAAAACTATTCATTTGTTTAAATTTCTTAATGCTTACAACAAATTCATGTGCACGCGTGTACACTTATCACCAATTGTAAATTGTATAGTTGTGTTTCACATTTAAAGTAACAATAATTCAACTCAGAAAATGCAAAATAGTGTTGTCTTATCTTTTATGATTATAACAGGCCTTTTGATGCTAACACAAACTCCTTTCTTTTTCCTCCTTTCATCTGTTACAAAGCCGTTTTAAATAGAAATGAATTAAAATACGCTACCGAGACGCGTTTGTTTTATGTACTTCATAGTCCAATTCATGAAAACTGAATTTCAGTCATAATACCGTGCTCATTTGTTATCCGATTTTTTCATCTAAATTCTAATAACCCCCTCCTCCTGATATTATAGTTAGAGATGTTATTTTTAGAATCCTGATTATGACAGAAAACACCGAGAGAACATTAAATGCACCCAAATAGTGGATAAACGAGTATCAAATTGCAAATCTCGCTGGGGATAGTATATCTTGTCACAACATCAAGTAAGTACGATCATGAATGAATTTTTGGGGTTGCAGAGGCTCTGAGAATAGTTCTTCGTAACAGAGAGTTATTCATAGTTGATAATCCTTTGGCAGTCGACAGGCGGTTAAACATATTTTAATTGCCGTTGATAAATATTCTGTGGGTTATCCCCCCCCCCACCACCACCACCACCAACTAAAACTGTTAACCAATGAACAATATCATCACCACCACCACCAAAATCCTCGTCCTCCTCCTCCTCCTCTTCTCCTCATAATCACGAAATGTTGTCATAATTCATCTCCATGTATTTGACAGTTCAATGTCTTCCGGTGTGGACACCTGACATATTATGGTTGAACTGGCCGTTTATCGGTCAATTGTACCCGAATAAAAGTAGCCACAGAAAGAACGGATTTTGGCTCCGCTCACGAGAGCAGTGCTTCTTATGGAATGCATTTTTACGGTAACGATAGAGTAGCAGGCAGTAACAGGCAATCACAGATATTCTGTCCGACCTTTTCTGAGAAAATAAGCGAGTATTCAGCTTTTAGCAGTGTAGATAGAACAGCTTGCAATAACAAAAAGGTATAAGATATTAATATAAATTTGCTACAGTTTCTCGAGTTCTTAAATAAACGGGTATGCCAATACTAAAAATGCAGCTTGTAATTACAGATGTAGCAGACAACAAGCAAGAAATCAGTACAAGATAGTTTAGTTCCTGTAAGAGTTTTGGTTCATTATACTCTCATTTATCATTAATTTATCATCAATTTATCATTATGTAATAAATCGACAGTGCAAGAGGGTTTTAGAACCCAGGATAGCCATCATCTTCTTGTTCAAAGCACATTCTCTTTGCAGCTCCTTAGATGTCTTACATTCGTGTTCTTTCGTGTTCCACACAAGTAAAATTAATGTGAAACAAGAAAGTGCAATGTTATAACGTATGACATACATACATATAGGGGAGAGCATTCTGGCGCTCTATTCCAAAGAAGCACAAGATTTATCCTTCTTTACAGCCTATCTGGATATAAGTCTGTTTCTAGCCCCAGGCAACCGTTATTTTTAAATAATAAAGATTATTATATGTTTTGCTTCCAGAGTGCTTTTATCAAAAGCTAATTTTAAACAGTTTTGTTGTATTACTTTTCGTGGGTTAGGGGCTTTAATATTTTAATAGAAGATGTACTTATTTTATGTGTCGTTGTTGTTGCCAATTAAAAAAATCCCCCACTCGCATGATTACATTGTACTTGCGAGGAAGATATTTTTGTGATTTCTTGTATACTTCGTACTACTATTTTAAGCTAGCATGTATTGGGATGTCGTATAAATGACTACTAATATATGAAACATTATAATTTTAAAACCTAACTCTAACTTAGCATACACTGTACAAAGTAGTGTGTATTATGAAACGAGTTATGTTTCCATTGGAAACAGTTTCAATGCTAGATGCATAGATTTTAAACTATTTTAAAGTTTCGGCCAAGTGCACATCTAAAACGGCTTTATATATATAAAAGCCACAATATCATTACATCTTATTGTTATTGTGAAAATCTCTCGCACAGATATAAATGTGTTCATTCTTCTTTTTTTCTAATCGTATCTGCTACTGATAAAAAACTGAATTGTTGTATAACACTATGTAACTTTGGTAACAAGCAACTATCGTGTATTTTATCAAGCCTTTTTGTGGCATGTACAATAGACTGATTAGATATCTACATAACAAAATATTACTACATTTTAGTCCGTATTTTATCAGAAGAAGGAAGTGATTCAGCACACATTTTCTATATTATGTATGCAGGTACGGGAGGCCCCGGGTTCGTTCCCGGGCCGCGACATACCAAAGTCGTTAAAAATGGTAGTGGTATAGCTCCCTTGCTAACGCTCAAGCAAATATAAGGGTAGTTCCACGACTGGTTGGCCCGGTGTCAGGATAATGTGACTGGGTGTGGTATTATGCCAGGTGTTCACGGCATGCTATACACAGTGAAGGCAGCACTATACCTGCTTCAAGTGGACACCGTCTCCAGATAACTGAAATACTGATGGTGGGACGATAATCCCAATAAACAATTAACAATATTATGTATGTGTGTTCTATATAATACGTTGCTTACATTTCCAAGATTGCTACTGAGGTTACAAAGGACATTTTTGTCTACTCATTTCTTGATTCTTTGCATTTCATTCAAACATAACAGCTATGACAGCTTTTTCATATTTTGCAAATTGTTATCAAGCCGTCTGCTGTGTTTTGTTATTTTCACGTCAGTTCATTGCAAAACACGTCGGCTTGTTTATGCTAATTTACACATGTCGATGACGATCAAAATTTTATATAATTTAACTTGATTTCCCACTAAGTGATTTTTGTAGTGTTTGCTGATAATCTAATATATTTAAGCGACAAGCGGGTCGCAATGTCGGCTGTTATGCTGGGGCAGACATTTGTCTGTGAAGAACCACCCCTACTTACCGAAAGCATAAAGGCAACTGTCGTACAATGGAAATTACAGTTTTACTAATTACGAATGTCAAAAAAAAAATTGTTTGAAAAATGTGTCGTCTCAAACTTTAGGGCTACAATATGATATTTTAATAACAGTTAATGACAATGTTTTACGCCATGTGAATGCTGTCTGCGGCACCGTGGATGTCACACATCCGTGTACCTTGTGTATCTGTCTTTGCAACATTTACCCATCCACCCGCAACATCGAAAATAGCCAAGCAAAATAGAAACATATAAACAAATACATTTCTGCACACACTTCCTTCTGAATACCGATATGCATGATCAAGCTATTTGTAACAAGATGATGTATTTCCGCGTCGTTGTGCGAAAGAAGGCTATCGGTATGAGGTAAAGTGAGAGACATCATTTAGATGAAGTACAACAGGATCTTGTAATAGGATACGAGCACAGGTATGAGGTACAGTGCACACACGGGGAAATTCGCTCCTAATCTGCAATAGTTTAAATAACACCACTACATGTAATTGCAAGGTTTAAAGGTATTCATACATATTAACTAGACATATTTTGTCCGTGATTGGGCAGGCAATAGTTCAGATCTTGGTCGGACAGATTCCAGCACAAGGTGGCTTGTAGAGATCCCCGCCATTAGCATAAGCTTTAGCATTGGTATGCGAGTAATTCTACATGGTACAATAGGTATGTGCCTGACATTTATCTCATTTATATGGGGAAAAAAAATTTTCAGTGCATATAAGCCTGAAAACGCGAAGAATGTACCTACAGCCTTGTCCACAATCGGAACATCTCGGGAATTTCCGTTCTGGATACGATCATGTCTCGGGTGCAACAATACTAACAGTATCACGATTTTTTATACGCCGAAGGTAGAGTAAGTACAAAAAAGTCCTGAAAAATGTGAATTGTGTTGTTTATGGGGTTTATTTTGTCCTACACACTTCCATTTATCAATTTACATGTCACAGTTTGTTATATATTGAACTGTTACTACATGTTAAATAGATATAACAAAAACATTTATCTTTGTTGCTTTGATGACGTCATATGTATATTTTCCTTTATACATCCGAGAAGAGAATTCATCATTTATCCGTGGAGTACCGAATGCCCTTGTCACGTTAAACTTTTTCACGGGGAAGCAAACCCCGGTACTCCCATAGGATATATCAGTCCCTAAATTTAGCTTAAACAAGACTACAGTCCTGTTATCACTACGTGCTTAGAGGCTTAGGGTTAAATGTTGAGGCATCCCGGAAGTAAACACACTTGACATTTTGCAAGCGTCCGCCCTGTATTTGTAGTGCTTAATTTATTTGGCCGGGTTGATACCGAACGGGGCAGCAGGGGATCACCACCACTTTTGTCAATTAAAATTCACACTTTGCAAACAGTGTTGTACCAAAATGTAAAAAGTAGGCAAGGTGTCCCTTCTAAACATCAATTCGTCCACTTATATTTTATTTCAATATATCAGTTTCCAAAATTGTATTCTGCTAATTAAGTAAAACAATGCGCTTTAGAGAATTAACTTTACATCCTTTTAGGTGTATTTTGCTTCTATTCCCATACCTTCAGGTGAAGTTATGGTACTTAGAACTACAAAGACTGAATGAGGCATCAAAGACCAAGAATTTGTCACTGGAATTGAAATATGACAAGTAAGATGCAATGACCATAGAGATGTTATCCGACAGTTTGTCTATATCAAATACATGTAACAATACCTTACTTTAATACTGAGGAATGTGGGCATAACTTTTGAATAAACCCATACTCCAGTCTTAATAAAGACGATTTTGAACAAAGACTGTATTGTTAGAAAGTACTTATTGCGAAAAAGAGATCACTCTAAAGTTCCATTCTTTCCAACTCTATAAAAAGCGCGATAGTGGACCCTGCAAAAATAGATGTTGACGTCAGAGCGGATTACCCGGATGACCATATATCATAACCGCAAAAGTAACTGGTCACATGGTTTTCTAAGTTTCAAAATATCGATCTCTGCAGTGTGGCTCGGATAGAAAACACTTGTTTGCTAGAAGGAGTGGTGATTTATGATTTACTGTTCACTCAGATCTGAGGCATCAATGAACAGCATTTTGTAGAACGGTTTTGGAAACAATGACTTATTTGGTTATTTGAAAAAAAAATGTTTAGATCCAACTTTGGGATACCAACTTTAAATGTGACAGTGACTCTAAGAGTTGCGCTGACATATAGTATGTGTGACTCAGCATATTTCTGATTTAATAAATAACACAATCGTTAGCACATATGCAATTATGCACGAAAATAACACTAAGCCTGTCCTAACATAATATAATTAAAACAGAAATATAATGGAGCGGTAAAGAATAAATAACATATTAATATATCTTATACAATCTGTTAATAAAAACAGCTGGCCGATTAACTTTAAAAGATAAATTTCTGTAAACTTTAGGATCGTTTGAGATGGAAATCATCCCATTGCGTATATGTTAAACTGGGATTGGGCTGCGCATTATTTTGAAAGATTGAAATAGCGTCTCATTCGCACAGACGGTGTCCACTAGTGCTGCTTGAAGTTTTTAATGTTTACTTTATGTGTATTATTGATTAGACCTAAATGAATAAATAAATACAGAAAATGCATGTCTGGCGTATCCCTCTATACAAATATATGTCCAAATATTTACATAATGACAATACCATTGTATGTATGTAACGTTAAATCTTTAACTCTGACACAATGTACCCTGAAGCGGCGCTGATTTGTGCCACGCTAAAGGGAGCCTACATAGATCGCTGGGCATTGTACATATATCCAGCTTTTTAACAATTAAAATCAATAAATTTACACAATGCACATTCACATGGAATACACAATTGATCTTATTTATATAAGTGTGTACATGACAACAATGACAAGTATAAAACTAAACCATGTATTGGTTCGGACAATTACACCTGTATTCGTTCGTATTTGTAAATTCTTTGTGCAAGCGTGTTTGTGTAAATGTTTGTTGGATAGTTTGTGTGTTGGGCTTGTCGTCCAACCAATAGTTTTATTTTTTAAAGACGGTGTCCACTAGTGCTGCCATCACTGTATCTAGCTTGCACACCTGACATGAAACCACAACCAGTCAACACCTGGATCCGTTGCTCTTCAGATTGCGCTCCGAGGTTATATGATTGTATTTGTGTCTCTGCATGCGTTTTTATGCATGCATCTATACGTTTGTTGTATATAGTTTTGTCTCTTTGTATAACTATCTGTTTTCAATATTACGCGGTGTGTGTGTGTGTGTGTGTGTGTGTGTGTGTGTGTGTGTGTGTGTGTGTGTGTGTGTGTGTGTGTGTGTGTGTGTGTGTGTGTGTGTGTGTGTGTGTGTGTGTGTGTGTGTGTGTGTGTGTGTGTGTGTGTGTGTGTGTGTGTGCGTGCGTGCGTGCGTGTGTGTGTGTGCTAGATATTCGGATGGTAATCCAAACCACTATGTTTTAACACACATAAAACAAGTGTATAGAAACGGTATGTATTTGCTTCAACGTAATTTGAAGCAAATATTTTTTTTGCTTATCTTTTGCACAACATTGATGGTGCGTATTTTTTTAAGTTTTAGAAATATTTTGACAAGCCAAGTAAATCGAAAACAATACACACCTTCAACTAAATATGTCGTTGATAAAAGCCAGTCTAACACTTCTAAGGTGGTTAGTGTACTTTTGTAACTTTGATGCTAACTATCAAAATTAACTATGCATGCAAAAACATTATTCAAACAATGCGATTATAACTACATGATGCTATATTTGCACGTAACATGAACTGATAATAAGGAACAAGCTGATCTATACTATCATGTATTTTGTTGTGAGTTCAAATATTTGGCGGTCTAAATTTATTATAAGTTTAAATACTAAGATTAAAATAATCACGATCGAAATCCCCCTACTATCACTCCAAACAGGAAGTAAAAATCATTCAGTTCACCGCACTACTTTTCTGGCCAGCACACAAACCTACCTCGGTGTATGAACACAGCCATCGAACAGAACTGTGTGGTCGGTACATACAAAGGGAAACGTTCTTGTCACATCCTTAATTCACTGTAAGTAACAATACTATTGTTTCATTGCGTAGTGTTTGTTGATAGTACACAATGTCCTGTAATATTGTCAGCCATCTTTGCATCTAAGATTGGTTTAATGAGAACGTTTTTGTTTCTTCCTATCTTTGCAAGTCAATTTTTGCTTTGTGCGTAATGTGTTTGAAACTAATGTTGCATTTCAATCAGCATCGCACGTATGTATTGTACATGTATTGACATTGAGCGGCTTATCCACTTGACTTCGAATATGCAAAGGCGTTTATCTTCTGAGATATAAGATTTGCCTATTGAAAATGTTGTAGTCTCGGGATTCGATTTATAAAATCCATGCGTGAATTTATTTACAACCACCTGTGAAGCTTTATCTGACCGTTTTCGCTTGCTATGGTACGATTTCAGTATGCGCACACATCTATTTAACGTTTATTTTGTAAACATTCTTTAAATAATCATAAATGAGTATACACCAAGCCGCAAGTACTCGTTTTTAAAGCTTACTTGGTTTACGATCGGATAATATCCTGGACTCTACCGATACAGTTTTGGTTTAAGAATATTTGAGCAGCTTAAACGCGGTAAGATTTCGTAGTCTGTTGATTCACAGTTTTATATTGTCAACAGTAGTTCAAATACATGCTATGAGAAAACCCAAATACCGATTTTGCATGCATTTGTTTTTGTTTTCAAACTACACGTTTAACAGCTTTAGACAACGCAATAGCATAAGTACGATTATAAGCCTCCATCATTTTAAAACTCCTTCCTTTAGACAACTTTCATTTTATTTGTTATTCGATGTTTGCAAAGAATATAACAAATCATCAGTCATTTGTTTTGGGGTTATAACTTCTGAGTATATTATACATTACCAGGAACTAAACAACTTGTCCAGAAGTTTTAAGTGCTGCACTCATTGTGATTGAATGTCATGGACGTATTCCACGAAGTAACACTACGTCGAATTATTCTGACGCAATACCTTAGTTTTTGTTATTCTGTAACGTCAGGACTTCTGCATTAAGCTGGTTAACCAATCTTATAGATGAACACAAACATCAAGTGTTGATACTATGCTTATATCCTTGTCATCAGTGTAGTGTACTTCCGGAATAATGTACGTAGAATGTGTTGCTTGGATGGTGCTGTATGTAAACGCTTGAAAAGATTAATTTGTATGGATCCTCACAGTTTAACTCCGAGCATGCTAAGCTGAATAAGGCATAGATAAATAGTGCATGCTAGCATGCTAAGCTGGATAAGGCATAGATAAATAGTGCATGCTAGCATGCTAAGCTGGATAAGGCATAGATAAATAGTGCATGTTCAGAGCAGCCAGCTGCTATTTGGAGCAGTCTGGTTTGGATCTGCAATTTATTTGTGTTAAAATTGTATTCACATTTATTCATTCCTTTAAATGCTGTTGTTTAAGCTAATAACTAAGATGTGTTTTGGTTATTGTGCTACACAGACGGATAGCGCGACGAGGCTGAATTGACAAACTGTATATGCATTGTATTACCTTTAAAAAGGGCTGGCAAGATTGAAAAGGTCTGAGTGAAGAGATTTTTTAAAGGTGGTATACGACAGTTTTCAAGAAAGCACTAAATAAACCATTGTTACTTGAGTATATCTCAAGAAATGTTGTCTATTAATGCTCTGCACCTGTGTAAAAAGGTGAACCAGAACGCCACAATCGACCTTCAAAATGTATTTCCTGTCTGAGCCACACTGCACAGTTAGCTATTTTTATACAAAAAAAACAACACGTGACCACTATGTTTTATAGCGCATCCTCGTCATCCGCTCTGACGTCGATGTCTGTTTGAAGCAGGAATTCCAATCGCTCTTATTTATAGATTTGAAAAGAGTGAACATTTTAAGTGTTGATTAACGAGTTTTACTGCCATAAAATTAATATACCGATGAAACTCGTCTAAACTTAGACTAAGAATTTTCTGCAGAAATTATACATAAATATGCCAAAGAGAAGTCAGATATTGTTTCATATAATTGACGTTGGCAAACTGTCGGATACCACCTTTAATGTCTAACAAAAGCTGTTAAACGAAACTTGCAATGTTTATCTTTACATGTAAACTGTTATACTTTCATTATTTGGTATCAATACTGATAAATGATTGGACAAAATGTACATGCATAAATGCTTTTTCTAAATTATGATTTTCAAATAGATTCTAACAGCTTTTTGCCGCTTTATGTACGTTTTGGATTGATATCTTTTTAAACTGCAATAAAATGCTCCTATTTCTATATTTAGCGTTATATCGGATAAAAAGTCATAATATATCAATGTAAGTGTTACACGCAATACTTTTAATTATTTTTTATAATTTTTGCGACCCAAAGCAAGGATTTAGTTGATCGTCCCATTTGATTGATCTGCTTGATGGGATACACGTCAATTAACTCTTATACATTTTCTTGTATTTTACAGACTTTTACTTTTCTTTCTAATTTTTAAATGTGCATGCATACATAAACGCAAACATGCAGACAATTAGGTATTGCACTATTTTATTTTGAAATTCATATACCATCTTTAAAGACTTTACTCTACAGACTTAGTTGGGGTGTAAAAACAACATTAAACGGAATAAAAGGTTAAGGTTAACTTTATAAAAAAAATTCAAGTAGTTCAAGTATTTGTTGATGACTAAGATTGGTGTAGACAGCAACAACTGGTTGTCCTTTTGGTGATAAGTATTTATATACTTGTAAAGTTATTATAGTTAATTCAGAATCATGCAGCAACACACATTAAGCGAAAAAGAATTACACACTTTGACTTTGCTGTATGCTATTTTCGATTATACAATTGGAAAATAATAAAATCTTACATATGTTCTTCGCCTAAATCGGACTGGTGATCAAAATCAATTGTTATCGAGACCAGTGTGGTATTCAAGCTAACACCGCACTCGAAACATCTCGGTTCGTGTACCGCCGTTAAGTAGCTAACGTCCATTGTATTAATTGTAAGATTTTTGTATCTGATTCAACTGATCATTGAAGAGCAACAATTACGATCATGCTTATCAAAATAACTGCAGTCTTTGTCGATTCTAGGTCAAATTCACTCTAGGACAAAACCCTTTAGGACAAAGACCCTCTAGGGCAAATACTAACGATATTTTTCTTCGAAAAATAAAAGATAAGTCGGAAGTATGTTATTTTACAAATAACCAAAATGTGTCAATTTATTTTGCTTGATACATTCCAATATCTGCCTCTATTTCTTTATTGCATTGTATTGAATATTTTTTCCACACGGTATTGTAAGGAACATAATATTTCTTTACATATAGTTCGGTGAATGTGTCCCCCATTCCAAAATGGCCCTGCCATATTTGTAGTTGAGTTTTGCCAACCTGTGCAAGTTTGAGTGTGGTTATCGCCCTGAAATGTTTTTGTCCAGATACCGTGTTTAAAAATCTGGAGATGGGTAAACAACTATAGAGCAAGTTGCATAAAGGAATGTTATTCACTAGTCCGATCTGTCCGTATGCTTTTTGTTCGGTTAATTTTCGGGAAGAGGGGCGCTCGTGGCGTAATGGTAATGTCACCAATTTCTAACTCCCCTACCTGCAAACCCTCTCACCCGGTCGGGGAGAAGGACTTTCAAGCCGACTTGCGGTGAACGGTGATTCTTATTACCCAGACATTTGGCTGGGCTCTTCCTCCACCAACTAGCTGGCAGTTGCTATAGTGATCAAAATTGGTCGGTGTGATGTATTTAAAAAAAAACACTTTTCGGAAAATGTTTTCTGACACATGTCAGACAAATGACCGTCCCCTCGTAGTTTTAGTGTGTTTTAGTTTAGTGTGCCTATTGTTGGAGCGTAACGTTCTCTTTTGAACCTGGCTTCTAAACAAACCCTATTCATTGCATACCTGTACACGCTGTGAACATTTTTGAACATTTACATGCTGTGAGCATTTTTGAAATTATACATGTCAGCATTTTTGTGCATGAAAACTTTTTACCATGTTTACGTGTAAACACTGTGAACATTATTAAACCCGTACGCCCTGCGTACATTATTATAAACTCAGGCGTTTTGAGCATTATACACATATACACGCTGTGGGAATTATCATATATGCACACTCATTGTGAATAACCATAAGTCAACACGATGTGTGTATTATCAAACATATACATTGTGTGTGCCATATCATACATGTACATAGACACGATGTGTGAATTATCAAATATTTACCCGTTGTGCACATTATCAAGCATATGCATGCTGTGGGCATTATCGTATATGTTCACGATGCGTGCATTATCACACATTTGCTCGATGTTAGCATTATCATTCATGTACACGATGTTTGCACTATCAGATGTGTATACTCTGTGTGCATTATCATTCATGTACACGATGTGTGCACTATCAGATGCGTATGCCTGTGTGCATTATCATTCATGTACACGATGTTGGCACTATCAGATGTGTATACGCTGTATGCATTATTATTCATGTACACGATGTGTGCACTATCAGATGCGTATGCCTGTGTGCATTATCATTCATGTACACGATGTTGGCACTATCAGATGTGTATACGCTGTATGCATTAGCATTCATGTACAAGATGTTTGCACTATCAGATGTGTATGCCTGTGTGCATTATCATTCATGTACACGATGTTGGCACTATCAGATGTGTATACGCTGTATGCATTATAATTCATGTACACGATGTGTGCACTATCAGATGTGTATACGTTGTATGCATTATCATTCATGTACACGATGTGTGCACTATCAGATGTGTATACACTGTATGCATTATCATTCATGTACACGATGTTTGCACTATCAGATGTGTATACGTTGTATGCATTAGCATTCATGTACACGATGTTTGCACTATCAGATGTGTATACTCTGTGTGCATTAGCATTCATGTACACGATGTTTGCACTATCAGATGTGTATACTCTGTGTGCATTAGCATTCATGTACACGATGTGTGCACTATCAGATGTGTATACACTGTATGCATTATCATTCATGTACACGATGTTTGCACTATCAGATGTGTATACGTTGTATGCATTAGCATTCATGTACACGATGTTTGCACTATCAGATGTGTATACTCTGTGTTCATTAGCATTCATGTACACGATGTGTGCACTATCAGATGCGTATACGCTGTATGCATTATCATTCATGTACAGGATGTGAGCACATTATCATTCATATGATGTGAGCATTATCATTCATGTACACGATGTGTGCACTATCAGGTGTGTGCACACAGTGTGCATTGTCCCATAAATATAGGCTATGTATATGTTAAGCATGTACATTCTATATACATTATAAACATGTAGAATATGTATACAATATCCAACATGTCCATGTTGGGTGTATACTATTATGTGTACACGCAGTATGCATTATCAAACATGTCCACGTTGTGCCCATTTGATCTCTGGGAAAATAGTGTTATGATACCAAAATGATCATCAGCATATATTGGATACACACATTGATTATATGTGAAACACTTTATTTGTTTGTTTTGTTGTTGTTGTTGTTGTTTTGTGTGTGTGTTTTGTTGTTGTTATTGTTTTGTCTGTTTTTTCGTTACATCGCACCGACTACAATTATGGTCGTATTGGCGACGTCCAGCTAATTATTGGTGGAGACTTATGCCTGGATAGAACCACCGGCGCACCGCAGGTTAGCTGGAATACCTCCCCTCATGAAAGTCCCACCCCCCACCCGGACTCGAACCCACGTGATGAGGGGCTGAGGGCGCTCGGCTACGGCCGCCCCAGAAACACTTTAAATTGGAGTTTTAGACGATGTATAAGCGTCTGCTGAGTCAAATTGTAGGTACAATGGGTGGCAAAGCTAAAGAAAACACACGTTTAAAATTCTGTAACGCCCATACATGTAGATCTTACTCACTGTTTACTCATGCATTACCTGTCTTCACCAGAATGAGATAGGGGCGGTAAGAAAGTTAAGTTAACACCTCTGGATAGTGAATATATTTTTCAGTAATGGCTGGTTGATAGTATTTTAGTAAAAACCCAAATCTATTGTGGTTACAATTAAAAAATAAAATATCTAGGATACTACGACTAAAATATCTAAAATCAATTCCTGTCAGTACCGTCGATCGCAGAATGAAAAACATCATCTGATCTTGTAACACGGTATAAACATAGACATATAGTAACGGGGCCGCCGACTCCGCAAGGTGCGCGAATATCTTTCATTTTTTTCTCAGCGCCACCACAGGGAGTCATAGAAGTCTTGATCGTCTGAATTGTTTATTTGGTTTGATACAGTATTTTAAGTTATTTTCATTGACAGAATGTTTTTTATAGATGTATGTTGTTTTGACAATATATACATGTCAAAGTTAAGATTAATATGACCTTGTTACCTAGTCACAACAATACATGCATGATTTAATTAATTATTGTTAAATAAATTAATAAATAAAAAAACATAGTTTTAGTTATATAATTGTATTGACTTAGGGAATAAGCTTCCTCAGTTTTTTCTGATTCGGTGTGCATTGTTAAAACATAAGGCAATAAGCTAAAATAACAAAGATGCAAGTGTCTTTATTAATTAACAACCTGCTTAAGTCCCTGCTTTATATAGGATAACTTTTCTTCTTGCAGTGTGAGACCTTTCAACTTGGCTCAAGGGATTGCGTTTAAAACCATTAAATTTTGCATCCAGAGATGACACACTTACTTGGACTGGCTTTTAGCATACACTTTAATTAATGTTGTCAGAACAAACAAGAATAAGTCAGTATAACTTATCATTTTAATCTTTTCCCATGTCGTTCATGTAAAGGTGTTTAAGCAAGAACACAGCTATATAATGTACAGCAAATGTTTCATGTAGCATGAAACGTGCACTGATGACAAATAAAGTTAAATACACATCAATTGAAATATGCAGATGATTATACAAGATAGATAAGTGGTTCTTTTAAAGTTTTAAACATGTTTTAATCTCAGTAAAATACATTTTAAACAGTTATTTTGATAACATTCAAAAACATGATTCTGCCACCCATTAGATATGGAAAGTGAGTTAAATTCTTCCAGTATGTTGATGTTTGTTAACTGTCAAATTATTCTGTAGTGTATATGGATAAATGATATATTCGACATAATCCTGACTTATGATGTGTTAAAACAGTTTTATGAAATGGAAAGTTTAAGAAACGGTATACCACTAAGAAAGCAATAATGAACCAGACTAAAATTGTGTAATCTTTTAAAAATATTTAATCTTTTTCAAAGGACTGCAAAGAACTGATATTTCCTCTCTGCCTTCGTGACAATTGTGCTTCTGTTGGCTGGCCCATGGCTTTGAATTTAATGGTTAACTGTCTCTGAAGAAATGGTTCTTGTCATGACAACAGAAAATAAATAAATAAAAGTCTGCTTGAAGAGTGTGGCTTTATATGAAAAGTTGCAGTAACCCACCTTATCTCTTTGGTTCCAGTCCAAGTCTGGACAAAAACATTTATTATCAGGCGCCTTCATTCACCATTAATAATATAAAACAAAACACAAAACAAAATTATAACAAAAGAAATCTCTTTATATCCTAGGTTTATGTGACAGTTGTCACAAATCTTTCTAGGCTAAATTCTACCTATACTCATCACCATGCTTTATTGTTATTAAAACCTTTTTGACAACACCATTAATGGTGGTATCCAAAAGTTTAGACCAATTCTTTCCTCAAACGACCAAATAAATTATTGTAACCTGAAAAGATCCAGCAAATGCTCTAGCCAAGTGAAAAGTGAAGCACAACACCCACTCATCATTACAAACATGCATTTCCTACCTGAGAGACCGCATGAGATAATATTACATGTTTTTGATTGAGACAACTTGGATACCACCTTTAGTGTATAAACATCTGATATTTATATTAAGCAGAAATCTCAAAAATCCATTTTGAAAAAGAAAGTTATTTAATACAGGTTTATCTGAATTACCTTGCATCACATTTCATCATTGGTCTGAGTGGACAAGAATATCTCACCTAGCCTAATTCTGTTGTTCTAAACGCCTTGAGTTGCTTCACACCCTCTAACCATGTGTTCAGGTGTGGAAAAAATTCATTTTGCAGGAACTGTAAATAAAATTGCATATTATGTCAAAAATCACATAAATGAGACACATATATACTACTATGACAACCTGAAATTTAATGATTTTGTAAGTCAAGGAAAGTGTTGCTTTATTTGTGACCATCACATCCACCCCAGAAAGAGAAGTTTAAAGCCTGATTTAAAAAGCCTAAGATGTGGCCTCAAACAGTGGTACATACAATGGTAGTTCAATTTCTTGACAAACTGAAGATTACACAATACTGCTCTCAGAATAAAATTAGTTGTTTAATTGATATGTCAGATGTTTGTGGCATGAAAACACAGAAAATGCAGTACTATATTTGTTTTCAATTATTTATTGATAACAATAGTAACAGAAGTAGTGGGTTTGAGTCCATCATTGATTCTATTAAAAAAATGATAAAATGATAGATTTGACCCACCACTTATGCCCCCTACAGGCTGCAACGTAATAGAAAATAAAGCAATATAATATTTTTATCCACAGAAAATAAAGCATATATATGCTTTATTATATATTTTTTCTCTGTACATATGTATACACTTTTTAAAATTGCAGACATTATTTGTATTTTAGGATAATCTACTCCAGAATTTTAAAATGAACAGTTACTATTTATCACAATGGAAACCGAAAGTAGAACAAGGTATTTTGACAACTGCTGTAGACGTGTTGATTTTCGATTTAGCTATCTAAATAAACGTAAAATGACTGATTATATATTAAGATAAACCCTTGTCATCAGATAAAAAACGAAAAAAGATATAACTTACAATGACAGCAGATTCGAAGTGGGCGGAGCACATTTGCGTCGTGTCTTGATTAAAAACGATTATCAACAAGAAATAGTGCCCTAGTGATAAAACCCTTTAGAAGTTATAATTTCACATCCTAGTACCCCTATTAACGCGAGATTTACGCGTTTTTTCATTAATGTTAACACAGTTTTCAGCTTTGTTTCTATTGTTTTAGTTTACACCGGAAGTTTTCTTTGACTCCTGGTGATGGCGTTGCGACGGATTCAACCTATGTATATAGAGTATATAGCGTGACGTCACAAGTCAGCGATCCCGTCATTATAAGTTTATGATATATAAGCATACCGGTACCTTCTTTACAGTACCAGTTCCCTCTTACTGAAGTTATTGATATAGTTCAGAGGCACACACAAAAACTTAAATTTCAATCAAATGAACATATGTTAATAAACGAAACCTGTAACACAGAACACTATTGTATTTTAGCTGGCTAATTTCATAGCGGAATAAAATAAGAAAGACCCCTACAAAAATTATCACATCTATTTAAAACTGAACTGCCACTAGGCAAAGGCAAACAGGGTGAATGTGATAAATCACATGGACGAGTCATAACACATACAAAGAAAAACCAGCAGTTAACATCTAGGAACGGTCCGACAGGGATGCTTAAACCTGGTTTGTGGAGCGCTCCAACTTCGCACTTCTTTTATGTTTATCAATAAAATAAACAGTGTAAAAAATATCCAATTAAACTAATTCGGCTAATAGTTAGCACGTGCATCGGAAGTTAAACTGGATAAAAGGAAGTTATATGCAGGAAAGATAACTAGTAAATAGGATACTAGTATACATGCTGTACTTACCTTTTACATAGATGTAGGGCAGCATTTAAACGTATATTAAACATATAAATAGTGTGCAGAAGCGTTTAAGGTAACAAAAAATATATTTGGTTTTCTGAGGAAATAATGTTTGGTCGAAATTTTCAGATACCGCCTTTTAATGTAAGTCATATGTATCAAAGCACACCCATCAAACATTCACCATTTAAGAGTTTCGATCGATAATCAACATACATTTAACTTTTAGACACATACGTTTGAAGGCGACGATTTGTTTAGATTTGTGGATTTGTTTAGCCTCGCCTTTCACCCGTAGACATACGGCGTGCACATTATAGCATGGAAATTATAATATTAGCTTAGTATTTTAGTATTTTGATGTCTTTGGTTGTGGCGAATTGATCCTTGTATTCATTTAGTTTCGCTTATGTTTTCCTTAGAAAGTTGTCAAAGTGAAGTTGAGGTCAACTTGACCTGTAAATAACAGTAGAAATGTCTCACAAGTGTCAGAAGTTAGGTACTAGTAAGTAAACCAATTTCTCTAGAGGGCATTTTGAGTGACAGTGCGATTTACATCTGTCAATTAAAACCGTTTAATGTAATTATAGAAATGCCATTTCAATAAACAGCCTCGGTAAACTTTTTACGGTTTATTTTAGGGTGCTATATGCAACATAACTGTTTGAATTAAAAGTACAACGACATTTTTACCAGAGTGTTTGTCCAGGTTTTTGTCCAGGTATAGAGGTTAAGGCCAGATCCATGTTTGTGTGTGTGTGTGTGTAAAATTGTTGTCTCCCGGTAGTTTGTGTATAGGAGCTTTGCGCGGGTTACTAGATATTGTACAGTAATATGAGTTTTGTCATTAAAAGAGGAAGTTTGTCCTAGTAAAGGGAGTGTGCCCGTTAAGAAATTTTATTTAGATATATGAGGTTTCTCTCGGTAGATCGGATTTGTCCGGGTTCACAAGTTGTGACCGGATATAGGAGTTTTGTCCGGTAATAGGGATGGGCTCGGGGACTAGATTTTAAGGAGTTTTTTCAGGGTAGAGGAGTGCATGTGTACATCGGGAAAAATACCGGGAAAGGTTTTGCCCGGCCATTACAAAATACCGGGAGGGATTTTGCCCGGCCATTGCAAAATACTGAGAAAAATACCGGCAGGTGTTTTGCCCGGCCATTACAAAATGCCGGGAGGGGTTTTGTCTAGCCATTGCAAAATACCAAGAAAAATACTGGGAGGGGTTTTGCCCGGCCATTACAACATACCGGTAGGGTTTTGTCCGGCCTTTACGAAATACCTGGAGGGCTTTTTGCCCGGTCATTACAAAATACCGGGAGGGATTTTGTCTGACATTGACGAAATACCGGGAGGGGTTTTGCCCGGTCTTTACAAAATACGGGGAGGGGTTTTGACCGACCTTTACGAAAAGCCGGGAGGAGTTTTGCCCGGTCATTACAAAATACAGGGAGGTGTTTTGCATCGGCCTTTACAAAATACCGGGAGGGTCCAGAACAGGTTTTGTTAATATACCAATTATTGGTAAGTAAATTGATTGTAGTTTTCTTTCTAACATAAATATGAGTTTTGGTTTAATTAATGTTACAAATGTCGAGCACAGAAAACATTAACTATGCATACGTCACGCAAAGTCAGTTTAATTGACAGATTCACGTTATAAATCATCTGATGTCTCATATATTTCCTAAGCAAAAAAAACTTATTTATGATCCTAAGATCCTTTGTACCCATAGATAAACTGAACATCTTAGGGAGATTTCTTGCTATTCTTGGGGTACATGTCATATATTAAACTTCTAGGTTGCACTGAATCACGATTTCTTGTAAAACAATATCATTAAACGTTAAGACATGTTTAATTATCAACGTGTGCACAATGATTGTGTGAAACTACTTTTTACCCAATAAGCATAATTTATTAGGCTTGTTTGCTGTTTGCTTAGAGGGTCCATACATCCAACAAGATTTTATAACACCGCTTTACTGCCCAACCCAGGCTTAAAGATAATATGCCAAAGTAGGCTGAAGTATTTCCTTGATACTTACATATACTCCGGTACGTACTTATCAGTGCGGACTATGACGTTCTAGAACGTTATATCGAAATAATGAAATTGTTATTAGGGCAGATTTTCAAATCCAGACATTTCACCAAAATTCACCATTTTCAATCACACTGTATAAGCATGTATGGGAGACCAGGATCAGATCAGCCACTAAACCATTCCTCGCATTTATATATGTACATAAAGTAAAATGAGTCAGGCTGATTTAGATTAAACTTCAATAAGGCAAATATTGTAGCAATATTCTGCATGGGGTTATTATCAAATGTGTAAAATTGTGTATTGCTTCTTATCAATATTACATCTTAAGTTGAGTGCATTAGTAACAAAATGACTGTAATAATAAATTATAAATTATTCAGCACTTTTGTTTTAACTCCTTATATGTCATGCTTGCACACATCTTACTAATCAATAAAGTGGGTCAACTCTCTTTATCTGATTATCCTAAATCTGTTTCCTATGTTTTGCTTGTTTTCTTTGTTCCTCATTATATGCTAAGCGTGTGATAACATATGCTGACAATTGTGAATTGTGTATCATTTATCTATTGTTGATATTTTTTCCGCATTACCTAACTTGCTTTGTGGAGAAGGAGGAAACCTCCTTCCGGAAAACTTACTCTTCATAAAAAAGGCGGATAACATGCGTGCTTGTTCATCGAAGTTATGTACATGTATGAACGTACCATTACAAGATATCTTTCTTCAAGCAGGATAAACCTGTAGTCGTTAATAACCTCATTTGGAATCCCTTTCTCGTGTTTAATTCATGTTGAATAAATAAAAACAAATATACATGTCACTGCGGTTAACATCCCACAAATGTAATAAATGTTTTTATCACAGGATCCACGAGGCGAGTTTAATATCATTTTGCCTGGACGAGTTTAAAAAATGTTTGTATTAAATAACAACAAGTGTCAGATCCACTATATGTCGACAGTTGTATGTAAATAGTGTGCCGGTCGCAATGATTATAAATCAGCATTAAACAAGTATGTGCCAAGAGAATGTGATGTGATAGCATTTTACTGCTTAACAAAAAAATCCCGTATTTGTATCATAAAGAATCTTTTATTTCTAATTCTATTTATTATTGAGGTTTTTCTTCCCTTTGTACTGGCTAGCATGATCATAGTGTCTTACTTTTATTTGCGTATGTATTTGTGTATGTATTTGCGTATGTATTTGCGTATGTATTTGTGTACGTATTTGTGTATGTATATGACTTATATACCTTCGTTAAAAGAAGATTTTATTATATTATTATCGACAAATATATGTTCTGCTATTATTTTTAAACCGCAGGCTTTTAACGCCGTTCGGTGTATTTTTTTTTTAAAATAACAACTTAAAATGGCCTAAAGTTGGTATCGACAATTTGGAATAAAAGTTCTCTAACAACCAAATAATTTTTATATTTTTGCTGTTACTTAAAAAAAAAGAAAAAACAACAACATAAAAAAAAACATACGGAATGCGGTGAATGTAAATAGTGAAGCATTACACCCCGCTCGTCATCACCAACAGGTATTTTCTTACTGAGCGAAGCTGCACAGTAAGCTATGCTAACTGCGTAGCCTCTCACCACGTGGGTTCGAGGCCCGTTCGGGATGAAGGACTTAATGAGGAAAGATTTTCCAGCTGACCTGTGGTGCGCCGGTGGTTCTACTCAGACATTTGTCTGTGGTCTTACTCCAACAAAACAGCTGGACATCGCTATAATGAACATTATTGGTCGCTGCGATTATCTCAAAACAAAACTATACTAGGAAAACCACGTGACTTTATACCATCCTCCAGGCAATCCGCAATTATTTTGATATGTAGTTTTAGCCGAAACCCCAACGTGGTTGTTTATATATGTGTAGCATTTGTAACATTAGAGCGATTGATTTCACGATTTGCATTGTATTTAATTAACATACAAAATGTGTTTATGCAGAAAGTATGCCAAAATATCGAAAAACAAGAGTTATAATTGTTACAAGTTTTAAATATAGGCAAATTGTGAGATACCACATTTAAAGTTGATTTTTCAAGAATAATGACATAGCTCTGATTTTCAAATAATGTGGCTGCAATTCAGTCAGCCACCGCTGAGAACCTTCTGACCAGAATCTCTACCAGTCTTTTTTCAATAGCCATATTTGCCGAAACATGAAAAAGTTACAAAATAAAGTAAGTTAGCCTTGGTTACTTTAACATGAATTGTCTGAGGCAGAAAGGCTCTCCGACCAGAGGAAAAAAATCCGACAACTTCAATAAGATTCTGAGAGAAAAAGACTTTAAAAAAGGGACAATTGAAAGAAAAACTGTATAACCTTTTTCATTCATCATTTTAAATAACCAAAACCGAGTACCTAGATGTCTGCTGTAAAGCAGTATATATTAAATGCTTAGCGGCAAAAATTACTGATCCTGAACTGGTAGGTTGCAGATCAAAATCTGCACTATTGGAACAAACCTGGTAGATTCGTGCTTAGCAGAAACAAGGCGTTATATTCGTATTACATGTAGAAAAAAACAAGCTAACTCTATTAAAATAACTTCAATAATGAAGTTTCATGAATGATAACTAAGTGCAGGGAAGTCGGAAGTAAAGCTGTGCTATTTTCTATTTCAATTAATCATTTCTGAATCAGTGAAATCGATCTGTTAAACGGGCATATTCCGATAACCTCTCCTCTCGTTAATCTCTTATGATAATATTTATACATAGTCGAGCTATCTTTAACTCTTAACCTGCCAAGTACGCAGATCATGCATAGGCCAATAATGTTACCCTAGCAGGATGTCAGGTATTCGATTATTTTATCTCAAAAAATAACCGCCAAGAAGAATGGGTAGGTTTTTTTTTAAAACGTAAGCATTTTAAGAGTTAAGGAGTCACATCGTGGCTCAGTTGTTGTTTGTTACTCATAGGACACACTATTTGGCAATTTTTGCGATGTCCAAAGGCGCGAAGCATATCAGCTGTAGACTTACTTAGGTTAAATTATGAGCGCATTCATCCCGACCGTGAGTCGAACCCACGCGGCGAGAGACCAGGCAGTCCAATACAAATAAAATCACTATACACTTTTCACAAAAACACAACAATATCGACCAGCTGATTAGATAAATCAAACAGTTAACTGGGTTACACTTGTAGCTGTGACAGATAACATAGCAGTCGTGTAAATATATGACGTCATATATAAAAAGTCATTTATAAACACATGTTGGTACCTGTCCATGGGCGGTTCTGGCTTGGGTAGGTGGGCCAGACACCCCACCCCACCCCTAAAATTGTCAAAAATAACTTTCATGAAGGAATTTTTATCATACAAGGATGTGTCACATTTTATGACACTAGGAGCCTTATTGTCAAATATGTGTCCAGTTTGCAGATACGATTAGTAAACTCGTATTTACGCCTAATATGTCTTGGAACAAAAGGCATTGAAATTAAACTATTTGTGTAAACACATACTTTCTACGAAGATCTATCAAGCATCTAAAGATCAGTAAATGGCACTATTTGTCAACATTGTCCCTGTGGGAGAATGCACCCAGTAATTGTGATATTCATAAAGGCTTTATTATTATGTCTTCAAACTCCACCAGATTAACATATTCTGAGCAAATGTATGGATGAATCCCCATTGAACAAAGAAAATATCTGAAAACGGATGACGTTATATTCACTTGGGTTATTCATTTGAGCATTGTTGATTTGCTAAAATTTAAAATTAATAGTCATAAATCCAAATATAACGCGGGCAAATTACTCTTCGTGTTCTGGTTTTTAAATTTGTGTTATAATGCCAATCTGTATTATCTAAAATACCTTTTATCATTAGCTGTAATTACCATGTTATTATGAATATTGCGCTTCACTTATCCTCAAAGGAAATATAAAGGAAACTTTGAAAGACATTTCCTTATAGAATTGTGTGTTTTATTTAAATGCGCGTATTATCGTGGTGATCAAAATGCAAAATATTTATTAAGATGATCTGTAAGCCTTTCACACTATATTCATTCTTTACAGATACTTTACCTTTTAATTGATTCCTCACAACTCCATGTATAGGTAAGAATGTGCATTCATAGACTAAGCAGAAAAAAGTGAAGATAGCCTTGAGACTGGTTATAGTGAAAGCCGGGTTATTTGTCTTTTTCTTTCATAGTCGTGATTTATTCGTGCATCCTTAGTCCGTTTAGAGATGAAAATTGAGAGTTATAATTTCTCTCGGACTTCCTAGAGCACGTATTCTTTATTTTCAGATTGTGTGTCATTTCACAAACTCGCCACTTATAGTGTAGTTGTTTAAAAGGGACATGGGCATAACAATGTTTCGCTCATATATTGATAAGGGTAAAAAACTGTACACACACGATATATGGATAGGTATTTGATCACGCCAATACAAATACCGCAGATTCAGGGGAGCACATTGGGAAGTGTCCAGTCAGAATGTGCAGTATTTGTTGACAATTTTCTAGCAAGTCTAGTCAAAAAGTATGACTTGCTTTTTTATATAACACAACATAAAAGGGGTATTATATAACCATAATATATAATGATTGTAACCCAAGATTGTATTTTGCCCTTTTGTATACATCGTTAAAAATAAACTAAAAATAAAACAACTGAAATATGAAGAAAAAAATAATAATTATAATAAAATTAATAACGAAAAGGCTGGTTACCGGTTAATGCATGTAAACTGTGTTTTCGTTTACTGAAAGGGAATTTTATTTGATCGTTTGAACGAGCAGTTAGTGAGTCAGAGATTTCTCTAACTACCCAAGCATGTTTTCCCCATTCCTCAGAAGATTGAGTTGTCATCTTCAAGTTGGTTGGACAAGTGACATTACAGTCACGGGAATATTCTCTTCCTGCAGTATGAACGTCACCATAAATGGCAACTTTCACCATCAGGTGTATAAACTTTCAGAGAAGGAACGCAGATTGTCGTCACCATACTTATAAAGTGATATTGGCAATTGTTCTGTAGTGAAGTATAGAAATTGATACATGTTTAGTTAAGAGTTTTATTCATTGGATAACTTAACAAGTTTTCCCGAGGTACAATCTTTGATCGAACCCACTAAGGTACAAATATCCGTTAGTATGATGTTTTTGAACCTTCGATATAATTTATTGATTTTTTTATTGTCCAATGTATTATTATGATGATGATGATGATGACGAGAATAACGACAATTACCATTCCTCCTCCCATGCGCATGCTGCTGCTGCTACTACTACTACTACAACAACAACAACAACTCTTGTTTTATTATTGTCATCATCATCACCATCACCATCATCATCAGTCATTATTATTATTGTCATTATTGTTTATATTCAGACTAAGTTAACTGGAAGTTCTAAAACCGGAAGTCCATCATGAGCGGCCTCTACCAGGCATTCCGGGAGAATGGCGCCCCTACGTACTATGCGCCAAACCAGACACCGTGGGTTGCTGATATACTAGAAGCTGGTCTCATCTTCGCTTTCTGCATCCTCGCATTCTCCTTCTACGTAATACTACCAGGCATCCGCGGGAAAGAGGTACTTGGTTAAGTGTTACCTCAAATATTAATACCACGCCAAAAATTGATTCCTGTGTATTTGGTTTACTTATATCACATGAGGTTTCCTTTTCCGTGACACGTAAAGCCTTAATACTTCAAAAATGTTTTCTATATTAGTATTTTTTTGCATTCATATTGTTGTTCTTGCTTATCTTCGAGTTAACAATGTATTTTGTCCAATATATTTGTTTTTGTCTAGGTCAAAGAAAAAAAATGATTATCATGATGATGTTAATGATTGAGATGATAATGCTAACGATGAATATGATGATAAATATGATGAATATGATGAGGCATATGATGATAAATGATGATGGTGATGGTTATGATGATGATGATGATGATGATGATGATGATGATGATGATGATGATTATGATGATTGATGATAATGGTGATGATGATGATGATAATGATGATGATGATGATGATGATGATAATGATGGCGCATTATGTTTTAGGGCCTGTATACGTTTATCCGTGTGACACTTAGTTTACTCATCGGCGCAGTCATTCTAAGTGAGTAAGCCTTATGATTGTTTTTACGTAAGGAAGAAAAGAATCTATGTCTGTATATAATACAATATTATACAACCAGTTCATTGCAGTTCATGAGTCATTATTCCTTTAATAAGCTGAGCAGCATTATATCCATCGTTTTCAAAAATTTAAACACAACATTTTAATCCGTGACAAAAAGCAGTAGTGAAATATATTGAAAACAGAAATTTCACAAAATACATATACTTAATATATACTTGAGGCAGATATCACTCGCAGGACGTTCCAATGCCGCAGAAAATGAACTGATTAAGTGATCAATTGGCAAAACACGGTTCAGATGTTGAACCTGCACGAACTCCCTGCTATTAAATCACACTTTTTTTCATTGTACTATGTAACACGTATGCAAAGAATAAATTAAATTAGAACTGTCTATTATGTTTGACATTTTCTTCATGCACGCCTAGCTTACCAAACTTTTGTTAATTTTATTTCAGTAACCAACTTTAGTTACACATGGGAGACCTCCCAGATCCATACGCGAACCAAGTACAAAGCTGGAACCGGGAAGGAAATATCTGCCGATATCGGAGTACATATAGGACTCCGTGGCATCAATATCACTCTTAAAGGTACGTAACTTTTCGCATTTTACCTTACTGGTCTATACGGCGTTATTTCCCTTGACTGCATTACGCTTTCAGGTGCACAACCCAACTTTTCCGTCCACAATGTCATCGCTTCATTGTTTATTTGTTTCTTTGGTTATTGTCGCACCAATTATCGTTTAGATGTCTGTAAAATGTCGCGGCCCGGGTTTGAACCCGAGGACTCTCTAACCGAGAGCCAGCGCTCTACCCATCGCGCCGCCAGGTTCAATACGCTGTCGTTTAATTACGCAGATTGGTAAGCTGGGAGCCAGACTGCATTTAGTTTATGACTTTATTACTAAGTATTATAAGTATATACGTATATAAGTATATAAAATCCCCTCTTAAGGACGCAGTAGTTACATATTTTGGCTCAAGATGCTCGACTACGCCTTACAAACAACAATAAGATCAAATTAGATTGAACTGTTGTCAGTAAAAGGGGAATGTAACTAACTAGTGAATTATTTTTGATTACACTGTGCGATAAAAGAATCTAAAACATATGCATTCGGCGAATATGCGTCAGACTGCATAATTCAAGTTTACCAGATCAGAGTTGCTCTCCTTTGTACTGTCTGTGTTGTTGTTTTCTGTGCTAAATTTAATCTCGTATAATGTATGTCTATTTGTTGCCACAATGTTTAAATCCCGAGTTTTATTTATTTTCACCAACTATTTATTGTTTTCTTATTGGGACTACAATGTAATACATTTAGATATTTACTAGATACTGCTATTTGTTTTTCAATTGTGTCCGAGAGGTAGTGATGTTGTCAAAGGCGAATAAAGGACAAAACGTCCCGGACAAAGCCCCCATGTCCATATTTGTCTGTGTGGACGAAAAGCCCCCACCTTTTATTTTCTAGGTGAACAAAACACCCCCTAGAGATTATACAATGTGGAAAAAACACCCTCCATATTTATTTTAGGTGGACAAATAAACACCCGATCAGTTTCCCAAGGCAGACAGAACACTTCTCAATCGTGTATATCTATATCCATCCCTCATTACATCCTCTGGAGATGTTCATGGGTTAACAAAGCACTTTCCTCAAGCAAAAAAACGTTTTTATAATGCTGCTTTTATAATGTCAATTTTCAGTTGTACTAAGTTTGATAATTGCATATTGACTCTGCTTTGTTCACCGTAATTGTCACTGTAACCATTGTGATATATATTTTGCAAATCTGTTTAGAATAGGATTAAATAAGATTTGAAAACTCCATTCAGAATTCTATAAACACGAAATATGCCATATGTATGTTGATTCAATTTTTCACAGCAGTACTTAACAGATTATATATAATACTGCAATATTTATATTTTATTTATTTTATATATATGCATATGGTCTAACGTCCTTCAATATACAGCTATACCAAAAAGAAAAGGTTTTAAATCGAATGACGCCCCGTATTAGTATTATTAGTATTATTAACATAACATGCTTTGATAAGATGTGATATATATTAAAGTTCTCTAGACAATCGAAAGATATCTACATGTAACCAAAATATATTTATGCGACTGAATTTTATGTACTACAAGAAAATAACTACAAGGATATAAAACAAATTTTCAGGTACACCGGAACAACAACTGAACGAGACGATCAACTACAATGAACATTTCAGTTGGGAATGGGAACAAGGTCGACTTGGCTTCGGGCCTTTTGGTGAGTAAAAATGTCTGAGTGTTATTCGCCACGTCGATTATTTATTTTCTGCAATTTACTTCTTTAACGAAGATATAAGCCTATAAAATACCCATAGACAAATGCTTTGGCTTCTTGCCTTTCCAGCGTGGGGACAGAACGTCGATGTTATCCCGTTAGTCTACGTTATGGGCATGCTTTGATTATTTTCGAATTTAAGTTACGATAACGACCGTAATGATGAAACATAATGGTGTGAAAATGTTTAACTGAATAAAATTAACTGCTAAATGATCTCAGTTCTGAAAGTAGAGCCGTTATGTTTTTGTCACGACTTCGCGTAATTAACAACACTTCATTGATAGTATTTTAACCGTTTTATATTAATTGTTATAACAGATCTTTTCTTGCAGAAGTCGTTACGATAAGTCAATACATGGGACAAACAACGCATCCTGTAAATAACTAACACAATAAAGTTAGAGATCTGCAATAATACAGTATGAGTGCATTCCGAATTGTTACTGACTTGCAAATGCAGCATCAACGTTGATTTCCGTAATACGTAATATGGATGACATAATGTGCACAATATGGTTTTGTAATATAATCTACATTCCAAGAGCATATGTTTATTGTACCCTAGTGGAGAATTACATCACTTTCTATGATAACCCGAACATTGCCAAGGCATTTCAGTTAAGTGTGCATTTTGTTTTGCACGATCAATGCAGCAATGCCACATTTATTGCTTACGTGAAACTTGCCAAAATATTTTATAGACTAAACACAGGCTTCGTTTGATGTCACAGCAATAAAGTCACTGTCTTTTGAAAAAACAGCAAGTTCCTTGTCTCGTGTCGATGGTAATCGAACATCGATTGAAAACAATCGTACCGATGATACTCGATTTTGATTTTAAATCGGTAATAATCGGGAAAAACACGTTCCTTTTAAAAAGGGATAGGGATTAGGGATTAGCCGGCATTTTTGCCGATACTGCGCAGCGACATTTCTATCATTATAGCACAGGGGCACTTATGAGGTGCCCAGGGACTGAACCCGACCGGTCCATTATACTGACACCGACGAGTCAGGCGTAATGCTGTCCCCTTAGCCCCGAGCGTTAGGAGGGAAGCCACTACTACCAACTTTAAAGTCTTTGGTAAGACCGGGGTTCGAACCCACGACCTCCCGATCCGCAAGCCGACGCTCTACCAACTGCTTTTAAAAAGGATTTCCCAACATACTCCCAAGTACTCGATACGGTTATGAATAGTCCCGTTTAAAGTACTCATTTCTTCAGATGTTTTATCATCCCTATAGCAATATCTGGCATTCTATGAGTAATGAGATGCAAGATGCAAGTCTCCAAAATATAATACGTTTATTAAATATTCGTGTTTAAGCTCATTATGCCATGAGCTGATGTAATAGATAATCGATCGATCATGATTATGCGATAACTAATTGTAATTTATTATCCGTTTGGAACTGATTTCCCAACAATTTTGGAAGCTTCCCACTATTTTTAGATGAACAGGGAGGATGATGACATCTAAGCAAAAAGAGCGGTGCCATGGATAACTTACAATAAAGTACCGCCAACAAAACACGTTTTCTTTATTTTGCAAATGGTGTGGTCTAATTGGCTGGGATGAATTTTTTGTAATCGCGTGGTCGTGAATTCGTGATCGCAGGGAGCTATTTTGCCATTTTATTTTTATCAACTTCATCTTTTTGTAATTGAAACTATATGCATTCAAATATACTACTTTTTCTGCAAATTTGAAAATAAACATTTAAGTTCTAAGTGTTATATAATCGGTTTTATCCATTTAAAAGTTTGACGTGATTCGACCTTTCGACAGAAACTCTTTCCCACTATTACACGTGTAAATGACGGTCATTTTTTCTGCAGTTCCATTATCAACATATCTAATTACTTCAGTAATATTTATGTAAATTCCGGTTATCTCCTAAAAGTGCACGGCTAATGTCTGGGCGTGAGGTAATGAAGGAAGGGAGATAACTTTTGAAACATTTTACAAGGCAAAAAGTGTTGATACAGCCTCATAAAGAAAGAAAAGGACATTTAGCTCAATTTTTCCACTCGGTATTGGTAGATGTCGTAATATAACAAAAGAATTCGTTAGAAAGATATTTATTCTAGAAAGTAATGTCAATGAAGTTAAATTCACTTTTTACTTGTAGCATAAAGAACAATACCGAAGACAATTAAGCTTTTGTCGGAAGTCCCTGGTGTCAGCCTAAAGCGACTATCATCCTATAATCATCAAATAAGCAGCCCATGATCTCCAGATGTACAGTGATAGTCTTGGAGCATGTGTTAATGTAAGAAGGGAGATAATTGGGGTGTAAACCTCTCCGCCTCCTTATTAACGCGTAACGTTAGTTAGGTCATTGTTGGTGAACAAATTCAGGGGCCTTACGGTGACAGCAAAGTAGACGCTTTGCGTGATTGTTTGTTCTGCTTGGTCTAGGTAGTAGCCTTTATATGCAGAAAGACATACTGGGCCCGGTTGCAAGGTTTAAGAAGATACTACTTTATTACAAGTAAACGCCTTGGTTCCCTTTCAGATTGATGTGTAAATGCTTTCTTATAGTTCTGCGTAGAGTTTATAGTTTTGCCATGATGTTTCAGTTGTATTCCTCCACAAATATTAGCTTGAATAGTTATATGCGCGCGCTGTTTTATTTTCTATAATCTAGAAATATTATGATTTTTGAAACAGTCTTGTATTACTAGAAGTTACACTTTCATTGTCTCTGTTTCCTTTTTACCATTGACTGACATTATTTTTCAATGATGTCACTACTTTCGTCATAACTTATAGAAAATATCAGCTCTTGGACATTTTGTATTCAAAAAGATCGTTTTTCTTTTCATTGCTTGCATTTGAGAAACTCGTCATGAAGTGCGAGGTTAGAGCTCTGTAAAACCTGTTTAAGCACCTCAGTCGGTCCATATTGCAGACTGACTGTTCCAAGGCGGTAACTGTCGGGTTTGCTCTTTTCGTTTAATGACAAATTTGTTCTTACTTTTCGATTGGCTTGCATGTGAAATACCTTTGTTCTTTGCCTTTTCAGAGTTTGGTATATGTTGCAATGCTCATAGGACTTTGTCATATAATCTTATTGGAATCATATACATGTCTGAAAGATAAAACAATACAGAAATGAAAGTGTGAAGTGGCTAGACGCCTGCTTGAACTCGCTCAGTTATGTCACGCGCCTTTAATCATTTGTTAAATGTTAAATCAAAAATTGAACTTTAATGATGCTTAAACGCGGATGAATGTTTTATAAATTAAGGTGAAAGTGACACTTACATATGCATTTCCTCTTTGCTACGTACTAAAATCTTTGTACACTAGGCAATCCTTTCTGGCGGCCAAAGCAATTACACAATAAATGTTACAGCAGAAGCGTATATAAAGTACTCGCTAATGTTCTAGTCTGAATTACCTGATGTCTGCTGGTAGCCAGTATCTCTAATCATAATGCAAAGTTCCCACAACCGTTAGATCTATAGCACTAATGACGGGGCGTGCAGGAAGGTAGGAAGGTAACCATCATTAGAGTCTTAACCAAACCCCATGCTTGTTAGCAAGTAACTTTACTCGCGTAATTGTCTGTGTGTCATATTAAGGGAGGGCGATATGGTACTCTTTTACTCTCCGGCGCGACTTGCACTAAATGATAAGAAAGCGGCAGTAGTCGAAGTTGTACAGTAGCCGTTTGGCTTTTGTTTTATTCTTTAACTTGAAAGCAACAAGCCTGTTTAGATATAACACACCTTTGCTCGGTCATAAGAAATCAAGTATTTATTTATTTATTTATTGGGTTTATTATCCCATCAACAGTATTTCAGTTATCTGGAGACGGTGTCCACTTGAAGCAGATATAGTGCTGCCTTCACTGTGTATAGCATGCCGAGAACACCTGGCATGATACCACACTTAGTCACATTACCCTGACAACCAGTCATGGAACTACCCTTATATTTGCTTGAACGTTAGCAAGGGATCTATGACACTACCATTTTTAACGACTTTGGTATGTCGCGGTCCCGGATCGAACCCGGGGCCTCCCGTACCTGGAGCCGACGCTCTACTGATTGCGCTACCAGGTCCGGTGTTCAAGTATTTAAGACATGGCTTTTAATTAAATAAAAATACAGAATCCACAGTTACCTCTGACTATACATGAACAACACATTTTAAATTGTTTATTGCCGGAAGCTTTAATTTCTAGTATATGCCAGTCTAGTCTTCGCTGTTTTGTAATTTTAACAAACTTAACTGTCTTGTATGCAGTAAAAATAAGTATTGTTTAATTTATAAATTATCTTGCATAATCAAAAGCCTGCAGTTGGGGACAAAGGTGTTTTGTTATTAATTACATCGACCAAAGACAATAATAAGTCAAGCACGTACCTCCTGGCAGCAACACTCTGCAAAGCCATCATAGGCACGCATATATAAACCATTAGTTAATTAGTTGTACACTCATCTATTTAATTCCTGATTGTTTTTATTGTGTACTATGTGGATTGGAAGGATTTAACCCATGCGCGGCTATTTTCGTCTCATCCACAATTTATAGCGTTGTGATGGTAATTATTGAAAAATGTATCCGTTGCGTGTTGTTATATAATGAGGGTGTTTTTTTCTGATTGTGTACGGTTTTGTTGCTTTTTTGTGACACCGTATGTTGCTTATCGTTGTACTTTAATTGATCCTTTGATTTGTTTTCATTGTTTTGTCTTGGTTTTTGGGATATAGAAATGTGGCTTGCGATGTATTTTGTTTTAACAGATGCGTAGTTTTGTATTCTACTATCATTCTTTGATAGTTGATCTTCATTTTAACGCTATACTTTATTATATAAAGTATATACACATATATTAAATTGTATGGACTGAGAAGAAGACCCTGAAGACGCGTTCTTTCGCCTGGGTGCATGCATTTGCCAAGATCTGGTTGTTCCATGCTGTACAGTATACGTAATAACATGAAAAAATAGTGAACTTGTTTAAGAAATCTTTGTTTCACACTTTTAAGGGAAAGATTGAGAAATATCAGTGAAATAAAGACTTATCATTGCATTCTTGCCCATAGTGAAATGATAGGTTTATCCTTTTCACGAGTGGTTCCAAGGGAGGTAATTAAGTACTACTGGGGTGGGGGATTGGGGATGGAGCATTGCAAAACAGCTTATTTCAAGTGATAACACGAACTAAGCATGTACTAAACAGAACATTTGTCGATTTCAGTGCATGGTCGTATTTTATTTCACTCGCGGTCATAGAAAAATAATGTTTTCACTCATGCATGCGCCATTTTAGAATTATTAAAATATGACCATACACCGAAATCGACAAATAACCACTATATCTTTTTCTCTTTCTCTCTCGTTTCAGCTGGACGATTCAATCGGGAATATCGGTCTGCCCAGTTCAGAGGGATCCCGCTGCCTATTCTATGGATCGCAGAGTACTTTACATTCGACGGTGAGGGGATACGATGGGGTCGACATTACAGACAAGCCGGGTGGTTCTCCCATATTATGCTCTGGTAGGCTTTGTGTTTAAATGAAATGAATTTTGAAGTAACAAACAAGTATGCAATTAGTATTAAGGGCAGGCGGCAGACAGATAAAACAATATGATTCTCTCATTTATTGCCCTGGAAAGCAAAGTCGTTAGCTGACATTTAATTAAAGAAGACAGAAAGATCGGTCGGTGGGCAGACACAAACTGTTCTATCATATCATGCTCAGGTAAGCATGGTGATCGACTGACATAAACAATTAACATACAAATAGACAACTGGGTCACAGAACAGGTGGCTGGACACGGTTCTCTCATGCTCTGGACATGCACGGTGGTCAATTTTTACATCAAAATTGGAAAGACAGATAAGCTGACAATGGTTCTCATCATGTTCAGCATGGTAGTATTATAGCATATTTATGAACAGACATGCATTGGATGAACAGAAAACATGCATGCATTTGAAAACCAGACAGGCCTGTGATCAGGAATCTAGATACACAGACAGGTAATTTCTTTTTTATTATGCTATAGTTAGAATACAAATAGTTTTCAATTGATCAAAAATTGAACTGACAGATAAGTCGTCAGACAGACAGGCGGACGGACAGGTTGTTCAGGCTGTTTGTAAGACCTTCAGGCAGGCATGCAGATGGCCAGATAATTATAAGTACACTTATTGATATTTTAATATATAGATAAAATATTTAGTACGTATAACACGTCGGACACTAGCCTATAGACAGTGTGCCATTCTTGTAGTTATTCGTGCATTCTTATTTATTTTTTGGGTGAGCCATCAGTTTTCACTTCACATCATTTTATACACAATTTTGATCAAATTAACACTGACACGAAGTCATAACATGTGTAACGTTTTGTACTTAATTATTAATCATAACGTTCTTTGTTTGGTTGTAATGTTCTTTGGTCTGATTGACTTATATGTCACAAGATACGTAAAATCTAAAATCTTGAGAATCTTGAAAGATACAACATCAGCATATTTTAAATAAAAGCTCTTCGAATTCTGCGATAATTACTACTTTAACTGTGGCACTTTGCTTATCATTTCAATAAAATCATAGAACTTTTGTCCTGCATGATGGAGACAGGAGATGTCGGGAAGGCGGATTTCGTTCTGAAGTAAAAAATTGCAACTCTTTACTCACTTGTGACATCTACCATATATCATTTCAGGTTATCCTTTCCGCTGTGGCTGCTGACAAACATCCTGTTTCTAGTGTTGCTACGATACGGAGCCTACTTCCTGTTTATGACAGGTACCAGCATGGTGGTTGCCAACATCATCTGGGCAACGTTACGCAACGCTAATCCGTTAGAAATTCCGTTTGAAGATGGTGTAATGAAATTTTCCTTTGGAGGGAGCTATTATGTGTGTCTTATAACCGGTAGGTTAATGTTGTTGTTGTTGTGTGTGTGTGTGTGTGTGTGTGTGTGTGTGTGTGTGTGTGTGTGTGTGTGTGTGTGTGTGTGTGTGTGTGTGTGTGTGTGTGTGTGTGTGTGTGTGTGTGTGTGTGTGTGTGCGTGTGTGTGTGTGTGTGTGTTGCTGTTTGCAAGTGAGTGATTTCCTTGTTCTCCATTTGGAGGGTGTTACATATATGCCTTTGAGTATTGTCCTGGTTGATGTTGTTTCTGGTCTTGTTGTCATTTTTAATACCAAACTACGAAAATACTTATGGTTCCTATTACGAAGCATTTGTTTAGAAAATAGAAAATAACACTTGCATTCTTGTTTTTCTTACCAATAAATGTGCAATAGATGAAAAATACCACATGGCATTATGATGTTTCTACTGTTATTCATTTTAAGCGATAGACCAGGTTACGTATAATTGTTTTGTTTCTGTAATTTCTTTGCTTTAATAAGTTAATAAACGACCAACGGACCGACAGTACTTTTTCAAATTATAAACCAATTAATTGGTACCGCTTGGCTTAATTTATTTTCTTTGAAACTAATTAATTTAGATTACAAAACACGTTTCAACAATATGTCCAGTTGATTTATTACCTAATTTTAGGGCGGCTATTTCGGGAAAGCGGTCGATTTAGGAGATTGGTTAACACTTGCTGCAAGAAATGAAACAAAACCTTATGCATCACTCAGTGCATGTTTATTTAGTTACTTTTATCCCTTAATGCAAGGCGCTAGGCTCATTTTGAGACGGCAGAGGACGGGACTGGATAGTCTAAAGAATATTGATTATTGTATGGCACATTATTTTATGAAGATGACTAAACTTTATTTTATGTCTATATTCATTATTTTAGATACGTGCATCACTTAAAATGCTTAACAAGTAAGTGTTTAGAAAATAAAATTAGAATTGAGTGCTCTAACTGTGGTTTGTTATGTTACAATAAAAATGATGCGAATATTGTCATCAGTCTTGCTCGCCTTTTGGATTTGATTTTCTTAATATAGTGTAATGGCGAAAGATGCTATTTTAACTGGTTGCAGACGCATCAGATCAGGATAAGAAATGTTGCTACTAGCAAATAAATAAGCCACCCCCTGTCCTTTGCTACCGTCGTTGTTTCACGACCTTAGAAAATGATATTCGTTCTCTGTCGTTTCACTTTTTACTGTTCAAAACACTTTTAACAGAATTTACTTCCCAAAATGAGAGTTTTTAATATTTGCGACCATTTGATGCTGCATGTCTGTATAAATAAATGTTGAATGTTACAAATGCATGCATTGGTACCACTTTACTGATAAATTTTATTTTGCCTTCTTACAAATGTAGCATGATAACTTTGATAAGGCATACATTTTCATTTTAAAGAAAACGAAAATCATGCACAGTTGTGTGCGGTTGTTTCAGGTATAATAATTCGTCTTGCTTCACTTATTTAGTCTTCGGTGTAGGGTTTCGCTAATAACACGAGGAGAAAGTGTGCATGTTGGAGTAAAACATGTGTTTCACTATAGGACTAGATTACAAGAATACTACAAATAGTTATGGTTTTTAATTTCTTAAGTTATTTGTATCACAGTATTCGTTTTTCTTTGTGTTTTCTTTGCAACCCACTGACTCAGCATTGACTAGAATCGTATTGTAACGATATATTTTATTTCATTTAATTATAGGGTTAAACTCTTAAAATTCATAGAAGTGTGTATTCGAGTCTTAGCCAAGATAAAGCGTTCTAGCTGACAAATGGCTGTACCTAGCCGTATTAATCAGTGGATCTCTTCCCACCGATAATTTCTGAAACTTCTTGCGACGGACGCCACATTTATAAAGCAATTTAGTGGCATCATGGAAATTTCTTTCTATGTCTTTCTGTTCCATTCTAGCTAACCGCTGACACGAGGAAGCGATATTTTACTTATGTGTCAAAACGAAACAAATGTTTGTAGACTGTTGTCATGACTCGTTTCCAGGTGTTGTGTGCATGATTCTGGCGGTTGTTATCCGGATCCTTGACCTGCGGTTCCCAACACAACTGGTGACGTTTTTCGGGGTCGACGTCCTTCAAGATACTGATGACGTTATTGATGACGGTAAACACGAATAATTTAGACTTTTAATGACGCTATCCCTGGCATGTAACTAACTGAGTAAGGTCCTATAGTGTAGATTACATTTTTGTACTCGTAGGCGTAAGCAAAAGCTACGAATCACTATGAGTGTTCTACACATGTAATTTAGAAAAATGTTACAATGCAACAACACAGAAGAGATTAAACTCATATTACAAAGCATACAGTATAAACAACTTTACATGTACATATTTCCAGTTATAAATTATAATATGTTATTCATGCTACAAGTGTCCAATTGACAGAGGAAGAAGAAAGTGATTCCAGAAGGCCTGTACGGACAGAAGACATCGAGATGGAGGAAGCACCCGGGAATGGAGCCCGTGCGGCCCCCATGAAACCCCCACATGTTAACCGTGGTCCTATCCCGACCCCGGGACGGTCCGCCGTGGCGGACGGAACCCAGGACGATGAGGAGGAGCTATATGAAGCCCCCGTAAGTAATGGTCAATATTTTGGCTTTTACTGTTTTACAGTTGATTTAAAATGGATCTTTTACTTGATTTAATGATACTAATTTTTGTTCCATATACACATAATTTATTTTTATCTACGTCTATGTAAATCCGTAAGCATTCACTTAACTGTATTATTAAGACGTCTTTCACTAAAGACTGCTCGTGCTATACAGAAGCTAATTAAAGACATGTCTAATGTTACATTTACAGTACACCACACCTAGTCCACCGAACCACGCCTACTGATAATGACCCAGATTTGTCAGTAGCGTTATAATATTATTGATACACGTACATCCCTTTACCTGAACGAGACAATGCTCATAGTTTACTCATGGACATGTTTATTTGTTAATTCTGCAAGCAACATCTACGTGTGATAGCAGCATATAAAGTCTTCTAATGCTTCGTTTATTACGACGTTATTGCCAAAATACTGCATTTTTCGTAGTTACTGATGCCATTGATAAAGATTCAGTAACAAATATTGAACTGACAAATGATTTTACTATATTTTAGCTGAGGAAGTGGGTGTCAATTAATTTTAATTTTGTTCTCAATAAAACATGGCCATATTTAAAAATGTTGTTCAGATTGGTCGATTGTAATTCAGATTGATGTGTTCATGTATTATGTGGAAACAATGATTTTCCCTGCCCTTTTATGTCAACAATAAAATACATTGTCTAGGCAGAAGTGCGTCAGCGAGTTGCAAAAGCCAGAGTGTTGCTAATAAACCAATTGTTTGACAAATTTTATTAGACAAACTTCATTATTCCATTTGGGTAGGAAGCACCGTCTGAGCCAACTAATCGCTATCAGAGACGGAAGTCACGTGGATTGACGATGCGGTTTCAGAAGTCTCGTCGGCGTCGTCCACCGCCAGCTCCCCCTGTAGATGAAGAGCTGTACGAGAACAGCGCGTACGCATATTTGTTACCTTTTGTTGTTTTGCTTTTGGTTATTTATAACTGTTCCCGTGCAAAGTGCGGAGAGATATAGTTTGGGGATTGTTGTTGTTGTTGTTATGTCTTCAGTAGATCTCACCTCTAACTTTGCCTTTAGTTGATCTCACCTCTAACTATGCTTTCAGTAGATCTCAACTCTAACTATACCTTCAGTAGATCTCACCTCTTACTATGCCTTTAGTAGATCTCACCTCTAACTATGTATTCAGTAGATCCCCATTTTCACTATGTCTTCAGTAGATCTTACCTCTAACTATGCCTTCAGTAGATCTCACCTCTAACTATACCTCCAGTAGATCTCACCTCTAACTATGCCTTTAGTAGATCTCACCTCTAACTATACCTTCAGTAGATATCACCTCTAACTATACCTTTAATAGATCTCACCTCTAACTATGCCTTCAGTAGATCTCACCTTTAACTATGCCTTTAGTAGATCTCACCTCTAACTATACCTTCAGTAGATCTCACGTCTAACTATATCTTCAATTGATCTCACCTCTAACTATGCCTTCAGTAGATCTCATCTCTAACTATGCCTTTAGTAGATCTCACCTCTAGCTATGCGTTCAGTAGATCTCACCTCTAACTATGCCTCCAGTAGATATCACCTCTAACTATGCCTTTAGTAGATCTCACCTCTAACTATGCGTTCAGTAGATCTACACACACTTACAGTTCTTAGCAATACAAACTTAAGCATTTAAGTCATGCAAGTAAACATGCTAAGTTTATAGCAACCTGTATTTGTTAAAAATTTATCAAGGTAATATTTCTATTAACCTAGGATGGAGATTTTTCAAACTTTTTGTAAATCATAGAACAAAATATTGTCTATACAACACAGACACATCAAGAGCCACCATGTTCGTTCTTAAAGAAATACACATGTTGTGGAGGCCGATTGTATTATATAAAATTAGATTGAAGACACCCACCATTCCAGAATTATTTCCAGGCATATTTCAAACAATTTTACTTTTTCTAATTCTAACTTCACTCTCAGTAAGATTGACCAATGGCAGTTTAAATTGTTTAAATAACTTATCTCAACCAATAGTTATACAACGTTGTGAAAATTACGTCGAATATTGAAGAAAATACGTCACTAAAATGACGTCAGATCGTATATAAAAGACATGTGTCTGGTTACGAGATTATAGTATGTATACTTATGTCGAACCGGGCGTGTGCTGAGTACTTATTTTTTTTCCATGATGTGGAATCCCTATTGCATTATTTTGACTCTGTCAATCAAATATATAACATAAATCCGATGCAGTTCTGTAATATGCGATTAGTCTGTTGATCAGTGTAAATATGTTAACATCAACATTACAGATTCAAGCATTTTTTCTCTTAGTTTTTTTCTCACCGAGCAATTACTTCTCTCTTAGAAAAACAATAGAGACGCCAAGTTTGTAGTTTGTCTAGCCGTGACCTTCGTCACACTTTGCTTAACTTACAGTCATATCTCCTCAGTACGGAAATTTGACAATGTTGTATGAGAATTGCAACATACATTTAAATTTGAAAACATATATTTACATTTCATTCTAATGTAAAAGTGACAAAAAATGTGACGAGACATTACATTAAATAGAGAAAAGCATTCAGTGACTGTCCCAGAACGGTCTGTCGGAAAACTTGAAAGTAGCTAGTGTTTTCAAGGTGAACTGTTTCCTTTCCTTGGTACACTAGAAAAATTACTGATTTAAAGCGTTTTTATCGCCAGTCAGTAGTACTAACACCAATGAAATGGTCGACGTTAACACAATTATAAGTTTTTCAGCATTCACAATGTTCTTTTCTTTCAGGTTTGCCTCAGACACACGAGTTCGAATAGAGTAAGTCTAAATCGTGTCGTTTTACAGGCCGCTGCTGATGCCTTCAGAAGTGAACAACGAACGATTGCTAGAGTCCATTTCTACATTTTGATAATCCAGACACATTTCAACAAGCCTTGTTAATGTCAGCTTGCTTCCACAGACAACCTCGTGCGACCGGATTTCTGAATAAAAAATATCTTACAACGCTGGTTTTAAAAAAGAACGCTATGTTTCTGTTGTACTGGCTCACGGTGACATTTTTGCATGTTCCTAGTTGTATAGGGGTTTAATGAAGTGCGTATGTGATTCATTAATTAATTACTTTTTATCAAATATGAGAAAATAAAGACTAGGCGGGCGAATGTTGTTTTACTTTGTTTCTTATTAAAGCATGGGTCATGTGACCGATTTAGATTTTAAATTGTTTATTTCTGATGATAAAACCTAAGGCTGACATCTGGTCGACTCACTGCAGCAATTTGAATCGTCTTTGTATCAAATCATGTTTTATATTTAGCAATTGTATAAATGGTTGAAATATAAAAAAAATAATAGTGATTACAGGCACTATAACTGTGTCCGAACGTTTTTTGATGTGTATTGTTTTGTTTACCTTAATGTTGAATTTTGATTATTGTGTATTTGTTGTTGTTGTTTTAAATGACGAAAAAAAATTAAGTATATGGACCTGTTGGCACGTCCACACGTACATGATAATTAAAGTGTGAGTTCATACCAACTGTTAAACGCAATTGTTTTAGTTTTTTAATGCAGTGCAAGTGACATACTTTTAAAGAAGGTAAGTAAACAGCGCATTGCGTGAGAGACCAGAACAAGATGGCCAAGTCTCTAAGCATTTTAATCCCATATCTTATCTTTTCGACTGGTAAGCATGTTAAAATTATACCATTTCCTGTGCAGTAAATCACAATTCATGTGATTTATATCTAGTCAATCTGTATATCTTATTTTTAGATTGTACATTTAAAACGTTTAAACGTACAGTCTAAAAATAACATATATATCTTGTTTTTTATGGGGGGGGGGTGTTCTGTTTTTTACAGACATCTCTGGAACATCTTTAAAATTAAAAAGAATGTTAAATTATATTAAATTTGTAACTACTGGCGGATTGAGACTTGATTGAGTGCGGTTTAAAACAACGATGGTGAGTGTATTCAGTGGAATGTTCGGAATGGATGCATGTACTTTATTATTTGTGTAATAAAATGTATAGTAATATGAAAAGTTGTGTTATATAATTTGAGATATTATTCACAAACCAGTCTTGTTATAATCACAGGTCATATATGGAAATACACGTGCATTTAAGACGGTGCATTAGATTTAAACCCAGTGTATAATTTTTATTTGCATTACTTCTTTATCTTTGTTAAGGCTTGTGACTGCTTGATTACCTACTTTGATAAAAGATGTGTTCCTTGATTATTTGTTATATCTTCTGAAAGCAGCCCTATGTAGGATAAAGAAAGGACTTTTTCGCATATAAATGGTGTATACACTGGCACTTTTAACAACACAACGCAAATTATAAAAACTGTTTGAAGTAAACAGAAAAAAATGCGTAAGCCCATCGAAGTTAGAATTAAAAAAAACTCGCTAATGAGAGCTTAGTCTGTTGAGAAAAATTTAAAAGCAATTATCTGCAGTCTTGGACCACGACATAAACTAGATGCCGGTGTAATGACCAGCATTGCTTCGCTGCAGTGAATTTCTAACAAAATAAGCTGAATCATTTACATAGGCTGAACAGAGAAGTGCACAAATAGACGGAAGAACCACCGCACTGACAGGGGATAGCACAAACATCGGGTTAAATGTTAAATGTTTAGCCAATTGGCATTAAAGCTTTAACCAACGCGAATATGGACCTCAACTGTTATCACAAATGATTTCAATAACAAAACATTCTAATGTGCACACAATGTCACGCATTGGTAACAAGATGTTCAAACAAACACGTATTATTCAGCATTTACAGTATGTTCTGGAGCTTGTATAGCACCCAGCAAGGATCCACACTACTCGCCCAGCCCTGGTCAATCTGTGTCTAGCACAGGAAAAGTGATATGACTCTAGAACCGGTCCGTGGAGGCATTTGGTCGAGCGTAGGAGTTTGGAAAGGAATTCCACGGCTTCATTTCCTGGGGCATAAATAATCTAATGTCTAATTAATCGAGTTGGTAGGCATAATACTCCATTTCTTATTATGAGCTTATAATGATAGTTCCACCACAAGACAATCTATTATAATGTAACTTGCTTTGCTATCGGATACGATGCAAACGACTTTCTAACAGATTGAAGGCAAAGCTTTGTCTACCTTATTTGAGCATTCGAATATTTAAGACATTATAGGCTGAAAAGGTTTAAAAAAACAGAAATCCGTAAATACAGAATCAAGCAGTAAAGTAACAGCAATCGCTGTGTGTACATGGTATATATCTGGGCATCGACTTTTTAATCACTCACACAGCAAATCAGCTAAAAAGTCCCGTTCATTGACGAGAAAGAAACAATTTTCTCTTTCTGATAGAATCTGCGATGCGCATGCGCTACAGGCTAGACGTTTATTGATTGTTCGGCAATATCTCGAACACTCTGGTTAGAGCCAAGCGGAGAAAAAAAGCTGATTAATTTTCTTTGGCGATTTTTTTCCCGAGAGTCCTATTTCGGTGGTTTTCCTATTTCATTATTTTCCGGGATTGACAACATTTAGAAGATCCAAATGCCAGCTTGAAATTAATGAAACTCAAGCGTAATCTATAAACGGAATAAAGTACCAGGTGATGCGTTAAGTTGTGAAATGAAAGTCAATTCTGTCCAGAAGCCATGTTTTATATTGTAGCCGTAAATTACCGCCTTCATCGAGCACGTGTCTTCCTAATCAAAATAATAAATACAATCAAGACTATTGGATTAGATTGTTTTGGGATCTGAAAAAGGAAGGCGACTTGTAGTCGAGGACTATGTGAGGTAAAGTCCAAATTAACGAAAGAACAACATATGTCTGTTTGTTAATTGTCTTAAGTAATGGAAAGTATTCAAAATAAATAAGTCTTATTGATGCGTCGCAGCTTATACTACAATGTATATTAAAACGAACAAAATCAGTGTTTTTTTTTTTTTTAATTTCTATGCACCGTTTACTATTTAAATCATAATAGTTTATTTTATCATATTACGGATGACAGATAATAGTAAATAACGCGATTATCGTGGTCATTTGCCGTTTTTTACAGATAGTGTCTTCATTTAGAACTGTACATGCCCTGTTTATTCTATTTGACACTTTAGAAACTAAATTTTCATTTATTAGAACGATAATTGTTAAAGTTCTTTAAACCTTATCATGGAAAACGTTGCGGCTAAGCGGGGTGTTTCCTTGGAGACAGACTCGTGTACTAAGCATAGAGGGACAGGTAGGTACACACCACTATGAATTGTATTCAGTACCATCAATCAAAGTACTGTACACGTTTTTCACAAATCGGATCTCGGAAACGAATGTTTATGCATTTAGGTTAAAACTTTTCAAAGATCAATCGACAAAGAATTGTTCGGTATCCTAGACATAAAAATACACTTGCGGGAATTCACTTCATGTGTAAACGTTATCAAACTTAAGAATAATTTTCTCGACAGTGACATCCTTTTTAAGGAGATCCGGGGGCGCCCGTGATCGAGCTAATAGAACCGCTGACCTAAAACTCCTCAGCCCCTCACTTTCATGTGGGGAGGTTTCCCTGTTAACCTGCGATGCACCGGTGGTTCTGCCCAGACGTAAATCTGGGGTCTTCCTTAACAAATAATTTGTCTGACGTTGCCAATAAAACCATAATTGTAACCCCCCCAAAAAAGAGTAGTAAACCTCTGCGCAATGTTCATAGAGCTTAACTGTGATCAGACATCATCCTTTGTCTGGACATTGAAGGTCTTAACTACGATGCAACACCGTCTGGAAAACAGTCTGAGGCAGATACAATATTTTATAACGATCTCAAGAGAGACCAACACCGGTCGTTACGTTATTGATAAATCTTTAGCCAAGCAAATATTATATGCAGTGATCGCCCTTGAATGGTTGGGAGATGTCTGCAACAGAAAGCTGCAAAATAGCTATATTTCTGCTTAGCATACATTCATATTTTCTTTATTTTCCTTGTATTTTTGAAAATTGGACATAATACACAAACAAGACAAATGTTCCTATATGCTATATGCAATCATTTATAATAACGAATCCACACGACACATTTAATATAAAGTTTAAAAAAAATTCACGATCACGTGTGAACTCAGTAATGTTGTGATTAATGCGGAATCCGGCCAAAGCGAAATCCGTCCAAAGCATACTGGGGTGAAGCAAAGCAACAGGCTTAGATATTGGAAAACGTTTAGTGTCATTCTGCGACTACTGACAGGGACAGTTCCGAGAAAGTAACAAAGCGTAGATTTTATCGATGTGATGATAAAATCCATTTCACTCATCTGAGCAGATTTTGTGTATTCTGTAAACCTTGCCATGTGCATGAATGTCAGTGTATAGTGGAACTCAGTGTTTGTCTTCTCTCACTGAGTAAATATACTTACAGAGTAGTAAGCTAGAAGACATTGGAATACTCTAACGATCGCTGATCTGCCGTTCAGCGCCTTAGAGCAATCTCCATTGCTTCACATTAACCAGCTGCTAGTTCGCCAAACAATAGGTACGACGAAGGATGGACTGTTAACGTGTGTAAAATATTTACTGTGTGCTTTATCCGCGACGCGTTTCCAATTCTGCGCCATTCTTTGATAATAAATGTGCTTTCTCGTGGGTTATCTTACCGTGCAACTAGACCATCACTGAGTATTACACTTGTTCTATTCTGTCGTCTAAATTTTCCGTGTATCGCAGTATTGGATATCGTAGGAGGACCTCATTACTGGGACACCTTGTTAATTAATCCGACACGTAGCTAGTCTTGTCAAAAAGCTTCAGCACACAATTTTACAGAGCGCTAGGGAAAGGTTGATGTCTTACAGTGACTACGTAAGGTGTTGTCAGGTTACGGTCGTGGAATGGATGGCCTCTGAATGACTGTTTGTGTATTAATGCTGATGAATCAAACACGGCTCCCGTACACTGAGAGAACAAACAGGCATTTAAAGAAGAGGAAGGGTCGAGTCAGACAAATGATTTAACCATCTGGTTCCAATCTACACGATTCGTATTGATATAGTTCCGGTATTGTTGTGTCCAGGCTTCGACTGGCCGTCATGGCGGTGAACCACTGGGCAACGTTTGCCGCCGTGCTGTCCGGTGTGTCGCTGGTCCTGCAGACAATCGGATTTATTATCCCTGGCTGGCTTATTCTGGAATATATCGAGGCCAGCTTTAACCTATCTCTCTGGTACCTAATACTGTGTGAAGTAAAACTCAATGTGACAGTGAAAGAAACCTCATGTGCTACATTAACTTATAAACGTCTCTTTAACGAGAAAACCGGTGATACGTTGTCAAGTCTAAGTAAGTAGTATCGCAATGTCGTGGCTTTTAGCATTGTTGACTGTTCTTTTGTCGCAGTTAATCTATTGACAACTTTTTTTAATGATATGCGAGCTTGTAATACTCGTCACAGTTTCTTAATAATATTAATAATCATGATCATCATCACAAGCAGCAGCAGCAGCAGCAGCAGCAGCAGCAGCAGCCTCAAAACAACATCATCATCCCCACCACCACCATTCTCCTCATCATCACCATCATTAGCAGCAGCAATAGCAACATCATGAATCTAGTTTTTACCATAGTCTAAGTAATAAATGTCAGATAATTAGACCTTAGCATCCACAAAAACAACAAATATATTATAAATATGGCTGACACAATATGTTTACCACTGACTTGTGGATTATCTTAATTTTGTCTTTTTGTTTGTTTCAAGACTTTAAAATTCCTTTATACTCTGAACTGATATTCGCCTTTTTATTTAGGTTTTATTTAGTGCCAGAGAGGGAAAGAAACACAAAACTCTGAAAACCGCACACGCAAATATTGAATTGTCACCTTTATATATCACCTCTGCCATTAAAGGTGGTAACCGACAGGTTGATCAACACTTAAAATGTTCATTCTTTTTAAATCTATAAATAAGAACGCTTGGGATATTTCGGCTTAAAAATACATCAACGTCATAGCGGATGATGTGGATGAACTAAAACATAAGTGGTCACGTGGTTGTCTTGGTATAAAAACAGCTAACTGTGCAGCGTGGCTCAGATAGGAACTCCATGTTTGTAATGACGATTGTAGCGTAAAGGTACACTTCAGATATCAATTAACAGCATTTTGCGTGATCTTTTCTGGTAACCATAGTTTATTAAGATGTTTAATGAAGATATGTTTGGTCTAAACAGTCGGACACCACCTTTAAAAAAGATGCAACAAAAATTCATTGATATCCTAAGTTGTATCGTAACAGAATTCTTTCTCTAAAAAGAGATGCCATTTTGATATAATCTGTATGAGTCAGGCCTTCACTCCACAATATTGGTTTTGTCTTAGTGTTGGAATTCTGCAATAACGTAGTTAAGAATGCCATTTAGCAGCCTGTGGGTATACGATGTTTCATCAAAGAATCTTTAGATCTTTTTACCATTTGCAGCTTTTCTTTTCATGATTGCATGCTTGTATAATGACAAACAAAGCAGTGATTAAACATGTTTCCATATCATACCTTATATTCTGAAAGTACATGTGGTTGTCAAAGCTTTTGCGTAAAGATAATTATAAATAATAATTACGATACCGGTGTACGAACAAACCAGGATCCCAAGTGAATAAATATATGTGCTTCATATTTGATGTTCTCGAGTTTATGCTTTTCTCTATGGGATTTCTTATTAGAAACAATTAGCAGAGGGATTCCGCATCTAATTTGATTTCCTGGAAACTCTAAAGGAATGCAGTTTATAATTGTATCGTATAAAGTTTAGCTACAGAACTCAGACACTTGCTGTTGCATTATTGTTTTCAGCGTAATTCATTAAATGAGATTTCTAATCGAAAAAAAACTCTTGTAAAGAGGTTTTCAGCTATGCAACGCTTTTATGGTATGTTGTTGTTTTATTACATCAAACCGACACAACTAATGTCCTATTAGTGACGCCCAGCTAATAGTCGCTGCAAGAAGACCACATACATGTGTTTGTTTAGAAACACGGCAAGTCAGCTGGATGGTCTCCCCATATTAAAGTTCTCTCCCCGACCTGTACTCGAACCCACGCGGCGAGGGGCTGAGGAATTATAAGTCACCGATTGAAGCCGCTCGGCTCGGGCGCCCTTTAGCGTATACATTTGTACACGATCAGTTACAGCTTGAGTTAGCTGGTATTCTGAGGGATTTAACCGATTGAATTCTTGTGCACCTTGTGCTTTGATCAGCAAAGGTAAAACCAATAGCAGTTATGAAAGATTTCCCTACATATATACTTCTATACGTAGCTTACATGTATAGCCTTCCATGAAAATACGCTTGAACAATTGTAATTGTACTTCTAACTTTTGGTTGTTTGTTATCATACCAAGTATTTTCGATCGTAGACGGTATGATAAGTTAAAATTTAAATTTAGCTTTTAATGGATTACTTCAGATAAATGCACATTACATTGAAACTCGTGGTTCAAATAAGTCATTTAAGATTCAATGAAAACTAAAATATTTCGTTTATGTTTATCTTCAGCTGAGATGCGGACGGTCGGCTGATCTGTTTTTGTTTTAGATATCTGTTTTGGATTCAGATAATATTTCAATATGCCACATTGATAAATCTCTTGTCGGTGGAAACTAGATTTCAAAACAATAGAACACGTGTTGTTGTTGTTGTTTTTAGCAAAAGGTTTATATCGATATTTCACTATAGAAAAAGGGGCTTTAAATAAAAAGATTATCAATTAAGGTAAGTCATGTGAACTTACGCATTGTTTTACATATACTTAATTAAATCGTGATTGTGGATGATTAATAATCGTGTGGTAAAATTTGCTTTGGTGAACTCCCCGGCTTACGCCTCTGCGGACATATATAAAAAGCAGATTGAGCACATTGTTTCATTTGCCGGTAACATGACTATGGAAGGGTCTACAGTTCACGTGTCTGTAATGAGGAAAGCGGTGATGGTCTGACAGTTTATCTGTGTTAGCATCTGCCACCTAAAACCTTGCCAGCGATGCTTCAGCGACGACCCCCGCCTTGTTATATATGTACCTTTCGAAATGGACTTCTTTAGAACCCGCGCCTAAAGATAACACCATGCTGTGAGTTCAGTTGTCAAGCATTTTATTTGTGAATTATCAACATAAACTCATTGGGGAGAAGCCGTAAAACAATAAGTCACACCTGGTGCACATGGACTTACTGCACAGCCATTATACAGCAAGACACAAATTCACGACTCTTTTTATTACACCAATGCAGCCAAAGTCCAATAGCTCCGTACCCACTACACCCCCAACAAATTAGCATTCCACTGTGAAAACAGATATGATCACATTCAACGTTACATTTAATATAAACATACAAACGCGTTCAGCACTTAACTCGTCACTACCAAGTTCCAGAACAATATCCGAAATTGTTCCAAATTCGGTTAATAGAATGTACGTGATTTATAACGCGTCGAATTTACGATAAGCCCAGATATATATTTATTTAATCGATCTCTACGCCTGGAAGGTACCGTGCGACGGTTTATTTCACTTTTTGAAGTTCTAAATAATAACAAACTGACAGGATTGGTATTTGTTTACTCAATTTAGAATTATAAATATAGCAGCTAACCGGAGTCCTTAACACATGGGTTATGAACTTGAACTGCCAATCAAACCTCTTAAGCATCAAAACAGACTTAAGATGCCTTCTATTCATAGATATATCACTTTAAAAATATACATATTTGAAATTAAAGGAATGCTACACGTAGACACAGACCAAAAAGCATAAAGTCAATAAAAATAAGATACATATGCGAATACAACAATAAGACGGCGGTATGACAATTGATTGGACAAAGATTGTATATATACAATGTCATTGTTGGTATCGTGGAGGATTTTCAATCTTGAGACATTCCACCATGCCAATTATTAACATATTCAGTGAAAGTAAACATCATTAATTTTCTGTACCTCCGAAGTATATTTTGCCGTACGTAAATTACATGCCACCTCGATTAGATGACTGATAGGGAGTTGTTTTTTCTATAATAAGTTAAAACCACCCCAACCTCCACAACCCTATTCACCCCACATACCAGCAGAACATGTTTATTTTCATTTCCTGAGTACATGTATCTCACATGATGTTTTAAGCACAGGAAAACAATGAAGCATCGTTTTGATTTAGACCTTTTAGATAGCTTTAAAGCAAAAAAAAAAAGAACAAGCAGAAGTGAGGAATAAGCTAAGTTAGCATAAGCATACACACACGGAAGTACGCACGCGCATTCTGTAAGTGTCGGCATGTATCGGATGTGTTATTTATTGTTTGCTAAACAACACTGTTTAAGATTCCGCAACGTAGATGTAAACATGCATTTTCATATCAATGCAATTTAATAATTTTACATATTATAAATACTTTTGTTCAAGTATAAAAAGAAGGTAAATCTCTATCTATCGCTCTCTCTTCTCTCTCTCTCTCTCTTTCTTTCTCTCTCGCTCTCTCTGTCTCTCTCTGTCTCTGTCTGTCTGTCTGTCTGTCTGTCTCTCTCTCTCTCTCTCTCTCTCTCTCTCTCTCTCTCTGTCTGTCTTGTAGCTGTTGCTGACGTCCAAGCTCTGACATACATGGACATATTGTATTCAGGCCAAAGATCTACTAACTAAGCTATAAGTTAAGCTCTAAAGACAATGATCCGTGTTTAGCTAAACACGTGTTAAGTTGGCATGGTGCCGACTGGGATGTTTGGGCAAGTGTAATAGTCCGAACAACGGTTTTATGGCCAATATGTCTGTATAACTTCTAGAGTGTAGAATCTCGACACCACTCGGAGACAGAAATGTACGAGTTCATTAATAAATACATTGTTGTTTTACACAAGTAATACATGACGTAGTATTGAAGAAAGTTGATGTTGTTGTTGCCCCCTGTGCTTTTTATTGTTGCTGCTTTAATTATTGTTTTTGTTATTAAAATTAGTGGCAGATCAGATAATAATAAAAATCGAATTCTCATACCATGTAGTGAATATGCACTTCTTATATAAAGTCCTTAAAACTAATAGCCTACTGCAATAGCTCACATGCTAGGTCACATATACTGGCATTTATTCATTTCACATTGGTTTAATGCATCCTTAGACCTTTAGGTGTAAGCGTCTTCCCAATAAATTCAAAGGGAGCTTTGAAAAAACAATTTGAATATGATCCGCTAGATCGCCAAGTGAAGATAATCTAGAACTACGTTTCTATTAGAAGCGCCGGTGTTCTTCTGACATTAAATGAAAATTTGACAGTTTCGATTATCGAGCAGTCAAGATAGTGTTGTATCGTCAAGATAAAGAATGACTAAGATTCCCCCCGCTGGATAAGGACTAAATAGCTCCATGTCATATGAGTCGCCATTAATCTTACAATTGTGGTTTTACATCATATTGGGCTGGGAAAAAAAGTAGCAAAATCTGAAAAAGCACAGGACAAAAATATTCACATGCAAGCCAAATGTTAAAGTAAGAAAAGTAAGAACAAAAGTATGTGATGATCATTAAACAAAAAACAAACAAAACACAACTGGTACTGCATTGGAGCGGTTAATCGGCAAAAGGGACCGAATTAAACCGATGTAACAGAGCTCTAACCTCGCCCTTCCTTAAGGGTTTCTCAAATGCAAGCAATGAAAAGAAAACTGATCTATCTGATTAAAAACTGTCTCAACTTACGCTTTCTTATATAAGTTATGACGTCGTAAGTGACGTATTTGAAAAATAATACCCACATGGTATCTACAAGGGAGGAAAGTGTCATTTCAGTCAGAAGAACGACACAAACTTGTCGGTAGTAGATAAAAATGTTGAATCAAGGATGATTAAATGTCCAGAGAAGAATGGTAATCATTTGTACCATCATATTCATGTATAGATGGAATTTAGGAACCAATGTTCAATGTCGATCAAAGGAAATACACGTAACAATCCTAGGATGAATTAATCGACAGTATTGATTACATGCAAGAGAGGTTTTTACGACTGCCACACTGCACATGTAACATTCTTGTAATCATGAAAAAAGGAAATATTATAGTGGCATATGTGCATTGCAACATATGGCACAATTTGAAAAGGCACTGGATAAAGATAATAATATGCAAACCAAATGTCAAGGTCAGAAAAGTAAGATTATATCTATGATGTGTCATTAAACAAAATGATCATGCGTTTATACAATGAATACGCATGTCTATTCGCACTCGTTTTGTATACTTGGTGGATGTTAACCCCCACTGTGATCAAATTCATTTCGATTCCGTCACAAAACGGGAAGCAGAAAGCGACATGTAGTTTGGTGCGAACGGCATTGTATTTTTTCCAACAAACATTTTTATTCCTAAATTGAATGTGTTGACCATTAGGCAATTCACATCCAAATAAAGAAATAATTTAAAAGTAACAGGCGTGGATAATTGTAAAAGGTACATATTTATTATGGCTGTATCTTTGGAAAAGATATGCCCGTTCAATCTAAGGCATGTCTAAGTGACTGTTGCCACACGGAGACATGATAATAAAAGCTTGAAGCGGCAGCTAGAAATGAAGACTGGCAGATACGTGTCCTGTTGATATTTTCGCAAAGCTTTTGCGAAGTACTGAACGTGACATCGCAAAGTTAATTTGTAAAATGGCACCATTTTTATAAAGGCATTCGAAATCGCAAATCAAACTACACTTCAAGAATTAAAGCTTAGCAAAGTTGCATGCATTCGCATACTCAAATACAATTAAAATCAACATTATAAATTCTCACAAGGTTTACGAGTTTCAAGTGTTAAACAATGTATTTTAATATATATTTCCTTAAAGTTTCAAAATAAAAATATTAATTCATATACTTGAATTGTTTTAGTATGTTGCCTTTTTGATAAGTTTTTGTACTTCAATAACCAATTATAAAAAACGAGCATATGACAAGGTCCTATGGAAACTGTATAAATCCAAGCTTGAGCTAGCACTAAACATAGGAACGAACATACGAGTAAAATGCATATTTGACAAGAACATCGAAACGAAGTATAACACAGAAAGAACGATAGTATCCTCATTGGAACGTCTCATAGGCAAAAGGAATCACTAATTTGCTTAGCCGGTTTTACAAAGCGCTTTCTTCGCACTTCGTGCTGTTTATATTCGAAGAAAACAGTTTTATTAGCAAAGCATCGAATTGAGACAACTAACAATAAGTTCCTGCATCAGGGTATGATAACTGGGGACAAAAAATACTATTCTCAAACAAGCAGAACTAACTTAACTATCTATTAACTAAATTAACTAAAATATGCATCATATACATCATATACACCAGATAAATGCCTTGGCAACTATGATACACAGATGATTTATCTGTAAATGGCATGCAATATAATAAAATAAGAAATTCTGTGTTATTCCTCTTGTTGCCTCTCCCATATTAGGCACGCCTGAAGGAGAAGATACAGAATTCCAACAGTTTATGTCCATGTTATGGCTTTAAGTCACCGTTTTATGTTGTCTCAACGACCTACATGTATGCATCAGTGTAATTTAAAAGCAATGCAAGTTATTGACTGTAAAAAGGTCGATAGCTAACTATACAGTAAATCGACGAATCTCCATGTTATAACCATCAACAATATATTTTCTAAGCTTATAAGGCCAGAGACGTGACTAGGATCCTTGATATTGCTAATCTTATATAGAACATTTACATAGGATGCAGGATGTCTTATGTTTTGTTATGTGTTCATACCTTTTCGGCCTAGCTGTATTATCTTACATTTGACCTACGGACAAATGCTGACCCAAGGTCAGTCCGAATGTGTATTAAAGCGAATCTTACGGGTTAAGAATATTGATAACACAAGATATCATATTTTGCCTGTTAAACGCAACCTGTGCTTCACATCTTTAAAAGGGTCATTTTTGTAAGGTCAAACAAGTCCAGAAAACTTTTACCTACAATGCATGAACATGATCATCCTGTATAAATATCACCTTAAATTTGATCTCATATAATATTTCAGTGAGATGATTTTAAAAGCACTTTGCATAGTCTGTAAAATCCCGGGACCTGCTGATATAATTTTGAGTTCTGTCATCTTAATCTTGAAACCAGTAATCCCATTAAGCATTCATATATAAATACATTAGACTTAACTCAGCTACAAGCGATGCCACAATAAATAGTGATCTACTAGTCTCAAAAGACAGCTATTAAATGTCAAGAATTAGTGTGTTTTTTTTTTAAATTAAGTTCTTATGTGTAAACCAGAATGAACATTTAGCAAATACACCATTGCGTAATAACGTATTGAGCCTAACACGGAATCAGTATATTATAGTGTGTATATTCCGTGTCTACGGTTAGTCTTTTCTACAAAAGTGTGGGACGTAGGGAGTTCATCAGGACTTTGTTGTTATTGTAGTTGGATGTACTACCTTTCTCAATTCCAGACCACATGCGTTCATTAGGTTTTATTCTCTACTGTTAGCAGTGTTGTATGAGAGTGTTCATATGTTGTGTTCGTTATTCCGTAGAACGTTGATTAAATTCTTTATTGAAATATTTACAACAAAGAGATAATGCAATACGAATTATGCTTCCAATTACATACTAAATGCCAAATATCCGAACACATTCAAATTCCATCTTGCATGAGATGCTTAGAAAAGTCCAAATGGATGCATTTTATTTGAAAGCAACTAATGATTTAATTAGTAAATGGAAGAATGATTGTTTTTGTATAACTGTGTACGATGTTATTCATTTATAGACACTATCTAATCAAGACAATTCTTCATTATTTATTTATAGACACTATCTTTTCAAGACAACTCTTCGTTACTTATTTATAGACAATATCTTATTAAGACAGTTTTTTGTCATAACTTATCAAAGAAAACGTCAGCGCTTGGACATCGTTCCAAGGCGGTATCTGGTGGGTTTCCTCTTTTGTTAAATCATTCATCACAGATTTTTTTCTTACTTTTACGTTTGGCTTTCATCAGAATACATTTTTCCTGTGCCTTTTCAAATTTTGGTATATGTTGCAATGATCGTAAGACTTTGTCATATATTATTATTGATTTAAGATTTGCAGCGATATCTACAATTTGTATCAAAAGATTCTCTAGTGAACTTTAGTTCTGATGTTTGGTTAACTAATGTTAATCATGCAAGTTGAGTTAAACTGACTTTAAACATGTATGAATATATGCAAAATACATTTCAATAAAATAAACAAAACATTGATAATATTTATCACATCACTTTGTCTTGGTAGCTATTACACGAGTATGTTCGCCACTTTGAAAAAAAAGTCTACTGACAGCTGTCAAAGTATAAAGTAAACACGAAATGTAAGTTGATTCAAGTTTATTTGACACAATAAAACTTTAATAAAGAAAGGCAGATAACGTTAACATCTAATCAAAACTTTCATTTTTATTTCAGAATATATATGCATAATTTAAACATATCCATTTTGTACAACCCGTTGATCACTCGTGCAGTTTTAATGAACATTGACAACTCTAGCTTATGGGCTTAAAGCAGACTAAGCCCGCCCATTTGATAATGACGGAGACATTATCAGACACTAAAACTGTCCCCAAAACCTGGCAATTAAGACCAGGACGCATTTTCTACCTGTATCGATATGCACACAATTGTGGATTATAATTGCAAATATAATTATTGATATATGTTTATCTAATTAAAATAGAAAACATATGCCTCAGTAAAAGAAATATGTAAATTAAAATTGTAATGAAATATGAGATTGTAAATATTGAAGTGATTTCGTTTACCTGTACTTCAGTATAAATCATTTTCGCACAGTAAGGACATATCAGCAATTCTTTATAATTTATAATTGATGTAATTAAGATTCAAGATAAATTGTTATATTTCGTTAAGACTTGTGACTTGTAGCTAGCGTTATGCTCCTTCGCTTTCAATCTGGTGTCACCTGTAGTTCATAACACATGTGTGGACATGAAACATTTTGGTAGAGTGGGCGCCAGAGGCGTAGTGGTAAAATCGCAAACTGGTAACTACTCTGACCGCTTAGTCTCTCATTGCATGCGTTCAAGTCCTGGTCGCGGCGAAGGACTTAATGTGGGAAGGTTTTCCAGCTGACCTTACTTGCGCCAGTGGTTCTATCCAGACATTAGTTTGGATTCTTCCTCCACCAACATAGTGGACGTCGCTATAATTATCATAATTTTTATACGATATTCTTCAAAAACATTTTGACAGCCAATAGTTTCGAACTTAGACCTGTCTGATCTGGATCTAGACAATTTGTACATGACTGACTCGTGTCTACTAACCATGCTTTTAGAAGGGTAAGCATGTTAAGACAATAATATGTGGTATGCTAAACACGTGCCGAGTTGGCTTCGTGCCGACTGAGATGTTGGGGTTAGTACAATAATGAGGCAGCGGTTTGTGGGCCAATAAAAATGTCTTACCTCTAAGACTCCAGCCGGGATACGAAATGTACTAGTTTGCATTTTTTTTTTATTTCATTTCACGAGTGATTTCATTTCACGAGTTTTATATATTTTAAATAGATGAAGTATTGGTGTATACATGATAGTGTGATAGTGTTGTTAGCTTGAATGTATCGGCTAAATTATGAATACAATTCGATAATATTTAAATTATCAGAGAGCCCATTCCACTCAAAATACGTAAGGTAGAAGGTAGAATGCATGTTGATGAATGCACGAGGGGACTTATAGCAATTTCAGAATTCTCTGCTTTGGAACTTAACAACATGAAGTGAAAATCTGGAACGAGGTCGTTTTGCAAATGGTGTTTTATAATTCTTCTTACGTTGTTTCGTAGATATTTACGGTCGAATTGTTATGAAACATCATCAGAAGACAATATAAGTAGTAGTAGTCAGGAAATGCAAATGGAAAAACAAAATAAATATCCATGCGCATATAAAAAGTAATAAAAAATAAACAAACGCTACATTTTCCGAACGTCGAAGGCTGTAGTCCTAACTCAGTGTCATTACTTGCCCATTCGTCTGCTACAAATTGAATGTAAAATAATATAAAAGAGATTCACAACCATTATATTTACAGCAGTTAGACCCCACACTATGTGAAATATTTGCAATAACCTCTAGTGAAATATATAAACAACAGCATAACAGTACATGTAATCAGCGACAAGATTGATAAAGAAAGTTAGAAAATGCTTTATCTTAAAAATTCTTTGATAGAAACACTGATATTGTTAATAATTTCGAAAGGAACACCAGCAGACGACAATAACTTTGTATGCAATCATTCGTTTTTAAACGGCGAATTTCTCCTTTAATTACTGCTGGAAAGGATCCTGTTTATTGTTAGAGAAGAAGCGTGACATCTCCAAACTTTCAATGGTTTATCCTTAATATCTGGGATTAGGGACTAGCCGGAATTTTTGCCGATACTGTGCAGCGACATGTCTATCATTACAGCACAGGGGCACTGATGAGGTGCCCAGGGACTGAACCCGGCCGGTCCATTATACTGACACCGACGAGTAAGGCGTAATGCTGTCCCCTTAGCCCCGAGCGTTAGGAGGGAAGCCACTACTACCAACTTTAAAGACTTTGGTTTGACCCGGCCCGGATTTGAACCCACGACCTCCCGATCCGCAAGCCGACGCTCTACCACCTGAGCTATTACGGCCGGTCTCCCTTAATATCTCAAACAACGTTATATCTGTAAACTTTATAATATACACTGTCATAATGACTTTGCAATAGCTTGTTTTTTTGTTAATGAAAGCTTCATCGTTTTATACATGCATTTGTATTGTTTTAAACATTGAAACCTTAAAATCAAGTATCACGTGCATATGCGGCTTATATTTATTTCGACAAAGCAGAGTCATGCTTGTTCTTATTGTGGCTAATAGATTAGGAACTGGTTGACTCAGTTATCACACTTAACTTTGCCAGGTAAACAAACTTGTTTTAGTGTTGATTGATGACGCACAGGTATTGAAATATGTTACATCAACCTATACAAGGCGTGACGTTAATTGGATTTATGTTATAGAAGCGACGCACACGTCACTATGTGTTTTTTATGTCAAATTGAAGAAACCTCCCGAAGGTGTCATATAGACTCGATTCCTATGTTCAAGTTACAACAGCGTGATTCAGAAACTAAAGGGCGTATTTCCCTTCGATTAAAGTTACAGTTATCAAAGAAAGTAAAATAGTCATACCAATGAAGGACGTTTTCAAAACTTTGATACTTAGACTACATTACATTTCAGACCAATGTTTAAAATAAAAATCAACAACACATAATATACTATACATAATGTGAACTAATTTCCAAGGTGATAAATGTTATCAAGACCAATAAAACTGAACACTAAAGAGAAATACTGACATCTAACTATTAAAGCATTTACATTTGAATTCCTCATTTTCCATAATCAAGTTTATTTTAGGAAAGCGCTAGTGTTTAGCTTTTACATAATATAGAAAATGCAATGGTCAAGTTCAGGAATTCGATATCTGTATCGTTTGACATTGAAACTTTGTCTTCCACCTGGTCATTGATGTGGCAGGTTTTTTTTTCTAATATTCGCTTGTGTTTTTTCTCTATTAACATATTTTATATCACCTAATTGATAGTAAATGTTTCAATTTATTTTAAATAGAACACACCTATCTTTTATTGTATTAGTAACATGGAAAGGATTTTCCCTGCATTATCGTGTAAACTTTAAGTTAAAAAGCAAATCTATACGTTGGTTGCTCAAATGAATGCTAAATTAGCATGCTCAACTAATAAGGCTTAAACGTTGTTGAATTGAAGAAAAAATGTATATAATTTTGACAAATAAACAGCAGATGTTTCAGAGGACTACTTACTAGGTCCATTGTTTAATTCTGCCAATCAATAGAGAGTATTTATACCCCCATATGGAAAGAATGCTAATTAGGTTTGGCTGAAAAACTTTTGTAAGTCTGTTGTGGTGTTAATCATAAAAGCAATTTTATGTTCAGGATCAAAAGAATGCTCGCGAAGATTCTATTTCATAGAGTTGAGATTGTTCAATAATTGCAGTCAATATTTTAATGTCGACTAGTACAAGACATTCTTTTCACAAAATGACCCCATTTGGAACAAATCTGCTGTAATTAAATCCCTATAGATTGGTCTTAAAACGATTCTCATTGTAGTCTCATGAATATATCTTTAATAAAAGTACTTGTTAAAGTAGAGGCATACCCGAAAATGTCAAGCATAAACGATATACATATTATGTCTATTACATGTTATTCATTATGTCCTAGTTCAATTCCTAAGTGAAAAAGCTAACCATCTTATATTCCGAATGCATTCAATTATGAATGGCTAGATTGTTTACTGATATTTCGACAATTATATACAGATTTCATCTTGCTTACCCCCAAATCTCTACATTTCTTAATTGAAAGATTCTTTTTTAATTTAGGTACATGGGACGCAAAACATGTCAGTGAACAGTACAGATCTCGATCAGATATTACCAGTTTCAAAGCATGTGATTAGAATTTTAACTGTTTTAATAAAATAGAATGCAGTGACACGTCACAGTAAAACATGTGTTACAACAAGGGATTATAATAAACACAAACTCATAGTACATAATGTAAATTTCAAGTTTGTACCAAACCATAATGCACTTTTATTGCATCAAAATGTAATAAAATAATAGCAGTATGAAAACACAAGGCATAAGCCATCATGCATTTTATGGAAATAGTTTATATGAGAGAAAGAAATCAAGGGTCTCAATAACTATTCTGACATTTTTACAAAATTCATCAGGCAATTTATTGCTGATGGCTACAGGCCATGAATCCTTCGTTGTATTGCAAATGACCTTTTACCGTCAAGAACTTCCATTGCATTTTAAATGACACAATGGCCTGACAGGTCGTTGACTTAAAGCCATAAACTGCACAGCACTGTTGGAATTGTGTCTCTCCATTCCCCAGAGGGGAAAACTTGAGCAGTTTCTATTCAGTCTCTATGTCCTTTATGAGAGATTGCACAGTAGGTATAACTTCGGATTTTTGTGATTATTGTGACATAACATTAAGATCTCATTTCCTGCTTAACTAAACTACATTTGGTTTGGGATTTATTTCTAAACCATGATCATTTCCTTCTTGTTTTTAAATTGCATATTTTAATTTTGACATATGGCGTCATTAAATTGTTCTTTATATACGTCATCGCTTGGGCTGTTTTATTTCAAACTACTCTCTTGTTTGTAACTGTTATCATGTCGAAGCTTTTATCACCTGGGCATATTGTACTTATGTTGATATTTTACCATAATTAAATATTTTTGTATATAATATTCTTTAATCAGTTGTCACTCCCGATGCAGGTGCTTGCCGTTAGTTGTCTCACTTTGATGGGATACATTTATTTACAATGTTTGTAAGAACACCCTTCTAGAAATGTGAAGTTGGAGCGCTCAAAAAACTTGATTTAAGCTCCACAGTCGTCCTTTTACCGACTGACCGTGCCAACGTGGTAAATGGTGTTTTTTCATTTTGTGTGCAATGTCTCGTCTCTGTGTTATTCTCACTTTTACATTAACCCCTCATGCCTTTGTCTATTGGTAGTACAAATTTTAATATCCGTAGTAATTCTCAAAGGACTATATATATATATATATATATATATATATATATATATATATATATATATAAGTGTGTGTGTGTGTGTGTGTGTGTGTGTGTGTGTGTGTGTGTGTGTGTGTGTGTGTGTGTGTGTGTGTGTGTGTGTGTGTGTGTGTGTGTGTGTGTGTGTGTGTGTGTGTGTGTGTGTTTGTATAGGTACCATTCGGAGGACCCTCGTATGAAAACACACCAACAGAGAGAGGACTTTTTTCAAAGGGAGGTCTTACACTCGGGTCCTCTGATTGATTTTCTAGATAGCATATCCTCATGAGGTCCCCTATTGAATCTATGAAAATTGAGAGGTCCTCATTTTGGTAGGTTTTATAACCTTCCACACACACATTATACACAATTTACTAGTCATTGACAAAATCACGTGATGAGAAGTGTAAAAAAACAACCAATCAGTATGTGGGTCGCGTTTATCTAACTAAATGATGTTATGAGCAATCTGATTGGTTGCTTACAATGCGCATACATGATGCGCACACATGTATCAGAAAATATAAGAACGGGTAGTTTTGTTTTGATATACGCAGGAAAAAAGTACAAACTGAGCCGTCAGGGGATGATACTTACATATATGAAGTCAGAAGAGGAAAACGTTTTTGGTAAGTTTGAGAGAAAAATAGTAGCATAGCTTTTGGTTCTCGTATTACATTGTTTCCAGTGACTTACACACCAACAACATTTGCAGTATGAGGACATTTTGCTATCTGAGGACTTAAAATTGAAGTGTGTGGGGTTTAAAAAAGTGCATGAAAGTCGATGGTTTCCAGATCTTATGAATTATGATATCCCTAACACTTTAAAGATTTGTGGGGGGAGGGGGAGAAATTAATTTGCCATTGTCCTTCGGTCTTCCGTCAGTCCATCCTTCACAGAATATTGTTTCGTTCCAAGCTCTAAAACTATTTGATGTATAGTCTCAAAACTTTACATGAATGTTGGTCAGCATGTGTAGTTTGGGTTTCACGTCCGAATTTATTCAGTCATGTATGAGTTATGGCTCCTTTTTGTGTAAAATTGTCATTTTAGTGTTGTCATACCTAGCTCATAAAGACCTAGTCACAAAGCTTGACAGGAATTTTGGTTGACATTTTGTAGTTATGCACCTGGGCTTTGCATCACGATTCATTCAGTCATGTAAGACTTATGACCTCTGACTTGGTAAAAACTTTGCCATTTTAATAATGTGTAGCACGTAGCTCCAAAAGTATTCATTGAACCTAGCATTACCAAAGTTCAAACAAATTTTTGTCAGCATGTGCAGTTGTGCACCTGGCGTTTCGCATCACACACTTTCTTGTGTTTGAAGCTTTGACAATAAGGTCAAGTGAGCTATATAGGGCTATCATTGCCATTTTTGTATTTAGCTCTTTTAGACCACCTCTTCTGGAATTTTCTCAGTCTTATTTTTTCTTTTGTCATTATAGGATTGATGCCACAACTGATGATGGGTCGTATAGGCGTCTCAGAAATGATGACCATTTATCACCAAATCTCCAAGTCAGAATGCTAAAAGTAAAGAAAGAATATGTACCAGCATTTTTGCTCTGCATGACATCACTTCAGGAGAAGAAATTGTGTATAACTATGGAGGTGTAGACTATGCATGGAGAAGGGTAAGTTTTAATTATAACAGCCCTGTTAACAGTTTGCTCGCAGGAAAAGTTGAAATGAGGCTAAACTTGCCCATTAAAATTCTTACTTGCCCATGGATGCTAATTAACTTAAACTGCACAATAACTTTCCAAAATGTGAAATTACCAAATTAAATCTATCCATGTTGAATTTCTGATTTTAATACATCAAATGTTTAAACTCGGAATTCCAGATAAGGAGGTGTGTTTTTTTTATTTTACACTTAAAATCTCTAAAATATTCTTTAACTATGAAAGTATGAGAGAACAAACACTTAGGAAATAGAAAAAAAATATCAGTCCTATAACTGTACTAACTATTTTTCCTTGTACCGTTTATCTGTTTACTCCCATGGTTTGAAAATTTGGGAAATTAAATTTTACCAACATTGTTGAAACAATATCTGGAATGCTGAATTATATATAACTGTACATAATTTAAAAACTCACGGAAATGTAACTGCTGAAAATGTAAATGTGAGGACCAAAGTGTAAGTCCACGCTTTTCCAAATGTCCTCACTCTGTGGGTGGGTGTAGAGAATTGATATTAAATTAAAGTCTGATTTTTTGCTCTGACAACTGCAGCAAAGCATTGACACCTGCAGGTGGTGGTCTTATCAATTAAGAACAAAAAGCCTTTTGGGAAGTGAAACTTTCTGGATTTCGTTGGTATCAGAATTTTAAAATTAAGTAATGATATTTATGCAAAGTTTCATCAAAATCGGTGTATTAGTTAGAATATTTCACAGCATGTATTTTCCAATGTTGGGAAAGAGTAAACGGCTTTGGAATATTGGGTAATACACACAGTTTTCTGATAATGAGGAAGAACAATGAAGTAGAGTTTAAATTTTTGGGAAAATAAATGTTTTTAAAAGAAATTTGGATACTGGGGATTGGCAAAAAAAAAATCAGCCCTAAAAAGAAGGATAAATATTCCCAAACATATTTATATCACTCCTCCAATTTACATCTTCTTTTCTGTACCCAATTTACAGCATTTACATGCTAAAATTCCAAATCCCAAGTTCATGGTTGCATTACCCAAAGCAGTGAGAATACTGTAGACATTACAGGCAAATTTATGGATGTTCATTTGAAGTCAACTTTTCAAAAGTGTTATATCTTGAATACTTTGCATTTTACAATCATTTGCCTCGCATCTTATGCAATTTATATTAATTGCTGTGTGCATGTACTGACAGAACAAATCACCAGATGGTGAAAAATCAAGTACAGGCATGTATAAGGTTAAGTTATACGCTGTTGGAGTTAAGCCTTAAAATGCGTCATCAATTTAATTAAACAATGTATCGCTGATTTTCTACTGATAAGTACTCATACCTTTTTTGAAACAATAATGTGTAAATATGGCTGCCATCATGGCTGCAAAGTTGAAAAATGGCAAATGCCATAGCTGCCAAGTGGAATAATAGCTTGTATTGCAATACAAAGTAAAATACATGAAAACAGTATGGATATTTTTTATTTATTTATTTATTCATTCAAGACAAGTATCCATGCCTCTAGAAGCAAGTATTGAACTCGGAACGACGGTAATTGGAAAGTGATATGCAATTGTAAGTTACAGCCCAAATATGAACTATTTTTTTAATTATAATTTAATGCAAACATTCAAGTAAACTGAAAATGAAATTCAATTGCAATGAATTAAAAATTTAATTACCCAGGTCTGTTAACTGTTTAAGATCCTAGTTAACAGTAATAGATATATGTTGATTTAACTCAAATATTTCTCTTCTGATAGTGGAATCAGGGATACATGTTTCTTTGAAGATTTATATATTTTAGCTCACTTGAGCCAAAGGCACATGGTGAGATTTTGTGACTGCTCAATGTCCATCATCAAGTGTGTGTCCATGGACATTTTCTTTTAGAGATACAGCCTTGATATTTATTGACAGTTTTGCACACTAATCTTAAAACTAACTTTCATTGACCATGAATGGGACCTGACCTACTTTGTATTATTTTAGCATCAGTTACTTAGCTCACACTACTAGGTGAGCGATTCAAAGTCTTCATGACCCTTTTGTTTTATTTATAGTTCATTTGTTTGTTTGTACATTTGTTGGTGTCAAAATCCTTTTCCATATTTAAAGGTACAGTCTAAAGGTTAGGACTAAGCGTATCAAAAAGATCTACCTATTTCACCTCATCAGTGTTTATATGTTTTAAATACAATTGAAAGTTTTTGGCTTTGGCTTTTAACTAAGACAGCCATGAACCACTAGTTTAAATATTAAGTGGGTGGTGGAGGATGAGGGATAGTGATGTGTCGATGATCAGAAGATATCAATTAGCAATTTAGCAGCGTCTAAACATTCTTGATGCTGATAATTGATGTCATTCTCTCATAATTGATTAACAGAAGAGTGAGAATGCACTCCAGATAAAGATACAGATTCCGGCTTTTACACTTATTCGGCCACTAAGGGAAATCACTCTATAAATGGCAGCCCGGTTTCAAGCATCCGGAAAAAAATTAGTTTAGTACATGTTAAAAGAAACCAAATGAAAAATTTGTATTTTGTCCTTGAAACACTAATTGCTTTGTAGATAATGGCGGCAAGTACACTATAGTATCGAGTTATTATGTAAGCTACTAATCAAAAATCATTTGTGAACATAAAACTGTGTAGTTTAGAAACCAATTATTTCAGGTGAAATCGCATAGGAAGTGGCACCCGATTTCGCCTGATGATCAATTATGATTCCCAACACTAGTCCGGTGGGAATCGATTTGGTTATAATTTCTAAGTATTTATTGATTGTTGCTGTTGTTTTTAGTTAACAATAAAAGAGGGTTCAAATAATGACTTTGTTTAGACAACAATTAAAATAAAGAATGAATGAAACTATTATTTCCAATTGGACAGTTCACACAGGGAGTATATCTGCTACATTTAATGTTATTTCAAAACTGAAAGATTATTTTGAAACCTAATCTTTAAGGTTTGATTTATTATCCATTCTAATTATTTGTAAAAAGAGGCAGTTACAAACTTCTGATTTTTAACATGTATTTCCAAGGCAAGCAACCAATCAGTAAGTAGCCCAAATTTAAAAGCTCAAATTTCAACCAGTGATTTTGAAAAAAATGGAATCATAATTTTATCAAAATCACATTGCTGCATTTTTCACAATACCTTTGTGAAATATCTTAAAGAGCTCTAGTAACAAATGCATGCAACATGAAACCTATTACAGTTCAAATTTCCCATGCAAATAAAAGCAATGATTGAACTTATGAAGCTTTGGGTTGTTCACCCACAAAGGTGCACAATCTAAAAGTATGATGAGGTTCAGTTACTGGAACTACATCCCATGTACATTTACACACCCAACGAATTTTGCAGTCTGAGGACATTTTGATATCTGAGGACCCTGTAAAGATAAAGGAACTAAGCAAGCACAAAAATAATTTGCATCATGCAACATTTATAGTTTTCAGATAACCACTATTGGGATAGGCTAGAGATGCTTTATTGAGTGTCTAGAAATTTATCTATGTTATGATATTGACTTGGAATTTTGTTTCTGGAGCTTTGTGGGAACCCAGATTAAAATCATCTTTAAAATTTCAAATGGCCTTATACTCAAAAATGAGAAATTTATAATGATGTATAAATTTTATGCATGCACCAAACAATTAATGTGTCATTTGCAAAAAAATTGTCAGAGGTTTGCCTGATCAGACAAAGGTAAATTACCATGAAGTGGGGGAGACATGCCAAGCTCGTGTTAAATTATTTTAAATATTTTTTGTACAATTCATTTCATACTAATACATCAGTGTTTCTAAAATTTCAAAATCCGAATCAGACATTGGCACCAAAACTAACAATTCCCTGACTTCCGGTCCCCACGTTCAGCACATTTCACTCTGCCGACCTCCAATCATTCCTTCCTTACGGCATATTTTCTCGTCGGCAATATTTTGTCAAGCTAAGTAGTAGACCATAAGTTTGACAGACATGTCTGCCACATTTTAATTCAGACCAAATGTTTTCATGCAACAGTACAAATTTTATTTATTCCTTTATATCTTAAAAATTTAATTTTCTTCTAAGAATTAACAATTGGAAGTTATCACACTGTGTTTAATTTTAAATTACAGGTCAAGGAAGGAGACCGAAGTTTCAGTTCATTTGCTCAGGAAAAGATAAAATAAAGGTATGTTTTATGTACACTGTTGAAATAAAGCTATGTTTTATGGAATATATTTACTTTTCTGAACTTTTTACTTTTAAATGTGGTATTCAGTTAGGAATTTCATACAGCTGTTAAGAAAAATTATATATTTTTGGGGGGAAAATTAGAAAAATAATTTAAATGTTACACTACACATTCAGTGAATCAGTAGACTGAATTCTTTCAACTGTCTTTTATTCATTTGTCATAGTGTTTTTTGGGATAGATTTTGTGCAAAAAAGATTGTGTATTTTTAAATCCTTGATAATGTTCTGTGTTCCAGAAGCAACTGGTACAACTGACGAAAAACTGTGGGGGATGTTACAGTCGTGTATTTGACAATGATGCAACACATGTAATCGTGGAAACAGGTAATTGGTTGTTGTGATTTTGTTACAACACTTGAATTATGAAAATTTTATCCTTGAAAGCTACTGGTGTATGGCCAGAGGGGACTATGTTTGCCCTCAGTAAGTCAGTATGTATAAGAGATAATTCTTTAAAACTTTGAGTATTTTTTTGGGCATCAATAGGTTAGTTAGTAGGACAAGAATCATAACTTTCATTTGCATATTGTCTGAAAAACTAAGCGCGTCTGCTTTGAAAGTTTGCAAGATTTGTTTGTCATCATTGGCAGAGTACACAAACCATGAACCAAAGCCCTTTCTTGCATTTTGTTAGAATTGTGGTTCTTTTTGTAGTTAGAAAATTTGTTAATTTCTTGAATACTAAAAAAGCAATAGCCTTTATAGTTTGTAGTTTGCAAACTACCTTCATTTGGAGAGTCTGTTGGGCACAAACCTTAACTGTAATGTGCATTTTGTCACAATGAAGGCCCTTTTTGTACTTTAATTTGCTTATTGCTTAATGTCAAACACTTGCAGACAAGCATTCGTACTGGAAGGAGGTGCTCTTGTTATTCTCGAGAATTGATTAATTTCACCATTTCGTTTAAAAGTTTGAAAGATTCCATTTTTTCAGAGGAAACAAGTAGTCGTATTGTCCAACGAACCATGAAGTACTTTCTGGGAATAGCTCATCACTGTTGGATCCTTGGTCGTGAATATGTTGAAAAGTCATTGGAAGCAGGGTACTACCTACCAGAGGTAACTTTTAATAAAAGAATGTGTAGATTTCACAGGTCCTCATAAAGTCTGTACCTTGTTGACATAGTTGTTATATTACATCACATCACTGAATGTAAGATTACAAAATGTCCTCACATTGTTGGTCTGAAAATGTCCTCGCATTGTGGTCTGTTGTCAATCTTGAGTTGTGACTTTCTTAGAAAACAATACTAGAAGACTTGACACTGTTTAACTGATGTTCAAACATTAATATTTTATATCCCGCTTGGAGCAGTGGAGAATTAGTGACAGAATGACAGTCTTCCAGATCTGTCTAGCTGTGCATCTGTCCTTGCATCTGCACCATTTGCACTGCTAGCCACAACATTTTTATGCCCCCACAAAGTGGGAGGCATAGGGAGTTGCGCTCATCCATCCGTACGTACATATGTTCCCAAATCTTGTGGCATCAACTCCTCCTAAACTATAAGGCAGATTTCTTTCAAACTTGCACAGATGATCGTTATGAAAGGATTTTTTCCTGCGACCATTTCTACCAGAGTTATGGCCCTTTGTTATTACAAATTTTGTTGCAGCAGTGCGGGCATCAGTGTCCGAGGACACATTCTAGTTGTTCACTGAATCGTGAAGGCACCTCTATTTGCACTTTCCTGTATTTATCTCTGTAGTATGTCCATTTAAAAAGCTATCATTGTTGTAAATGAGAATCCAGAAATAGTATTTGGGCATAAATTCTAGCTTTGTTTGCTTAATTATAGCAAGGTAATTTCAGTAGTTTTGTCTGCAATATACATTGTTCTGTTTTCAGGAGGAGTATGAAATTCAAGGTGATGTGGACTTTCCAAGGAGCTCTGGACCAAAACGGTCGAGGATTTCTAATAAGGATATTTTTCAAGGTATAAAACTGGGATTTACAAAAGAAACTAAATGCTTCAAGAAGGGTAATTTTTTACTTCAATTTATCAGTATGTCACACACAAAAAATCTCAGTAACTTTGCCCTTATTCCTTATGATCTTCTGTTGTTGTTAGTTGATTGGTCTCATGGAGTAAGTTATCCTTTCATTCTGAGGGTGCATAATTCCAAGGTCAATGTCAGAGTGCAATAGGTTAATGTTGCATGTGGGAATTGTTTGGAAGAAGGCAGTATATAGGAGTCAATTATCGGTGACTGTTACTTTCACTCATGCAAATTAATTTCAGAATAATTTAAAACAAATGATTACCACAGAGGTCAGTGGTACATGGAATGCTGTTTTTTAAGTGATCAAGACAAATGGTAAGATGGGGCTATAAATCAATTCTGTTGATAGCTATTTCTTAAACATTGATTATTATTTAATACAATGAATATTATTTTAGGTAAATAAGAAAAGGTCCTATCAAAATTTTCACAGATATTTAAATTTTATCTACCTGCAGACCAAGGCAGACAAGGTAAATGTAAATGTGACAAAAAACACAGAGACGAGACATAACACACAAAAAGAAAAACCATCAGTTACCGCCTTGGAACGGTCAGTCGGCAAAATGGCCAACTGGGGTGCTTAAACCTGGTTTGTGGAGCGCTCCAACCTCGCACTTCCTGACGGTTTTTCTATCAAACAAACAGTGTAAATAAAAGTATCCCGTCAAAGTGACACAACTAACAATAAGCACCTGCATCGGGAGTTAAAACAGATATAATGAACATATGTACAGTATTTACAGTAGATAAAAGCCTCGGCAACCAAAAAATTCCAAATGAGAGAGTAGTTTAAAATAAAATAAAAAAAAGATTAAAATTAGTCATATTCTGTTAATTGGCTTTATTCATGTTTCCAGAGGAAGCTGAAGAAATTTTACTTTCTTTGGGAGGACAGCTTGGTGCAGAAGACACACTAACAGTCTCCTTGGATGAAAAAGGTTTGTTTCTCTCTTTAGCCCTGGATAAAAGATGGCATGTTGTTTTGACCTGTCCTTCCATCTGTCCATTTGTCAGAAACATTAACATTGGGCATAACTTTGTTATTATTGAATACATGTAGGTTTCTTTCATATTTAGGACACAATATCTATTCTTACAAGACTTTCAGTCTACCTTACTAGATTTGACCATGACTCCTATAACCCAGTATTTAAACAAGAGAAAGCAACTCATGCAATTTGTTTGTTAGAATTATAACCTTTTTTCAAATAGAAGATTGATATATTACATTGACTTCAATATAAAGCACTGCGAACAGTCAAATGTGCTGTCTCTGACAGCTCTTGTTCTCTCTTTTTTCATAGGCCATCATTTCCATCTTGCTAAAATGTAATTACCAATTTTCTTTCCAGGAGATAATAACACTTTGGACAGACAGTGGCTCCTTGATTCTCTCAGTTTATTTGAATGCCAGGACATAGATGAGTACATGAATTGCGATTTGAGGTAATACAACCAAAACAAATTTTTTAAGGATTTGTAGCACATAAAAGCCACACTAGTTAATATATTAATACAAATATGAACAGACCCGAGATCTAAATGAACCAGATATATAGCAATATAACTGTTAGAAGTGAACTAAAACACTTAGAACACACACCTTTCCTATGTTTTTAATTGTGCTTTAATAGCTCAGTAGTAAAATGCTGGCCTTCCAATTAGGAGATTGTGGGTTCGAACATGTGCTCAGCATTCCCATGTTATATTTGATTGTAATACCTAGGTTAATAAAGGCTTTTTTCTAATTGCCCATTATATTTTATATTTCACATTTATATTCTACAATAAGGCATCTTCCATTAACTCCAATCAAACTACTTGCTTTTCAAAATGATTTTTGATATGATAAGGTTGTGACTTTAAGCTTCATATAAAATAATAAAGTATTACACTGTCTGTTTACTTATTTTGATTAAGGTTTCCCTTAACGTGTGTTGTAAATAATTACTTTGAATCAAGTCTTGTTACATCTCAATTTTGGTGGAGTTTAACAAAACAAAACAAAATCGCTTCAAGAGCTAAAAAATTCACATGACCAGTTTTATGATATTTTCCAACAACCAGAAATGATCATAGTTTTGGTTCCTCCTAATGGTATAATTGTTGTCGTCCTAATCCAAATGATTGAAAATTAGCCCTAATTCCGAGTCCTCATATTTACATAAGATGTCAGATAAATGAAATGAGTTTTGTTAACAAAGTGAGGACTGAAAAATTGTTAGTCCTAATGCGAATAATTAAAAATTATGCCTGAGTCCTCATATTTACTTAAGATTTCAGATAAAGGGAATGAGTTTGAGTTAACAAAGTGAGGACCAAAATATTAGGAGATGAAGTTATTTATTATTAAAGTAGAGGGATCATACCCCACCATGTACTAGAAGATTCCTATTCTGACAGCATTTAGTTTTAATAAAAGTTGCATTATTTCTTTACTTGCAGTTATCAGACCTGTGATGACCAGGAAGACGTTACATCTCATGAAGACATGACAGATGAAAATGATCAAGATAGTGACTATATTCCAGACAGTATGTCCGACGATGAAGATATTGGAGATGTTGATACAGATGTTGATAATGTGTCCGAAATAGTTCAGGAGCAGGACAGTGACAGTAATTTGTCTGAAATAGTTCAGTATCAGGGAGGTGATAATAGCTTTCCAGAAATAGACCCTGTTCATAGTAACCTTGTGGAAAACCAAACTGACACAGTGCAGGAAACTAACAATTTAAGTAACAAAGTAATGTATGTTGCTGTAAGTAAAAAAAACAAAGATAGAACAAGAAAGTGGTACAAAAAACATGAGTGTGTTTACTGTGGGAAAGTGTATCCTGGAAAGCTTCCTAGACACTTTGAGGCCATGCATAAAACAGAACCGGCAGTCCAAATTGCATTAGCTTATGACATAAGTTCTTAAAAAAGAAAACAGGCGTGGAAAAACATTACTAATCAAGGTGATTGTGCCCACAATTTAAGAGTTTGTTTAGGATCTGCACTGGTCGCATTTTAGTCAGAAGTAACTGAACAAATAAATAAGCAAAGTTAACACTGTAGATTTTGTTTGGACGGTAGGGGTATGCTGGCTGATCTGAATCTACACTGTTTGTCCACGCAATAAACGTATATATATGGAGGAAAGGGTTAAACATTTTTGTAGGAAAAGGTATATTCTATTAATTTCAACCAAACTACTACCACGAAAGAAAACAGATTATTTGCATTAATGTAATTGGTTGAAGACTAAACGCTTCTTGGAATTAAACACAAGTGTGACAGTATAAAATGCTATAATACCCCCAGCAAATGATGTAGAATCGTCATCTCATGAAATGTTGAAACATATCTTTGTGTGATGCTATAAGGCCCGTTCTTTAAATTGTTGCAAAGTCAGCTGTGTATTTGCTATTTTCTTGAAATTTTTTCAACCTTTCATTTCATGAATCCAAGAATCTGGTGAGCGATAGGGCCATTTGGCCCTCTTGTTTAGGACCAAATCAGATTCAAAATATTGTCCTCCTATAAATTTGCCTTGTCAGGCCAAGTAAACTGGTAGACATTGTGATTTTGTAATTTTTAAAATCTTTTAAATTAAATCATGTTTTCACACCAAATCCATAAACTTTTAAGGCAGTAAAACTAATCATTATAAAGTAATGTACATGGCAAATGATTAAAACTTTTGGCCCAGGAGAGGGACACCTCGTCTTCAAACACACCAAAAGCCTCTACAATCATGTCTGGTATCTGTTCATAATCATAAAGATATTTCTAGCATTTACTTAAGAAAATTGCTGGTACATACTAGTAATTTAACACATGAAAGTAGAATTGAATAAAGTTGGTTTTTCAGTAGTGATTTAATTGTTACTTATGCTAGGCATTGTCCGAAAAAGCATTTATTTTAACATAAATAACCTTTTAAAAACCTTGATTTGCATTCTACTTGGAGGCATGCAGCATGTTTTAATGATGCTGCTTGTTTTGGCAGAGTAGTTTGAAAACTGGAAGGTCTCTACCTAGGCATTTAATCCTACACTTGTTTTTTAAGTTAAACAGTTCAGATGATCAGCTGAATTAATCTGATATTTTCAAAAATGTTCTGCAATAAATGCTATGGATTCGATGTGAAATACTTTGGAAACATGTTTTCTCTTTACTTTCTTAAGGGACGGGGAGGGGGGGGGGGGGGGTGGGGGTGATTGGGCATTTTCAGCTGAATTTGTGACTAAGCATTTTCATGCCTGAACTGTTTTAGTTCTTTACAGGTTTACAAGGGGATTTTGTCCTTCACTTGTTTTCGGCTCGATTATTCAAAGAATAAGGAGAACTATTAATTAAGATACTGGAGTGATGTTACAAAGTCTTAATTTCTCTGGCATTAATTTTTACCTAATTATCCCGTTTTACTTAAAATTTATGTCTGCTTACAATACACCCTCGTAGACATGCTCCTCTTCAACGCCAAGTTCTTTGAATAATCGAATACTAGTATGCTGTGCAGTGAAAGCTTTTGTTTCAGTTACAGTTTTTGACCGTTCATTAGAAAGAGTAGATAAATCTTGAAATCATTTTTACATGGTGTGAAGTGTTTTAATAGAGTTCTGTTAGACCAGAGTCTAAATATTGTCCCTAAATGTGGTCAGTATTCAGCACCTTGTGATCAGATGGGCTCGGGGAGCTGTTTGAACTTAGTATGAAGTAAATGAATCATTGAATTTTCTGCCAGGCACAGATAATACTATAGGCATGTTGTTTATATGTCTCTTGTTTTCTGAATACAATACTTAAGTGTCTATTGAAATAGAAATCTAATAGGAAAATGGGAAGATTATTATCATTTTATTCTTGTGTTTGACACATTATAGCTAACACCAAATAAAAAATAAAAGCCATGTATGTCAATGTTGTGAGGGATTAGTGATCAATTATCAAAAAGTAACTATTTTTCCATCTTTAAGGTGATGCACAAGTTGCCCATTTTTGTGTAATGGTGATTACATTCTATTTTAACCCTTTACTCCATAACTTTATCACATGGTTAAACAGTGTAGATCCAGATCAGCTGGCACAATCGTGCCATCTGATCAGGATTATACTGTATGCTTTTAGATTCATTAGGTTATTTCTGACCAAGATGCTACCAGTGCAGATTCAGATGGCACAGATGTGTCGGCTGATCTATATCTACACTGGTTGCATGTTTAAACACAAACACACACATATATATGGAGTGAAGGGTTAATATATATTATCTTGTGTTAATTGTGTAGAAACTATTGTATTGTGATTGTACTTGTCAAATTTATGACACATTTAGAAATTAAAGTTCTCTTAAGACAAAAACAATGCTGTTTAGTTTTTAATTGCACAAGAAAAGAAATATTGAAGTATACTGTAGTAGTTGAGACTCAAAATTTTTATACGCCCGAAGGGACGTAGTATGTTATACCCCTGGTGTCCATCCGTTTGTCCATTAGCAATTTGTGTCAGCTCTGTAACTTAAACCTTTAAAGGATTGACACAAATGTAATGGATTTGATTTGTGTCTGCTTTGTAAGTCAAACGTTCACCACATGGAGAATACAAACTAAGCCATGCTTTAATGATTCCAAACACTGTAAGGTAATGAAATATTTTATTACTTATTAACTCATTCCGGGTTTGTTTGAGTTTTGACTTTGAATTCGGCACATAAACGAATTTAGTAAGCTCAACTGCCCAAGAAAAACTCAACAAATTTTCTTGCCTAGTGATACTTGTCGTCAAACATGCATTAAGGTTCTACTCGAGGGAGCGACCTCATTTAGCTGCACATGGCAGGTGGATGCATGAGACAGGTTAAAACTAGAATGAAAAAATATTATAGACAAAAACAGAAGCTTTTGCCCATGACTTTATTATATCATTTAAAACATGTTTAAGTTGATAATGAAGACCCCATGACAAATGTCTGGTTTGAAACTATGTTAAATGTTTGTGTGCAAGTCCTCTTAATGATAACTAGATGCAGACCTCACAACGAAAGTTTGATGTGAAACTGTGCTAAATGGATGTGTGTTAGTCCTCTTATCGTCAACTCAATGTGGTCCTCGTGCCGAAGGTGTGGTACGATATTGTGTACAATATGCAAATGAAGGTCCTCGGTTTGGAGTCCTCAGAAGTATATATAAAGTAGACAGGTCCTCATTTGGTTTTTCTACTGATCTATCAAGTGTAAGCAAAATTTCAATAGTGTGGACTGTTACCTTCAGAAATAAATACTACAAAATTTTGTTTCAATCTTTTCTGACCACGTTTAGATAGGGTCCTCGAAAAGCTGGTATTTGTCATGGTCCTCAAAGGGTCCTATGTACAAGTAAGTGTGTGTGTGTGTGTGTGTGTGTGTGTGTAATAATTAGCGATATATATATATATATATATATATATATATATATATATATATATATATATATATATATATATATATATATATATATATATATATATATATATATTCATATGTCAAATATCGCTACGGCTCCAGGTACGGGAGGCCCCGGGTTCGATCCCGGGCCGCGACATACCAAAGTCGTTAAAAATGGTAGTGGTTTAGCTCCCTTGCTAACGCTCAAGCAAATATAAGGGTAGTTCCACGACTGGTTGGCCCGGTGTCAGGATAATGTGACTGGGTGTGGTATCATGCCAGGTGTTCACGGCATGCTATACACAGTGAAGGCAGCGCTATATCTGCTTCAAGTGGACACCGTCTCCAGATAACTGAAATACTGTTGGTGGGACGATAAACCCAATTAACTAACTAACAAATATCGCTAATTATTACACAAATAACATGTATGTTATAATTAAAGTAATATAAAATGGGAACACGAGATGTTTCATGTGCGTAAATATTCTCGTTTATAAAGAGAGAAAAAACATTTAGTTGTCTTCATAAAATAAATAATAAAATGAATGTATGTAGCAAAAAGATATTAAGGTAAATATACATTCAATTACAGGAAGTAGTGAGATTCGACTTTGCACCAACAGGATTTGTTACAGAGAAATATTCATTCTAAAGTGATAATTCACACTTCTCTACACCTGTTCGTTGTCTTTTCTTGTGTGTGTGCGTTTTTTGTGTGGTTTTGTTGTTGTTGTTGTTGTTTTAATTGAAAGACAGACAATTACCTTGAAAAAGTTGTTATGTTCTCTAACTAAGGCACGTGCTTTATTTATTTTTCCTTAACACGAACATTGCATATCTTTGTTCTTAATGAAATTTAAATAATGGCCATAAAACGAGTGATTTATAGATTTAAACACTGAATATCATTCCTAAAACGTAGCATTAATGGGCACGTTGAATTTGTAAATCCTCTTAAGTTGTGCATTTAATGAGCCTGCAACAACCAATTCCAAATGTACAAGTTTCATTTTCACCTGGCGTCTAGATCATAAATATTATCATCTAATGTAACTTTGACAAACGTATATTTTTAATAATACTTTCTTTGTATGCGCGCAGATAAAAAGAACAATAAGAAATTATTTCCTCGTTTAGATACAGCTAAAAGTTGTATAACGATAATGGGTTCAGTTTTTGCAACAGTAAGTAGTACGGTAAATACCTTTCAGTCTTTCCGTCTTGATAGTATAAACAAGGCAAAATTGAAGAAAATTCCATTTTTCATGCATTTGTTAAGGTCCCAGTTGGACTTATATGTCCATAAGAAGAGTTTCTCTAGCTGACCTGTTGACGTTGCCAGGGCGACCATATAAATGTCGATGGACACGTATATACAGAACAAAATTGGGTATTGCTTTCGTTATCTTCTTCAGAAATATGCTAACCTTTTGGTAATGTTCAAGCTGTTAAGTAAACTTACAGCATGTAAAATGAAATCATAAATATAAAAAGACTGGCAGTAAGTACAGCTCTAAGGCTCTTATATCTTTTAAGTTATAAGTTCTTAAAATGCATTTTAGTACACTGTACAAGTATCGCTCCATTTCCATCTGTTGCAGCAATATGGATGTATTTCCAAAATTAAAAAGGTAAAGCAACACAACACACCTTAAATAATTACACAAGAGCTCTCACTTATCCACAAATTTGATTGTTTCTCTGGAAGCGGATACAATTGGAAACAATCGGTACATGCATTAAAGAATCGGCCGGATATCTTTGAAGTAGTTCTTCAAAGTGTTGCCAATTACTTTTGCAATTGCCTAATGAAGTACATGTAACAATTAGCAACTTGGTACTTAAATATGTTTGAACGAGGAATATTAGACTTTTCTGCCACTTGCACACTTAAAATCTCCTTTATCTAATCGTAATCACATGCTTATATTAACGCTCACAACTCACATATTAAGAATAAGCAGATTCATTCCTGTATATACATGATCCTAATATTCAGCTAGTTATCGTGAGAGCTTTTACGTAGATGCCGATAGTCATGAATGCAGAAAAAATGCATTTGTCTGTTGTTTTACTGCACATGTGCTGACATGCCAACATCCCAAACGAATGAATACGAATACAATGGGGCTTGGTATGTTCTTGTTTTCATTGGTTATACCTTTAGGGGCTTTTATCTATGGGGCAATCAAAAACCACACACTATAAGTCTAAACTGAGATTCCTTAGACAAGTCGAGAGGAATGTTTTTTATTTAATTTATTAATATTACCATTCAGTGCAGGCGTTTACTTAAAAAAAAGAAAAGAAATTTACTCTTATTTTATTGTTTTAGAATATGATTTTTTTTTGTATTTTAAAATAAAAAAAGGAATTAGCGTTTTGCAAATAAAGTTGTCAAGGAATCGTGAAAATATTACATTAGTATTACATATTTTTAAGTAGACATTCAATTCAAAATACAAATTAAAGGCCGAATCCAGATGTTCGTCATATTTAAAAAAGGGCTTTTACAATTAAAATGATTAAATCTTAGCATGTGACAACAGTACAAAATCTGTTTTATTTAAAATATACTATCTTTACTAACACGAGATGTTTTCAATTTAAGGCTACGTAGCTTTAATAACTATTTTAAGATTTTGCGCGGTTATGCACAGCGTATTCGGAACGTCACATGACGATTGTTACTGAATTGTCAGTACAGACCTTACCCAGACTGTCACTTCTGTCAACCATTTTGTTGTTTATCTGTAAAGTAAAAGTCACTTGAACGTTTGACTCGTCATTGAGCCGCGGTAAACATAATCGCGTTAATTTCATTAGGTTTTTGTAAACAATAGAAAAAAACACGGTTTAGCCGGTGAAGAATGTAAACTTGTGCTTTTCAGTCAGTAGTTATATTAGAAGCAACGAATACATGCGTCCACTACTATTTTAACGTATTGAATTTCCCACGGACCTCACATTCGATAATCGGCCTTTAAAGACACCTTAGTTCATATTATCTGAGTGATAAATGTATGTTGTAATAAGTTTCAATAAATCGAATTGTTATTTATATTTCATGTAGTATTAAATTTGACATGGTATTAAACAAGCTTGTAACGGATGTAAATATGTAAAATATAGATTCTAGGTCATACAGTTGCTGATGATGTGGCGCATTTGCATTCGTTCTTGCAAATAAAACTGGTCATGTGACTTGATGTAACAGGCATACTTTTTACATGGAAGCCAACAATATATCTAATGCAAATGATTGTCGTCATTTGGATAATTGAAATTTTGTTGTCCGATACACACATTACCATCTATTATTCTCTGCTTGATGTGTTTTCTTCGAACATGCCACAAGAAACATGAAATTGATACGCCTATCCAAACAAAACTTACAACTTACAGTCTTCCAATAGTCTATCATTGCTATCATTGCGTAAGTGTAGTCCTTTTCAGAGCCGAAGTTATATTCCATGTCTGTCAGCTGTGATGTTGAGAGCCGATGGATCTTTTCAGATATTTGTTTTCAGCCGCAAAATTGCTTCAAGTTGCCATATGGGCCACCATCATGTCACCGTGAAGATTTCATTAAAATAGATTATATTAATATTATAAGAATATATGTTTTAACAACTTCTCTGAATGCGTTGCGTCTCACAACGCCGTGGAATAATCGCCACAATGACCATTACTTGTCGTTGAAATGTCTTTCAAAAGCAAAGCAAATTGTTTTTTTCTATTGTAGGTTTTGTTTAGAGAGAAAGCGAATCTTTGTGATACCAGTAAAACATGTTTCAAAGAGCACACTTTCCCTGCTTTGTTACTTGTATGTGCGAAGAGTTTTATTATTGTTCAATATACTGAGATAATATTTATAACACATTAAACAGTGTATTTTATTGTTATTTTCGAATGGTTGTTATCCTATTATTTCAAATGATTAAATATAAATAATTCGCACCCCAAGTAACATTCATTTACAAAGGCAATTACTCAAATCAATGACACTTGTTTTCTCATCTCTATCAATGTGTTGATTAAGAGACCGCCAGTCCTGAAATATCGTGTAAATATTTCAGTTACTGTGACAAGAACTTGTCAATCTTTCTTATGATTCACGTTCCGATCGATTTACTATTTTTACAACTATAACGTGCAAACGAGAATAGTTTATTTGTGCAGTGCAATTAGTAAGCATGCTGCATGGCGACAAAATCACATAAAATATAAGAACATTAAATAATTAATTATCTCCACATTTGTATCCTTTGAGGGGAATGTTGACGAGGTCTTCCAAATATTGATTCCCATTAGGATCTGAAAATTACCATCCTGACGCAAGATCTTTCGGCCTAACACAAATAGTAGGGAAATTATACATTTGTTGCACAATCGAGTTCACTTCATTTTTTATCTTTTAGAAAAAAAGTATATTTGAAAAAAATAAATATATGAGGTGTTAACAATGCTTCAATTTAGAGAAATGGCTGACTTTTTAAGAAAATAAGCTTGTTAAAACCGAGACACAAACGCGTTTTCAGGCATTAATAGTATTTACAAACTTCAAAAATTTGACTTATAATGTAAAATATACTTTGGCTTTGATTTGATATTATAATTGTCTATGTTGGCTGTCAGACATTGCTCTTTGTTATTTTATGTTACATGCTAAAATGTAACAAGAAATGACTATCTTTGTACATGCTTCTACACTATACTAGTATAATCAGTAGCCTACATTTTCTCGTGCAAGGCTTTAGTATTCAAGCAAAGATGTAAAATAAGCTGAAAGTGTACTGGCTTCTTGCGTTCTAATACCGCTAACACCATTTGTGATTTTTTTTATCTCTAAGTCAGTCCTTTTGCAACTGACCGTTCAAAGCGGTAACTGCTTGTTTTTCTTTTTGTATGTACATTTACCCTGTTTGTCAATTTCTAGAGGTAGTTCAGATTTAAGTATCCCCGGTTATTTTTAAAAGATCTATTTTTTTTCCTATTTGATTTCTAAATATATTTGAAGAAGAACTTGCAAAAAGTCTTGTTAAAGCTGTTCAAAAGCAAAGTAGTAATGGGTTGAATCGGCATATTGGACTGAAGAATGACCGCCGTGTTTTACTGGCGCCAAGTCAGGGCAACAATAGTATTCCCATATATGAAATTGTAACATATCAGATCTTGTTTTGAAGAAAACAAATGATTTATGTTGATCACAGATGGGGTAGACACCCTGTCAAATAGGATGTAGGCAAGAGTAAAGTATAGAGTATTGCGGATTATTAAATTTACAAAAGTGAATATGTTTAATTCTTAATCTGATTAATGCTTTAAGTTTGAGGAGGTAATCGATTTTTTTTAATTGTCTTTTAGATCAAATGCAGTACTTGAAAGATGGCAATATGAATTTCATCTCCTAAATGTTTTTGCTAAAGTGTAAATGCTATTTAGTGTCCGACATAACCATAAATAAAATACATACATTATGTTATGGGCGTTTCCATTAAATTATTATTAGCACTAGCAGCACTAACAACACCATTTATTTTTTAAACGCTGATATGCGTTTATGAACATTCACCTTTCACTTCTGCAGTTTTCAGAGCCTTGTATCTAGTGCCAAAACAAAATCAGGTAAACAAAACATCACTTAGTGAATGGTGTCTTCCTGCATACAGTAAGTTGAAAGAAAAATATACGACGGAAAAGACAGTTTTCTCAGTGATATCTTACTCTTTCTATAAAGGAATTGATAATGATATTCTTTAAAGCTAGCCCGCCCCGCCCCCGCCCCCGCCCCGCCCCCGCCCCCGCCCCGCCGAAAGATAACACCGTGCAGTGATCCTTCAGCGGCACTCTGGAGTAGTTTATTACACACCGAGATATCATAGGGGGAGAGGTCGTAAAACAATTAGTCACACGTTATGCCCATTGGCTTACTGGACTGTCATTGGTCAGTAACGCTAGAATCTCCACCCTTTCCTGATAACACAGCAGCCTGAGGCTGTGTCCAGCAGGCTTGAACCACCCCAATTTCTTCTCCAAAACCTCCAACTGTGATCATAGTGTGAAGCCAGATAAGGCCAAATTCCAGCTATCAATGCCTTTAACCCTTTTTTCTTTCTGTACGCGAATGTCAAAAATCACAAGTTGTTTGTGTATAGAAGAACTACCCGATTGTCAATACTGATATATCTAGCGTTATAGTATGTGTTTGCAAATAATGCAAATAATGCAATAATGTAATAAAATATTCCTCTCAGCTTCCTGGAGCATGGAGACGTTTCGTCAAGGAGACATTATGCTACTTCCACCTTACTTAATATTCTAAAAGTTTTATCCATGATTTATATCATTAAGCAATCTAAAAGAGATAAATATATTTCTGTACATATCTTAAGATCAGTGACAGACTGATAATTGTTGAACAGCAGGTTATCAATAATGACAAAGGAGTACAAATAAAATAAGTATGCATTGACTTTACTACCTGCTGATAACCCAAACCATCCGAAGTGAATATAAGTACTTGGTCGACATGTACTCGCATTTATTCTTTACTATATAGAATAAGAAAACATCACATAGCCCTAGGATTATTGCAGCATATTTTAAAAAGTGAAAATTGCAGCTTACATATATATTTAAACGTTTAAAAAGGTACATTATAAAGGTATTCACATGCCAGTCAAAGGCATTACAATTTATGAAATAAATATGCACCATCTTTACTGAATCGCAAAATTTCTGTTTAGCTTAAATTAACAAACAAATTTCATTTCACGGAATGTTATTTATAAGCATGCTGTTCTTATTATTCAACGGATCAGGAAAATTATGAATGACAATAATGCAGTAATAGAACACTTCTATGAAACACAAGAATATAACAGCATGCGATCCGAATCTGGTTTGAGGCATGGCTGCTGTAGAAGTTCGATCGGCACAAACAAAAGTAGTTGTTCTTGATGTAGTAAAAGTGGTGGTAGTGGGGGTAGTAGTAGTAGTAGTAGTAGTAGTAGTAGTAGTAGTAGTAGTAGTAGTAGTAGTAGTAGTAGTAGTAGTAGATGCTTTTTTATTGATATCATTAATTTACGGATGATCTATGTTTTGAAAAGCTAATAGTTATGTGCATGGACATGACAACAAAATTAATATTAATTTTAAGTAATATAAAATGAAATGAAGCAAACGAGTTTTAAATTTTACTCCATTTCTAACACAATTCCAATACCATTCGCCCGCAATGAATGCATTGTAAAAATAACATAAGATTGACATGTATTCTGCAAATTCCATTTATAAACACCTCCAATAATTATTGTAGAGATCTACTTCCACTAGTGAAATAAAACAGATAATAGTGAACATTATCTGCTATATTGACTGATAACAAATAAAGATCTACTTTATATGACAGGGTCTTTGAACAAAACATCGATATTATAAAAAGTAATGGAAGTATCCCATTTTGCTTATTAAGATATGAGGACAGAAATGATCGAACCCATATTCATCAAAGTAACTGGTCGTTTTGGCGGCATTCATCCATTATTGTTGAAAGAAGATCTCTTATCAAATACTACATGGGATTGCTGCAAGACCTCTCCATATTAAAAAAACTGATCGGCACTCGAAACTAACCGTTCATGATCACGTAAGTTACATGTCTGCAAATCTAACTCATCGCCAAAAAATTGTTTTAAATCTGTAAATATATTTATATGAAAGAAACACACACGCGAACACATTTGCACACACAATATACGCTTTGTGCAAATACACGCACACACGCACTCAGGCACATATGCAACCAAAACGACAGGCGCTAGCACAATCACACATAATTACAACTGAACTCTACCCGATTAAACTTTCGGAATATTTTGCTTTTTTACTACATTGGAACTCTTGCGATTACAGTTGCATTACAGCAGGCGGCACGAAGTTCGTGTGTAATAAGTCGTCTCTAACTGCGAGGAAGAATGCAGATAATCGTTAAAGAAAAGAAACAAGGCATTTCCTGACTTTTAATGGTTGATCGTGAGTCGTAAATAAATAAATTATCTGTTACCTATTTATTATATAATGTGATCATGCGCATTAGCCAACATTTTTGTTGTTAAAGAAAGTTGCACAATTTTATATTTGTAACATTTAGATTGTGACAGCTTATAGTCTAGTATTAGGCACTTGTTGGTGTAAGTGTCTTTATTGTGACTAAATGATTAAGAATACATACATTCAATAACCACAGGTAATTGCCACTAATTGATTAAGAACACAGGAACTCAGTAACAACAAGCCAGGTAAACGCACTTCAACTCAACTTTGTATAATAGACCGTCTGTATATGAAATGTGTTTGCTGTTTGATTCAAAAGAAAAGAACATACTTATTAATCTCGCCCTTTTTATCAAGAAAGCAACCTTAGTAAGAAGGAACATAAGCGTTAATTATGCATAAAGTTCATTCTCTAATGTTGTTTCTTTTATTCTTTTATAATGCAGCTATCACATAAAAAGCTTAATATATTGTCATTATTATTTCTTCGCTTCCATATTAATAACTAAACCGGATACTATATTTGTATATTGTATGTATGATACGATGATGTACATAAGTACAAATCTGAATAAAAATATGTTCTGTTCTGTTCCTGTTTAATTGTTGGCTCTCAGATCATGAGACGGGCAAGAGCAAGCTATAAATATATGTGTTTGTGTTAATTTCTTTCTGTTAAAGTAGTGATGCTCATCATTATTAGTGTATTAATATAAAATCTGATGGAAGCTTCAAAAGTAGCATAGAGGAGCGGTTCGTATGTTAACACTACTACATCATAAATCAGAAAAAAAAAGGTTCTTTCTTTCGCTTTAAAATTAAAACTGTAAAGTAAAGTGAAACAGATAACAATGAATGTCATTTTTTCTACAATACAATGGTAACACTGCATACCATACAAATTACAAACCAATATTTAAAAAATTAACCTGAAAAAAATCGTAGGGTTATGTGCAGCTATCATACTGTTCAACTTGCTTGCATTACAAGACCGATATAATGAAACATTGAGGTGACATTGGGCTTACCATATAAAACACTTCTGAATCAGTTGGTAAAGCACATTTTTCATAAATAACCACATATATTTTCATAGCCATTCACTGCTCACGAAGATACTTTTGACATGTGTATCGTTCGACATAAGAATGTCATTTTGTGAGGTCTTCGACCAGGGCATAGGTGTGCCAGGTATTCTTTTCGTTATTGTGTTATTTCTTGTCTAAAACAATTTTATATCACCAAAACGATCTAAAATAAATCTCTGTAGCCAATAGGATAAAGCCTATTTTTTTCCGTTTTCTTTAAATATTAACTTAGAAAGAATTTCCCCTGCATTATCGAGTAAAAAGAAAGTTTAAATAGCAGCGCACAGAGACGATGACCTCTCAAAAGAATGCTATACTATCATTTTCAATGTATCTATGGCTTCAAAAGAGACGTTGTTGAAGGGAAGGCGTAAGGAACAAAACATTTACAAACAAACCTTCAACAGACATTGCAGAGGGCTTCTTACTAGGTTTATTGTGTCGTTCTGCAAGATCTCAAGGGTATTTACACTCTTCATATTGGACACACGTTAATTAGGTTTGGCGGAAGAACTTTCACAAGTCTGTTGTGGTGTTCAAAGCTTTTCCCCTGTAGGCTCTCCTGACATTAACGCGTGGTCAATCTCTGGATTTTGCGCTGTATTATTGTATTATTACTCAGGATTTATTATTTCTGTTATCTTACAGAGAACTTTATGCGGCTATAGATCAGTATGCTGATATCAGAATATTTCACAAAATATTCGTATAGTGATAGCGTTTATCACTATAACCCAAAGCTGGATACGTATACTCTGTTTCAAACATGTAACTAACACGAGAAACACAATATTCACAAAGAAACTTTATTTTGGGGACCAAACAGATTCGGTTCTTAGGCATAAACACATAAGAAATCTGTTATGTTCTTGTTCAGTCCCATAGTGATAAAGCCAACAACATTATATTCTGATTTCATGCAAATATACCAACGTTGTTTAGATTTTTTTCTGATATTTTGTTGAGTATTTGTTATTAAGATATATATACATACTGTCACAAAAATACTCGACAATATTAATCATGTTTATTCCTAAACTGCTACATATGTTGATTGATTTTTTTCAAGTTAGTTACACGTAATGCCAATTATGTCAACGAACAGGACAGACCCCAATTAGACATTCCCAGAATAGAAGAAAATAATCATTAACTCTTAGTCAATAATGTCAGGTTTTACACAACTGTGCAATTCGTGCTGCAAATATCCCGTCGCAAATAATTACAAAATGGCATCCATCGTGTAATTAAAATATTGAAATGAAGTGATTTGTGTGCATAAATATCTCAGTTCATAAAGAAAAGATCAGTAATCTCAATGTCTTTTTAATATCAATAAATATTACTGAATTTGAATTCAATTCAATACACATTTGATTGTTTGTTCTTTGTTTTGTTGCGTTTTGTCGAAACCGTGAAATTAAAGACAAACAATAACCCTGGAAAAGCTGGGAGTGGATTTCCATTTATACGTCATCACTTGAACTGTTTTATTTCAAACTTCTACTTGGTTTGGAACATCTAGGTTGCCGAGGCTTTTATCTTTTGTACATAGTGTATACATGTTGATGGTTAATTACAATAAGAGTAATTTTGTTTTCTTTTTCATTTTTCACTCCCGATGCAGGTGCTTGCTGTTAGATATCTCACTTTGATGGGATATTTTTATTTACGCTGTTTGTTTGTGAGAAACCCCTTTAAAAAGTGCTAGGTTGGAGCCCTCCACAAACCAGGTTTAAGCACCCCAGTCGGTCCTTTTGCCATTCGACATCTCCAAGCCGGTAACTGTTGTTGTTTTTTTCTTTTTGTGTGTATTGTCTAGTCTCAGTGTTTCTGTCACTATTACATTTACTCTTTATGCCCTTGTCTAGAGGTACTTTCGTTTAAATAATTGTGCTGATTCTTATAGGACCTTTTCTTATTTTCCTTTTCTTTCACTCTGACTAAGTCATGTGGTTTAAAATTTATTTATCTGTTTTAAAATGGTGCTACTATAATGTTAGAACAGTCTTTTTAGTGGAATATAAAGATTGACATTTCAAGGATTGATTTATAGACATTAACTTTAAACTTCCATCCCTAAAACATAGCATTTACATGTATAGCCACATTATACATAGAAATCCTCCTTAGTTGTGCATTTACTAAGCCTGCATCAATCAGTTCCAATCTAATATGTATTTGACTACAAACGTATATTTTAAATAATTTGTTTTTAAACTTTCTTAGCCAGCACGCAGGTTAAAGCAGAAAAAGCTTGATTCCTAGTTTAGAAACAGTTAAAAGTTGAATGAAAATTTGTATTTTATTTTGAGCAATAATAAATTGTTCAGTATACACCTTTAAAATCTTAGTTTGGACAATAACATTCATACTTTGGGCAGTCCTTCATTTCGATGCGAATTACACTAACTGACTGACTGACGGACCGACCGACCGACCGACCAAACAATTTTTTTTCGCAAACTCCTTATAACATATTTTGACCTTTAGATTATGTTCATTTGGTTAAATAAACTGAAAAAAAAATGTTAAATGAAATCATAAATATAAATAGACTGGCAGTTATTACAACTTAGGTGTTGATATACTTGGTTCGACATGTTTTCAGAATCTTGCAGGGTATTTCTGCATTTCCTTTGTGCCATGCGACTTTTATTCGGACAAGACCACCGGAGTTTCTGAATTTGGGAATTATCCTGAGCAGAAACGTCCATTAGAAGATGTAGTCTGTTGGGATTTTGCGCATATTATTTCCAAATATAATGTCCTTTCACATAAAACCAACTGTTTTAACGTCTGTTACTGTTTGTACCATGTGACAAATATTTGGACAAGACCACAGTAGTTTATGAAAATGAGCAAATTATCCTGACCAGAAACGGCCATTAGAAGATGTCTGTTTTGTGATTCTGCGCATATGCTTTTCACGTAAATGGTCCTGCGTGTACCATGATCAAGACCACCGTAGTCTATTTACAAATACAACCACATGATCCTTACCAGAAATGGTCATTAAAAGATGTATTCTGTTATGTGTTTATGCTCATATCATTTCCACAACATAATCATCATCATCATCAGCAGCAGCAGCATCAAACAACAACAACAGCAGCAGAAGTGGCTGCAGAAGCAGCATGATTAACAACGTCATATTCGGTGAAGTCGTTTGTCACTTTCATGAACAAATTCGTCATCATTTAACCCCTATCGACAAAACAACACGCTAATATATCATCATCGCCACGTGTTTTTTTTTCACTCGTCCACTGCTAATATCAACTTGCTGTCGAATTGCTCGTTTTGATCTTATAAGTTGCATTTTCTTTTACAACTTCCCGTAAATTTCTTTCTCTTGATCTAATATGAATGTGTTTGACAATTTAACGTAAGACAACAAATAAAATACGTACATTCATACCCATTTTATGTAGAGCAAACTCTGAACACTTGCTTGTTTCTCTGGAATCTTGTACCATTGAATACAATCTGTTCTTGCATTGAAGTATCGCCTAAATATCCACCAATTTCTTCAAAGTAGTATTTCACATTGTTTGCAACGATTTGTGCAAATGGTTTATTAAGTACATGTATGTGAATTAGCACCTTGGTATTTGAAGATATGTCTGTCAGGAAAATTAGACTTTTCTGCACTTATACATCTATTTAATCGTAATTACGTGCTTATATCAGAATTCATCAAAATAAACAGATGTATTCCAGCATATACATGTTCCTAATATTCAGCAGGTAATCGTGAGAGCTTTTACAGAGATGGCGATAGTCATGAATGTAGAACAATTGCGTTTTTCTGTTTTACTGCACGTGTGCTGATGTGCAGGAATCCCAAATGAATAGAAACGATAGGGCTTGGTATGTTCTCGTTTTTATGTTTTATTGTTTTTGGAGGCAATTAGAAAAACGGCTGTTAGACTAAATTGAGCTTAGTTAGAAAAGCCGAAAGGATTATATTTTATGTACTTTATTAATGTTACCATTCACTTCATAGGAATTTACTGCAAGTAAGAAAACATTTACCGTTGCTTTTTGTTTTAGAATATTTCATTCTATTGCAGTTTTGAAAGACTTAATATTAAATCTGTTTTTGTGGGTTTTTTTTATTATTGATTTTTTTTTTTCAATAGACACACATTTGTTCGGAATACAAGAGTTTAAACACCTTAGTTTATATTATTTGAGCAAAATGTTTAAAAACTAAACAATATATTAGTTGTAATTTATTCCTTTGAACTGCTATTTATATTTTATACAGAATTAAAATGACATGTAATTTGTACCTGAAGTCTCTAATCTAGAAGGCTCTGGGTTCGATACTAGGACGCGGACAAATCGGTCATACAACATTACGATATGAATTTGCTAACGCTCTTAAATACGTGTCGCGATTATTTGACTTGATATGGTATTTGCCTGGTGTAAACGGCATAATATTCACATGGAAGGCAGCAATATATCTGATGCAAATCATCGTCTACTTCCGGATAATTGAATTCTGTTGCTGTCATATACATCCAGCAAGCAACAGTAATTTTCTCCATTTTTTCTTCAAATCTGATCTTTTAAATAGTATGAAACGCATACGGACTCTACTGAAACATCATCTGTAAGAACTTACAACTTACATTCTACCTCATTGTCTTAAATTGCCAGAATTTCAGTCATATTCTAATGGTAAACAGTATTCCATATATTTCCTCTGCGGGATGAAGGAACTTCCCAGATATATGGTTTGAACCAGAGAATAGTTTGAAGTTGCCATATTTTAAACCATTATGTCGATTCGAAGAAAACGAATCATAAAAACAGAACACGTGCTTTTTAATAACTTCCCTGATTAGCCTCTAACCGCGATGTATTTACATTTACAAGCAAAGAATGAAACATACTTTTTATTGAAAGTTATGTTTAGAATAATTAGAGATCTTTATGATACTAGTGAAGGTAAGGGTTATCATGAGATACTTAACTAAAATACAAAAGAACGGTAAAAAAGAAAATAAAGCAATTAACAATTATATAAGTTTCCTTCACCGAATCAAAGATTTAACCCAAACATGTTTTACAACTTATAAATCACTTCTGCTCTTGAAAATAGACCTGGCTTATTCTACTTGTTTTATTTTGAAACATATCGACATATTAGTTGATATAAACAGTCAAACCGTGAGTATTTGTCAGCAACATTTCCATAATACCAGGCGCATTGTTCAAAGAGCACACGTCTCCTGCTTTCTTAAATTTAGGCGCATCGATTGTTTTTGTTTTCTAGTAGATAGAAATAATGGTCATAATTATTATTAAAAGACATATACAATTATATTCAAATCGTTGTTACGCACGCCAAGAAACCTTCAATATCTACGCTTAAAAGCGCGGAGTCTACAGTGATCATGTTTGCTGATTGCCACTGGAGAGTCGTGTGACCAGGATGTTTACCGATAAGATCTAACAGAAATGCGGTTTATCATCAAGCAATATTCTAAAAAATGTCTTAAAAATCCAATGTCAAATAAAAACATGTCGTGATTGTCACAATAAAAAGCTGCCACCAGATAATGATATTCAAATATGTTCAATTTCGATTATTTCTTTTTTATTATTGTTTGTATTGCATTGTTTTTAATTTGATTTGTCAAGCAAGGGAGATTACTGTGATTGGACTCTTGCAGACATTGTGGCGAGAAACGACTGAATCGCCCGATATGACATGTTTCTTTTTATTTTTGCCGTATTTCTCATACTGTACAATACTTTTGCGTCGCTTTTGTTGCTTTGCATCAATGTTGTTGTTGTTGTTTTCATTTTTTTGTTTGTTTACAAATGTAACTTCTCAATAACACATGGTTACACGTCACAATCAAGTTGTCAACATGGAGATTGCCAAACCTTTAATATAATGTATAACGTGATTATAACAGTGACCGTCACAAGTCCACTCCATTCTTTTCTGTCATTCACAATCTGATTTTATTATCATTACAAAATGCAAGAATAGTTAATGTACCGTGCAGTTAATAAGGACGTAGCACGGCGACATGGTTAAGTGCAGACAAAGCTGGAGATAACACTATGCACATTGACAAAGATCGTTATTTCAACTTCTTGTCTATCGCCGTGTTTTACGACAAGAGAATTCCTATTTAAAGTTGTACAATAACATATCGTGTAATAAAGCTGATTGGTGTTGATTAAAAATAAAAGGAAATTAAAATTTCAAAATGAACCAATGCAGAAAACAAAGTCAGCAGGTGGTCATTCCTTTATACTTTAAATATTATTCGGTAATCGAATTATTTGGGATTATTAATGTTTTTAGGTTATATGCAATAATAATGAATCTCTCTATATAATTATTTGCTAAAGGAGCATATATGTTTTGCGCGACGGTCGAGAATAAAACCTGTAATATACATATTGATTTTGTTACTCGCGTTTCCACTGAGCTATTAGTAATAGCAGCACTGGCAGCAGCACATTATTTCATATCGGAAAAGATAGTTGCTTTGGCGATATCGTAGTCCTTATGAAACGTTTTCCTTGCTTTAAGCGAATGCCATTAAACGCGAATTGTTTGTGCATCGAAGAACCCGCCAATGATAAGTTCTACAACCTCTTACATCTTTATTCCAAGCAATTTATGCCATAATCTAATTAAGTGTTCTATTTGGCAGCATGGGGTTTGAAGACGTTCCATCGAAGAATCTTAGATCATTTTGTCACTTCATAATTTACTTTTACAAAATATTATATACTTATAAAGTCATTACCTTAATTATGCATTCCAATGCAAATCTGTACATAAATAAAATTCATGTCTCAATAAATCTTTGATTCAGTGACTGTCCGATTTTATGGGGATGTAGACAATCATTAATGACAGAAAAATGCGAATAAAATAAGGATATATTTATGTTACTACCCGCTGGTATCACATTTATTACGCGCTAGTAACATAAAGTATCGGAAATGAATATAAATACTTCATAGTTGGCATGTACAGGTGTTTATGCTTTGCTTTATGGGAGTTTGCAGTAGAATGCAGTTAAAGAAACATGCTTCATCTTAAAAAATGTATAAAATAATACAAAAGGACAGTAGTTTTTATTATATCGATTTACTAGTGGACTTTACTAAAAGACAGTTAATCTTTTCTGTGATGCTAAAATTATTGAAAATCTTTCATTAGAAGGAATAATATATGAGGCAATCTTTTATAAATGTTGAATAGATCACAAAAGTCACGAAGGATAATAGCGCAGTGGTAGATTTCTGCTAAAACAACAACTTGCAGTCCAAATTTGGTTTGTCTAAACGTTTCCTTTTTAGTTTTACTTGTTAATGGATTTTTACGACTAAACTGTGATAAAACGAAACAAAACAATAGAAGTTGTAGTTGAAGTAGAAGTAGGACTAGTGGTAGTAGTAGAAGCAGAGGAGTAGCAGTAACAGTAGTAGTAGTAGTAGTAGTAGAAGTAGTGATAGTAGTAGTAGTAGTAGTAGTAGTAGTAGTAGTAGTAGTAGTAGTAGTAGTAGTAGAAGTAGTAGTAGTAGTAGAAATAGAAGTAGTAGTAGTAGTAACAGTAGTAGTAGTAAAGAAGGAGTAGGGGTATGAACAAAATATTGTAACTTGAAAAGGTCACATAAATTGATGTTTATTGATATCCTACGGTCTTTTTGAAAAGTGAAAAATAACACCTGATTCGTTTTTTACAAACATGTATCTCCTGTCTGAACCACTCTACACAGCTGTTTAAGTTACTCTTGATCTTATGTTATATCCGATCTGGTATCATGCTTATTTAGAGATTTAAAAGGGGTAAATATAAAGAGCGATTTATTTCACGATTTGTACTGTCTAACTACTCAGTTAGCGTTCAAGATCGTCTTTTATTTAGACTAAGTATAAGTTTATGCAGAAAACCTTCATTAATTTCCAAAACAGACGAAAAGTATTGTTCATGCGAAATTGTCTTATTCCACCTTATCAGTAATATATTCTATATATTATTCTCTGTATTTTCTATACAATAATAATGGCCGCGCAGTTGCTCTTTTTTGTACTATATTAAAGAAAATTGCAATATTTCTCATTTGTAAATCAAATATTATAGACGTATATACCAGTATTAAGTGCGAATTGGTGTAGAAGCGCCTTATATTTCTATAGACAAACCACTGTAATACATGGTTTTATTGTGACTCATGAAGATCTTACGAGATCAGTTACCGTGCAACTTTGCCAGGTAAATAAACTCGTTGGATTGTTGACGCACTTACATTGAGGCAGGCAACAGTAAGCTATACAATGTATGTGTTTGGCTATTTGTATTATGTTCCACTTGACGCTCGTCACTATCCTTGATAAAAAATGAAAGGAAGCTTCCACAGGTATCACACAGAATCGGTTTACATCTTTAAATACCAACATAATATTTCAAAAAAAAAAGATTCTTCCTTGCGTTTTAAAATTACAATTGACAGCAGTGAAATGGTCAAAGCAACGAGAGTCCGCTTTTTCAAACAATTCCATATTAAGATATCCTTTTATTTACATTCCAATATTTAGACAACCAAACTGAACAAAACATCTTGGGTTTATGTGCAGCTATGTTAAGGTTTAACTTACATTATTTACCATACTAATATAAGAAACATTGGAGGTCTTAGTATTAAATTACCAGATTTAATTTCCTGTATTCGCTTGTTTTTTTTTTTTCTCTTCCTTGAATACTTTGATATCACCACAATAATCATAACTAATTCACTGTAGTCCTAATAACAACATAGCTACCCCTTTCTTCCTTATTTAGATGGAGGAGATTTCGCTAAAATTATCGAGTAAAATTAAATTTAAACTAATAGCAACACATCGATACGTTCGTCGCCCACAGGAGTGTTTAACTGGCAGTTTCAGCTTACCCAAGTCTTGAAAATAAACGTTGTTGAATGGCAGAAAAAGGGAACAAAATAGTCACAAATTAACATCGACGATTCCAAAAAATATCAGAGAGTTTTTTCTTAAGCCGTTGTGTCAACCTGCCAATCACTAGAGGTCTGACGGTAGAACTATCGCAAGTTTGTAAGGTGTTAATCTTAGACCCTGTGGGTCCTCTTGACATTAACGCGAGTTCAATATCAGGATTTTATTATTTCTTTCATTATATTACTAGGCAAGATTTATACTTTCTGAAACAAAACAGAGGCCTTCACCACTAGATAATTATGGTTATGTCAAAGTCTGTTGCGTACAGTCTATTTACTGTTATCATCAAGAGGCAAACACAGACTGAAGCATGCTGGATGTGTACATGTATACGCATTTGTGAAAGTGTAGCTTGAACGAGCCATAGATTATTCACAAAAGCAGCTCAGTGGTCCGGATCGAAAAGATTATTACGACAGAACTTCTCCATCAGATTGAGTTTGCTTTATAATGTCGTTAAAATTTTGTATTTTGGCTAGTATATAGTCTTTAAAACACAAATTAGCCCCATAACCAACAAAACTGCTGTACCTCAATCGCTCATAGGCCTTTAGGCTATTGTCTGTTTGGTCTTGATAACTATATCTTTAATAAAAATATCTTAACATAGAGGCATAACTGCATACTTCGTGCATAAAAGATATTCATATTTGCTTAGATACACGTAATTTATAAAATCCTCGTTTAACTCCCAAGTGAAATAGCTAGCCATGTTTTATTCCAAATTCATGCAATTATGCGAACCCTGGTTAGATTGTTTACAGATATTTCGCAGAGCATTTTATGATAGGGACATGCACATTTCCTAATGCTGACCCCAAACTTTCTACATTGGTAATTTGAGTGCGGTTTTTCCATTTGACGCAAATTATGTTAGCGAACAGTACAACCCTTGACCAGACATCTACAGCAACAACAACTCGTGTGATTAGACGTTTAACTGTTGAACTAAATCATAATGCAGTGACACGTCAAATGAAAAATGTGTTACAACAAGTGAATAGAATATACATACGCACTTAGTTCATTGTGTAAGTCTTAAGTTTTGCATTGAACAAAATTGCAATTTAAATTGCAAATATCCCGTCGCAAATAATTACACAAGCTAAATTCTCTGTCATAAGTGTATAATCAAGAGTAATAAAATCTTGAATTTAAATATTGTGCGGGCTTAATTATCTCTCTGCATTAGGAAAAGATCAAATGACTGAAAGTAACACAAATCATCAAGTCGAAAATAGCACAACTGTAGGAAGTAGCGATTTTTGTCTTCCAAGAAAGGATTTGTTGTTTGCATTTGGAAGTGATAACTTTTACAGTTTAATACTTCTATGAATGTTTGGTCTTTGTCGAAGAGATGATTTTAAACTCAGATTTTTTTTTCTCTTATCAATTCACGTTTTCAATATTAGCTTTCTTTTTTGAAACGGTTTCTAAAGCTGTAAAGATACTGTGTTTCATTGTGTGCTTCAATAGGTACAGTAAACACATTTCAACCTTGAATGTGTGGATGATATATTTACAGAAAATTCAACTTTTACTACATTAAGTCCGGGTTCCATTAGGGGCCTATATGTTCATTTCAGGTTGTTTTTCCAGATTACCTGCAGTACGGCAGTACCATCGATAATATTTTTCGCCATGGATACCCTGTTCATGTCTATGCGATAAATACATAATAAAGAAATAAAAAATATTTACATCGCAATTTTCTTACAAAATGTCGAATTTTGGATCATGTTCATGATGTTACTAAACTTGAAACATAGGTTAAATTATAAACTGAAGACATATGTTAAATGATAAACTGAAAAAATGTTAAATGATAAACCGAAAACATATGTTAAATGATAAACTGAATACATGTTAAATGATAAATTGAAAACATGTTAAATGATAAACTGAAAACATATGTGAAATGATTAACTAAAAACATATGTTCAATGATATCATATTTATCAAATCAGATATACATATGTTGCAGTTAGTACAGTTGCATGTATTTAGCCTTGCGAAATGAGCTTGATATATTTAGTTGTTTATATTCCGACCTCAGCTGAACAAGTCTTTAGAGTGTTCTGTTTTAACCATGAGACAAATATTTGGACAAGACCACAAGAGTTTATGAATGTGAGCACTTTATACTGACCACAAACGGTCATTAGGGGATGTAGTCTGTTATATGTTATGCGCAAATAATTTCCAAATATTTACCCTTTCATTTAAACGTCTGGTTTAAACAGCCGGGTGCTATTGAGGTGACCATGCTCTGGCATTGAAGTATTGGCCAGATATCCAATCACTGTAAAGTAGTAAAGTAGATCTTCGAAGTGTTGGTAATTAGTTCCACAAAGTGCTTATTAAGTCCATGCCAATTAGCAGCTTAGTTTATGAAGAGGTTTCAGCGAGGAAAATAAGATTTTTTTGCCACTTGCACACTTACGATTTCTTTTATTTAATCGTAATCATCTACTTACATAAATGCTCACATCATGTTATAAAAATAAAAAGATGCATTCCTGTATATACCTTATATTCAGCAAGCAATTGCCATAGCTTTGACGTAGATGATAATAGTCATATTTGCAGAAGAATTGCGTTTGATGTTTGTTTTATTGCGTGTTTGCTGGCTTGCAAGCATCACAATTAAATTAATGCGATTGGGTTTGGTATGCCATTGTTTTTTATACTTTTATTAATAGTTGTTCTTGTAAGTTAACAAAGTAAATTTCGCTTGGTCAATCACTTACAGCTAAATTAACTGCCAATCAGTTCATATTTATTACATAATTGATCATATTGTAAAGTGTAAACGGCATTAACGCAGTCTAAACACAGACTATTTTGATGGATTATTCAGTTAAAATCATTATTATGTATTTGCTTCCATTTCTGGCTTTTATATACGGGACAATTGTAAAATATCACTAAATCGAAATTGAGGTTTCGTAGACAAGCCAAACCGAATATATTTTATATATATATATTTTATACATTTATTAATGTAACAACTCATGTCAGGAGTTAACTGCAAACGAGAAAACATATACTGTCGCTTTATAATTTTAGAATATTTAGTTCACTTGGACTTAAAAGACTCGAGCTTGCTAAGCAATCAAGATTTTCCACTTAACGTTGTCATTGTATGTGAAAATACTAATTTTTTCTGTTGTTTTTTTTATAGGCATCCAGCAAAGAAATGCAAATTAAAGAAGACACAATCGTCCATATTTTTGTGACTTGTTTGAAAAATATAAAATGTATTACAGACTACGTTTGCGCTCTCATTGCGTGAATTTCAATCCTATTCAGAGACGAAACAGTATTCCATATCTGTCAGCTGTGATGTGGAGAATCAATAGATATTCCCGAATAATAGCTGCAAGTTGCCATTGCCAACACCATTATTACAGTTCGAAGAAATTTCAAAACAACAAATTACAGTTTTAATAACTCCTCGTTTTAGCCTCTCACCGCGTGGGTTCGTCGCAATAAAAACCATTACAGGTCGTTGTAGTGTTTTAAAAATAACCAAATAAAGCAATTTTTAATGTACTAACTTATGGAAGTTAAGCGTTAACACGTTAGAACGAACAACTGAAACCTAAATATAACATTAAAATTGCAAACTTCAACACTACATTACGTATGTTTACTTCACAGATCAACCGGTTAAACTATAGCATGTTCATCTTTTACAACCTTTAAATCAATCTTGTTGTTGAAAGATGACCTAGATTACGCTGCTTGTGTAACGTTGAAGCATATCGACTCGGTTAATGTAGTCAGTCAATCAGTGAGGATTTGACATTAAAACGGACTTGAAATTCGGCATTTGCTCTAAAGAGCTCTTCTCCTGCTTTGCTATATATAAGTTCAATAAGTCGAAATAATGTTATAATATATAACAATTCATAAGACGAGTTTTCAAATGATATGATTTAAAGAATTCGCATCTAAAGTGCGTGTAGCATTCATTTAACAAACGTATTTTCGCAAATCAACGACACATGTTTACATGCCACTATCAAGTTGTTAATTAAGTGACCGACAGCAATGGAATATAATGTAACTATTTCAGTAATTGGGACAATACCTCGTCATACCGTTTCGTAATTTTTCTTCGCTCGATTTACGTTGGTTAAAAATCACTAAGTGTAATCGATAACAGTTCAATGTACGCTGACTATGTACAGTTATGTTAATTGTTCAAACAAAACTAAAAATACATATACGCACAGTAAGTTAGTTTATTATCTCCACGTGCGTAACCTTTGACAAAGAATATGTGACAGAGTCCTATGAGCATTGCAACATATTTTAAAATTTGAAAAGGCATATGACAAAGGTATTCACATGCAAGTCAAATTTAAAAATAAGAACAAATCTGTGAGGAGTCATTCAACAAAAAGAGCAAACCTGACAGTTGCCGACTTGGAACGATCAATCGGCAATATAGATTGACTGGAGTGCTTAAACCGGTTTTACAGAGCTCTCACCTAGCAATTTTATGAGGGGTTTCTGAAATGCAAGATTAAAAGAAAACCGATTTATTTGAATAAAAAATACCAAGTGCTGACGTTTTCTTCGATAAGTTAAAACGAAAGTAGTGACGGTATTTTAAAAATAATGTCCACATAATGATGCCAGTTATGTCGGTGTAACATGACTGTTAAGAAAGGGATTTGTTGCACACTCAAGTGCGCTGTTATTTTCTCGTTTTAAAGAGTATCTCATTGACACACAATATGTCCTCGTTGCCGAATTTTTAATGCGCTTGTATGATTTTAGAAACAAAGATTAAATGTTTTCTTGCACAAATAGTATTTACTCTCTTCAAACAGTTTGCCATTCTGATATTATCGCTCCCATTTACAAATCAAATAATTGTATTTTTTATTTGCAATAAATGGAAACAATAATGAACTAGCATAGTCTCTACTTTCTTTATAAAACATCATATCTATGTAGAGATGTGAAATAAGATGATAACTCATATTGCCGATTGACCGTTCCAAGGCGGTAACTTTCGGGTTTGCTCTTTTCGTTAAATGACTCATCACAAATTTGTTCTTGCTTTTCACTTGGCTTGCATGTGAAATACCTTTGTCCCGTGCCTTCTCGGAGTTTGGTACATGTTGCAATGCTCATAAGACTTTCCATATATTCGTATTTATAATCACAACAATGTTACTTGCGCAGTGTGGCGGTCGTAAAAATCTCCCGTGCATGTAATCTTTGTTGTCATTTTTTCATCCTATAAGGATTGTTACGTGTATTTGCTTTGATGGACATTGGACTTTGGTCCCTCAATTCCATCTTCACATGAACAGGATGCTTCAACAATTTACTCATCTCTGATCATGTTTTTTTCTTGATTCAAAGTTAATTTCACTAAAAATCAACCATTTTTGTGTAGTTTTTATAATCGAAATGATACGCATTTCTTTTCTAAACACTTTGTGGACATTATTTTTCAATGACGTCACTACTTTCGTCAAAACTGATCTAAGTAAACATCAGCGCTTGGACATTTTGTATTCAAATATATCCGTTTTCCTTTCATTGCTTGCATTTGAGAAACCCATCAGGAAGTGCGAGGTTAGAGCTCTGTAAAACCGGTTTAAGCACACCAGTCGGCACATATTGCCGACTGACCGTTCAAATGCGGTAATTGTCGGTTTGCTCTTTTCGTTAAATGGCTCATCACAAATTTGTTTTTGCTTTTCACTTGACTTGCATTTGAAATACCATTGTCCTGTGCCTTTACGGAGTTTGGTATATGTTGCAATGCTCATAGGACTTTCCATATATTCGTATTAGTAAAAACCTTATTCTTAAACTGTTAAAGGCAGACTTGTCATGGCTTGAATCGGTCTATAAGAATGCAGACTGACCACTGTGTTTAACTAGTACCAAGTCATGACGACAATAGGATTTTCATGCATAATTTTGTAATTATTAGATCTTGTTTTTAAATAGATCAGTACTGATTACAGAAAGTTTGGAAAACCTTTCACTATCGTTTGGATCCTAGCGGATGTAGAAGAGAATGAAGTATAGAAAGGTAGTTATGTGTTACGACCGGTGTCACTATTTAAGATTTATTTATAAAATGGCACGTTTACTAAACGACGAAATGGTGTTACAAAAAGAGCAAGCCAGAAACAAACTATAAAAATACTGTTTTATTTTAATAAACAATTAAATCTATAGCGTAACAAAATAATAACAAATATATCAGACAAAATTTGAGAATGCAAAATAAATGTTAGCATACAGTTTGTCCTTTTAGGAGGTGTCCCTTTAATAGTCCAATTAATAATCCAACGTCAAATAATCCTAAAGAGTTGTCAGTAGAATGTCCTCGTAGATAAGCACAGTTGAAATAATACAAAGGTAGAAAAATACACGAATGTAATTAATATAATTCCAAATCCAACACTTTAATATTTATATCACTGTAGAATATAATAAGTCCACGTAAGTTCCAACACAGAAAGATTTAATATAGAAGCTGAAAGTATTTCCAAACTATACGTCCAAACTCTATGTCCAAACTTTATATTCAAACTTCCCTTAAATCGGCTAACAAGCCCTTATATAGACCCACAGAATTACTAGAACGCAGAAGTCTTTAGAACATTCACGAAACCCGAAAATTCATGAAACCCAGTTAAACATAAACAAATGAACTTTCTAGCAGTTAAGCGAATGCTACGTCATCCCAAATACGTCATGACTACTACGATAAACAACCCCTTAACCTGACTAGCGTAACCTTAAACGCTGGTGTACTACTGTACATAACATTATGAATCAATTAAAACTAGGAAGTGAGCATGTTAAAATCTTTGAAAATTATGAATAATTTACTTCAAAGGGAATATGAACATTGCGACGACCGAGCTTGAGCAATATACACAATTATGTTGTTATGCGTCCATCCATTTTATTGTTATTAGCGTCACCAGCAAGTAGTAGCAGCAGCACAAACACTCATATCTTCAAAGTTTCGTTTAAATTCAATTATTTTAATTGTGTTAAAGTTAGTGCCATCAGGCGCTGTCAGGTAAGCAGAACATAAAAAGAATGGTGAACAGTCACTTCACGTGTGAGTCAAGAGAACAAAATGATATTACTAACAGACAGATATTTATATTGGATATATCTTAGTTCTTGTTGAACCGGTTTGTTATTCTATAAGCGAACGTCATTAAACATGAATCGTTTGTGCACTGAGGAACGCTGCGATGATTGGTACTACAATCTGTAACATATGGTTTTAGTACTGGCAAACAATGCAAATTATGTAACAAATTGAATTAATAAAATAAAGTAACTTCTTATTGTCGAAGAATCTTATATCGTTATGTCACTTCCTTGTTACCCCAACCATTCTTACTAAAACTTATATCCATAGAGTCATTTTCGTAAATATATAAAACAGATCTGAAAATGAATAAATTTATTTCTTTAAATCACTTAAACTCAAGTGATTGTCCGATTTTTACGAAGATGACGATAATCATAAATGACAAATAAGTGCGAATAACATAAGGATGTTTTTATTTTGCAACCGCATCTAAAGGGAATTAAAATTCTTTATGATTGCCACGAACTCGTTTTTATGTTTTGATAGCTGGGAATTTACTATAAAATGCATTTACAGACACGTGTTTCCTCTTAATAGAGATCCATTACAAGGACATAAGGTTGCAGTTTATTGCAGCATCAATTCACTACCAGACATTACCAGAAGAAAGGAAACATTTTCTGTGCTGAAATAAGGACTAAGCATTTCCTGTAGAAATAAAGCGAACTTTACAATGAAAATGATTTAATAAAACAGTTCAGACAATAACATATAGAAGCAAAGGGGAATGTCTGTGCATTTGTGAAGATTTTAACTTGATAAACAAGTACCATTTGAAACATGGTTAAATCGGAATCATAAAGGGTTTTATTTTCTGCTGTTTTTATTGTTTCATTATTACATTACATGTATACGTGCAATGTTTGAGCTCTGTTGTTTGGTTGAAATAACCCATGCGGTAACGGTAGGGTTATGTCTTGTTTAAGTATTTTCTTCCCTTGCCTGAAAAACATACATTTGTATTGTGCCAGTCTAAATTTTGATATACATATATGTTGGAATTATCATAGGAACATTTTAGCTAAATTATTTTGTAACTGAGTGCAACTTGTGTCCAGAATTATCACAGATGGTCATTACGAGTAGAAATTAAACGTTATCACATTATTATAAAACGATTAATTCAAAAGTTTTCTTAACCGAAGCATAACACACAATTAAATAATGTGTAATTAATATAATTACACATTTTTTTTGTTTAGGCTTTTGTGAAGTAATCTAAGATACATTGCAATGTAAGTTTTAAGCAGATCGAGAGCACTCATATATTTAATCATTTTATTTTTAGAATCCTGTGCAGACCAAGTTCATTAGACAACTAAACTTTCAACAAATCTTGCAACTAAGACCATGATGACAAAGCCGTCACAGAGCACAATTATTCTGCTATGGTATTAAAGTTAACGTTACCCATTAATTTGTACAAAATACAGAAATAATTTTTGTTAAATACCAGAACGTAAGGTGTGGCTGCTTGTGAATAGCTGCGAAAATTACACATTTAAACAAACGGAAAAAAGATTTTACGCATATCCTAAACAATGAAATACGTTACTTTCAATCATCATCATCATCATCATCATCATTATAATCATCATATTTCATTTAACCTAACTTATTTTACGAAAGTATTCTTGTTCATCTTGTGAATTTTCAAGTATGTTAGATCTAATACTACTTTAACTCTAGTAGTTTCAAAGATGGTATCCGCCCAGTTAAACAGTTATTATTGGAGCTTTATCCAATGGGATAGCTGTTTCAAATTACACATGCTATTGCATCCGTCAGTGTTGTGTTGATTCTTGTTGCTATTACCTTCGTCCTTTTATAGAAATAAAGTAACAGCAAAACCCTGAGCTTGTAAATCTGTATTAACAGTATTTGATTAGAACTTAGAAAAAATCTGCTTAGCAAGAAATAAAACGCACATGTTCATACAACGTCTCGCGGTTTGACTTGGCTTCGTGCCGGCTAGGATGTTTTGGTAAGTATTAGGGTAGAGCATTTTACTGCTTTCTATAAGATGCGAAAAAAAATGTCTTCCATTCGAAGACAAAAATGTATGAGTGTCACGTTCAAAAGTTTACATTTTCCCGATTTCTCGATCCTTCATTTTACCAATTTAACTAAGTCTGGCACTTGTCTTTGTTTGATAACATAGCGCTCCCTTGCAGCTGTTTTGTATTAATGTTTTCCTTCTTTTTTATTGTTATACTGGTTGTTGTTGTGGACACTGATGTTGAGTATATATATATATACAGTAAGACTCGTCTAATGACTGGCATGTGTAAACTATATTTACATTACACAAACTTAATCAAAAATCAAATATGAATGACATATGAAGTAAAGGAAGAAACTTTTGTTCATGTATCTGGTTAAAAATAAGAAAATCGCAGTACTGACATTAATGAAACAGTTTTCGATTATTGAGATGTCATATTAGACACATCGCTTTCAGAGACCGAATGCCATTACTTCGTTTCCAGAGTACTCAAAAAACATTCAGCAAGAGTCTACATGTCTTTATATCAAAACCTTCCCATCGGATAAGATCCCAAACATTTTTTTTCGAAGAAAATAAAACTGTCTTTAAATTTAACATCTATTTTGAACATAGAATGTATGCACTAGTAATACATTACAGAATACAGATATGATAAAAGGAATGGCATAAATGCACGGCAATGGAATCCAACCCCAATGTAAAAAGTATTACTAAAGTGTCCTTTTCCGACTAGTACTTTTCTTCATATAGAATTAACTTCAACTCGACATTGCTTAAACATTCTAAGTGTAACCGTAACGCTTTTCATTTTAATCAATGTCAAGAACAGAATAATACTTTCGAAAAGCTCGCTTTTAAAGGTATCAATTCACTTACGTTTCTTAATTCTGTTTTTTGTCTGAAAAATACTTTAAGATAGAAACATCAATAACAAATGACTTATATTTGATAGAAAATGGGATTATAAATCCTTATATGTTAACAATTATAGCCAAGTTTAGGTTTGTTTTAAATCGGCTTATAATTTATTATCTCCTTGTGTCTGGCGATGTCAGCCTGTCTTGCAGTCATAAATGGAGAATAACAAAGATGAATGTTATATATACACTAATAACGTTTACATATAAGTATGTCGTGACTAAAAGAAAATGAATGGAATGTATGTTTTCTCTTCGCGTCACTTCACCAGCAGTAAACGCATGCTGATGCATACTTCATCTAACAACGATAATTGGCTTTTTGCGTTATATACTCTTAGGATATATGTATTCTCGTGTCTTGTTTCATGTAATAGCAACTGTACGAGCGTTGCAATATATGTATACATGCCAAAAAAAAAATGAAAGTAGCATTTCAATGTATTACTGACCAACGATTCATATGATTCAAGCAATTATGCGAGACTTCTATTGTATAAAAGACAAGACAACCCTTTAAATAACAAATTGGCATAACGATAAAGATGTAGGACAGGTCTTCAAATCGGTTCAATCTGAAAGATCTAACTTTGTGTAGTATAAAATGCAGAAGACCATAATAAAAAGAAAGCCCGTCTTACTGAAATGTTAAGGCAATCATATTAATTTCCTTACAATCAGGTGTACTGTCTGTTTTCCCTTTTATAAAACCGTTTAATGGCACCAGACGTTACTCTACAGGGTTTAAGACTGCCTAGCAGATCTCTGGAGTTGTTCTGTCGATCACCAGAAAGAATATTGTCTAACCTAATTGGACACACATTAATTAGGGTTGGCGGAACCACTATCGCAAGACAGTTTTCGTCGTTTTGGACATTAACAGCTTCTCTCCAACATTGTAGATTTAAGAATTTAAGCTTGCTCAAAGAAAAAGTATAAGTGAACAATGCATTTCGACGAGTTCCCAACGTTCTTTAAACTTAATTGCCTCATTACGAACAAAGCCGTCGTACTTTAATCGTTACATATAGATTTTATTGCTTTGAGCCCAGATGAATACATCTTATAGTAAATAGCTTCGAGTGGACGCATAACGTTTATGCAATGTTCGGCCATGAACAATATGTACATAGAATACAAAATATACATATTTATTATGTTACCCACTTAAGCCATGTCCCATCTGATATAGTAGCCATGTAATATTCTAAATTAATGCAAATATGCTAACAAAAGATGGATTGCTTATGACAGATGGCATAAAACAGTTGTTTGTTACTTGCGACTGTGATAAAACGAGTCTTGTTTTGTAGCTTTTAACTGGCTGCATTTGTCCGAAATCAAGAATTCGTGCTTTTTTCCTATTACATATGTGCAGATAATGTCAGCAAACCGTACAGACTTTGTGAGGCACCTTCCTGCTGCACACAAAAATAATCAAGGCATTTATTCACACCTTCCTGGTTTAGTGTTAAGCAGCATGTCACTGCACATGTACAGGTGATAATTATAAACCACTGAAAACAACACACGGGGAGTTTCAAATGTTTACCAGTATTTTGTTATGCTCCCCGAAAACTTTCAGGGGAGCATATAGTCGCCGCCTTGTCCGTCCGTTCGTCCGTCAGTCCGTCCGTCCGTCAGTCCGTCAGTCCGTCCGCACGTCCCATTCGTGTCCGGCCCATAACTTCGTTATTTGAAGTCGAATTTCGAAACTATTTCACAGAAATGACCACCATGTTGAGACGACGTGTCGCGCGCAACATTTGGGTCCCTACCTTGAAGGTCAAGGTCACAGCGTGACCTTGCAGCCAAATCGTGTCCGGTCCATAACTTCGTTATTTGAAGTCGGATTTCGAAACTATTTCACAGAAGTGACCACCATGTTGAGACGACGTGTCGCGCGCAACATTTGGGTCCCTACCTTGAAGGTCAAGGTCACAGCGTGACCTTGCAGCAAAATCGTGTCCGGCCCATAACTTCGTTATTTGAAGTCGGATTTCGAAACTATTTCACAGAAATGACCACCATGTTGAGACGACGTGTTGCGCGCAACATTTGGGTCCCTACCTTGAAGGTCAAGGTCACAGCGTGACCTTGCAGCAAAATCGTGTCCGGCCCATAACTTCGTTATTTGAAGTCGGATTTCGAATCTATTTCACAAAAATGACCACCATGTTGAGACGACGTGTCGCGCGCAACATTTGGGTCCCTACCTTGAAGGTCAAGGTCACACCGCGACCTTGCAGAAAAATCGTGTCCGGCCCATAACTTCGTTACTTGAAGTCGGATTTTGAAACTATTTCACAGAAATGACCAACATGTTGAGTCGACGTGTCGCGCGCAACATTTAAGTCCCTACCTTGAAGGTCAAGGTCACACCGCGACCTTGCAGCAAAATCGTGTCCGACCCATAACTTCGTTATTTGAAGTCGGATTTCGAATCTATTTCACAAAAATGACCACCATGTTGAGACGACGTGTCGCGCGCAACATTTGGGTCTCTACCTTGAAGGTCAAGGTCACACCGCGACCTTGCAGCAAAATCGTGTCCGGCCCATAACTTCGTTATTTGAAGTCGGATTTCGAAACTATTTCACAGAAATGACCACCATGTTGAGACGACGTGTCGCGCGCAACATTTAAGTCCCTACCTTGAAGGTCAAGGTCACACCGCGACCTTGCAGCAAAATCGTGTCCGGCCCATAACTTTGTTATTTGAAGTCGGATTTCGAAACTATTTCATTTATGTCTGATTTCATAGTACTACAGCATTTTCAAAATCAACCTCAATATTCAACCTTTTTTGTGACAAAGTACCCATTCGGGGAGCATCACCCGTCTCTGACAGCCTCTTGTTTTAACCAAAACCAGGATATTGTTATCTGTGACTGCTGAAATCTCAAAATAACGTCGAACATTTTTTTATGTTTGTTTGCCAATAAATGTCTGGTCCCAGTCAATAACCGTTGTATCATGTGTTTGCCCTTTTTTTCGTTTTAGGGACAAAACTCCAACGGTTCTTAGCCGTTAAGTAGGACCTTAAAGACTTGCTCGTGGACAAATGCGTATTTTGTTCTACACGATAACATTGAAGCCATTCCTTTATATTTTTTCTGTAAGCACTTGATCGGAACTGACAGTGTACGATGTCTGGTTAAAATTCTTTAGTAACTGTTCAGTTAGGCCGACATGCTTATATATTTAATATTGACTTGATATGTTGGTAAAGCGCTATTTAATCAGATATTCTCAAGAAAATTGAATAGAATCTATCAAATTGTAATTTGGCATAAACAAACTTAAAAAAGATTGAAAATTTAACATTTTTTAGCATTTATCCCTTAAATTTCAGAAGTAACTACAACCCTTTCTAAAAGCTTTAGACAGTATACTATCAATACTTTAAGGAAGATAGCCTATTGTTTTGTCTTAGCATGTATGATCGTTAAAAAATCTAAACATTCCAAAGAAAATTGGGATTTATTAGGCCCACTATAGTAGAATGTCATTTGTTTTCTCTACCGTCACTAATGCAAGGTGAACTATATTGTGCAGCAACACTTGTTTCCAAAATTTTCAAATTTTAAGGTACATATGTCGATATACACTTGTGTAGACTGAGTATAGTTTAGGTAATGAGTGCCTTTTACGACGAGATGTTGTCTCAGAACCTACTTTTTGACATAAGAACTTTTCCCAGTCTTGTGTGCGTTAAAATTCGGTTTTCGGGGGCTAGTTGTATGCGACATGTTGTAATATTAAAAACAAAGCTTATATTAAAACAAAGCTTGATTTTATTTTATAACACTATTGCTACCTTAAGAACGAGAAAGACTGAGCCTGACGGATTGGCCTGCGACGGTAGAGCCTGGAAAAAGTATTTTGTCAGCGTTTCCTAAAGATGCATGTTAAAACAATCGCCTGTAACATGCGTCATAGTCCATAAGGGACGTCATAGACCACGTGAGGCATAGAGAAAACAGTTGAAATGGAGCAACCTTAAGTTCGCCAACTTTAGCACGAATTTAAGTTTTTTGTTGCCTTTTTATCTCTAATTTACCTCGTATTATTTTAATAATATTTAGTTCCCATTTAAAAGCCAAGTCATGTATGCCATCGATGTGTTTCCCTAAAAGGTTTTGCCTGTATGGAATAATGACTTGATAAGGCTTAACACTTTAAAAGTCCCGATAACATGCTATTTTTAATTAATTTAAAAATTAAAAAAACATCGAAAAGAAGAATATTTATTGAAAATTTGTTTGAAATAAAACAAAGCGTATAGCCGGTTATACAATTAATGTTCATCGATGTTTATCGAAAATCAAAGCTATCATTTTTCTTCTTTGACAAGACGTCACACGAAATGCCAAGATCGCATGACACGCAGCGATGCAATCACTGTTACTAGTATCTTTGAGAAAGAAAAAGGTTGCACATAAAATAGTGATTAGCAATGTTGCCAAATGAGCAGAAAAATTGCGCGCTGCTAATTTAATGATCTTTTTTAAATGTTTGAATTCTGCGAGTTTCGTTTTTTTTTTTATAATTCATACTTTAATATTTGTGCTAGCAAAGTGCTTACAAAAGCGGCCGAAAATTGGTTTTACTTTTTAAGAATGGCTTTTCCATGTAGTCCGCGTAAAACAAAACATGCTTTCTAATAAATGTTATATTAGATTACCAAAATAGTATCCTGATATATTTATACATTTTTAAGTTCTTATTTTAATGAAAGACAGACCATTAGCGTTAAATCATTGTTTATACTTTTATTCGTTATATGGTATAGAATTCTTATATGCGAACAGCTATTTCCATCTATCCTAAATCTTGAACCAAAGTACTAATTGTTTCAAATTGTAAATGTATGATTACATGTATGTTAACAAGGGGTTTTCTTCCTTTTATTCACAAATTATAAACTAATATAAATTGAAATATAGATTATTTCTCATGAGTTTATTGCTTTGATATACTGGTATTGTTTTCAGATTACTGAGTAATGTAAACGTTACCTTTATTTTATTTACGGTAATTACCGTGCTTAGGAAGATATATTTATAGATGTTAAATATTATTTTAAACATGGAAAACAAGAAATAAAAATAATAATGGTAATAATAATGATAATAATAATAATAATAATAATAATAATAATAATAATAATAATAATAATAATAATAATAATAATAATAAATTAATTAATAATTAAAATAGTAACAAACTAAAAAGGCAATATGTTTCATAGAAAATGTAGAGCTTGGCAAAGTTTTGACATGCTGTTTTCACATATGGACAACAGACACAAGTGAAAACAAATAAAAATTTAATAAAAAATGTTCCCTAATTTCACAACAATAAAAAGCAACGATTTTAGATATAAGAAATGAATTCTAGTAAAAGGAATCTGATTATAAAATGCAATTATGTAGCAAACACAAGAGCATTAAGCACAATTAAATACATCTATATTAAAAGTTGTTATGTAAGAACAACAAATACAATATGTATGTCTGTTGCAAATGACATAATATTAGGGAATTATTTAAAAATGGAAGTTTTCGTTGATGTCTTTTAACTTGAAAGTTCATGTGGTTAATTAACCTCATTTTGTGCTAAACAAAGTGTGTACGTTGCTTGAAATAGTATACCTCTAGTTCCACGGAGAGCATCTTTCACATCTGGCGTATTAATTTTAAGCTTCTTGTTTACATTCGAACAAGAAAATATATTTTGAATCAATGACTTTAAGACGAGTTTTTTTTTAATGAAAATACCGCACATTACAAAGAAGATAACAATGTAGTTATTTGCCTCGTCTCTGAGAAGGTTTAGCAATGTTGTTAAAGGCTAATTTATTTCATTTTGTGCAACGTAAGCACTGTTAAACACGTTTCATCATATTTGGTTTGAATGGGATAGTTGCAGAAATTTAATCACTATATAAGTACGAGTCACAGTCAGGGAAAATCCTTTCATAGCGGGCGGACTCCAAAATTGCGTCAGTGCCAAAATTGTTTCCCCAGAATGACCTGTCTTATATCGAGTAAAAGTATATCATGAACAAACAAATGGTTTGTATCGCAACCTTTGAGAGATAAATGACCTTGAGATTAGGTTAAATTAAGGTCAAGTGGTTAATGTAGTAAAGCCATATGTTTTATGAAAGCTCTAAAAACAATGATTGGCAATTACTTACAGCTGTAATGGATTGACCTAGCAAGCGGTTAAGAGGGACTATGTATATCTAGTTGTTATTATTCAGAGTGTCGGTTGGGAATTTTTCAGCATCTGGCATTGTTCTGCAGTGGTACTATAGTGTTTTTGTAACAGAGGACTAATATTTGGACAAGACCACCTGAGATTATTTACGGACTCAAGTATATTATCCTGCCCAGAAACTACCTTAAGATGACATTTTCTTTTAATCACTGCCAAATATTCGTTTTGCATACACACTTATAAAGTGCTGTTAATTTTTGTCCTTTCTATCAACCATCATCATCATCATCATCATCATCATCATCATCATCATCATCATCATCATCATCATCATCCCTCTTATCATAATACCATCATCATCAACAACAACAACAACAGCATAATCACCACAAGGCTGATCATCATTAACATCATATATACTAGCAGCAATAGCGGTGACAACAGCAGCAATGTCAACATCATCGAAAATCTTTTATTGTTACAATAATACCCGACAAATGAAAACAATGTTAATAGCAATTTGTTGAAGTTCATTGGATGGATTATTTAAAAGGTAAAGATAATTATTCCGGTCAATATGTCGTTTTGCGGACCTTTGTATTTACACTGACCCCCGGGTTTTTAAGTCCTACCAAACTGACACAAATTGATCAAGCTGTGGCAAGTTTCTGAACAAGTTTGGCAATATTTGCTGCAATGCTTCAATTACAGTGTGTTTACTTAAGATAAGAAGAATGCAAATTGCTTTGATCTATAAAAATGTTATTATCTAATCATCGATAATAGGGGATAAATATCACTTGCTATGTTTTTCACCACAGATTTGGACTACCCCTCCCTAGTCAGTGCTCAAGCCCAGGTGACCTCCAGTTACTTGCTCACTCTCGCCGCCTTCGGGTTGCTGTTATACCAACTAAAGACATTCCACTCCCAATCCCCAGGCCTCCCTGGTATCCATGACAACGAACCCCCGGACACGTGCAACCTTAGGGCACGCTTCATCTGCAGCGGAGGGCTGGCAGGAATCTTCCAAATATTTGCAGGTGTGTCTGTTATTTTGACGAAGTAACATTTAAATTAATGTATAGAATAATGATGTTCGATTTAAAATAAAATAAATAAATGTAATTAAAATTTCCTAGGAACACTTTTTTCGGAGTATGTGTTTACTTGAATTAAGTAACGTTCATCTTGAACATGAAACAATATTCATATGATTGTGACATTGTGCCTTTTAGAAATGCTTATGTCAACGACAAAATATTCAACAAGTCCTGTTGGATCATACGTCGTTTTTTTTCCAAAGACTTGTGTACATTAATTAAAGTTAAAAACCGCATACGTTATATTCAAAGCACTTTGTACAAAGGTACAAAATAGGAACATAAACGTATACAAATACGAATATATGCAAACAAACGAATTAAAATAAACGAATTTTCGAAGCATCGAAACAAGTTTATAAGTATATAAAATACAATCTTCATTATTAATGCACATGTACAAAACAGAAATGTCGTTTACGTGAATATTAGATTCATTAAAATGAAAAAATAAAGTGCTTTAAAATGTTCCCTACTTGTAATTCGGCACAAAAAAATACAACTCTAACAATAACAATATCTATATTAATAGGGGTGCCTTTATAACGCTGGAAATACAATTCTGTCACTTCAGTTGCCCAATTCTAACTTCTTTTTTCTAAGTTTATGTGAAATCCTATCGAGAGCTGCGCGGATGGCAGCGCAACATTCCAATCACTATCAGAGTTATCATACTTACAAGTGGGCAAGTGATCCTCTATAATGTAGTTTTAAAAGAAGAAGAGGATAAAATACAACAAAAATTAAAATGTCTTATAATAGCAATTTCGGCTTGAACTTCATAAATGTTATTTATTCACATTGATGAAATTACAATATGATAATCATGAAGTAAATAAAAATACTATGTGAAAGCAAAGTGAGAACAGCACCAACATCCTATGGGTTGAGGAGAACATTTGCGATGAAAGAAATATACAAAGTATTATTAAAATTTGTCTATGAAAGACTGCGACAAGCTAATAGTAATATGCGTTTATAATTCAATGTAGTGCAGAAGATAACAACTTTATGATATTATTCCGTAATACAGATTCATACGAAAATAGAAAACAAATGTACAAGTATAAACTGATAAAGATGCTAACCTAGCTTAAGACTGACATTTGTAATAATAATTTAACATCTATACAAACTACATTCGTGTAGCTAAAACTACGAAGGAGAGAATATACAAAGGTACGATTATATATGTGTTTATGCATGAATATACCACTACAAGAAAGTAGGAATATTAAAAATATATACTATTATAATATTATAATATAAAACTCATAATATACATAAATTATTCTTCTATAGGATCATAGATTAACCTTATTGTTTTTCTCTTTATCTTTCCATGCGGGACTGCCAGTGTCATAATCTTTGTATGGTGCTTATAGGCTGCTTATAGGTGAAGTTTTAATTTTACTTCCGACCTTTCCTTGCAGGACCGCTACTAGGCATGGCGGTGTACAACTTTATCCAGGTGTATCGCAGGACCGGGGACCCTCCGCCTCCTTTCCCGTTCACATTGGTCATCGAAGCCATCGCTGCTTCCATCACTACTTTGTCCGCAATCATCGAACTGCTCATCGCTTTCAAAACCAAGGAAAACCCACGCCGTACAACCCCGATGCCACAAAACCACGATGTTGAACAACAAATGGTTGAACTTGTAGGAATGCATGACAGAAAATTGTATAAGTCGCATAAAACTCCTTCGACGGAAGACGCTGAGTATAATGGTGATTACTACGGCAAAGATTATGACGTGAATAACCCGACGTTTCATTCTCAAGGTCATCGTCACGATAACTCGTCAGGACTATTTCCTGGTTATCGGCTCGGTCGCCAAAACCTTCAAGGACACGATCAGAAGTGGTGGAGAAAAGTGACGTTTGCATCAATGCCGTTCAGATAGTAAACTTGGTGACTTTACAGAGAAAAGATAAAACTACTTAAACAAATCTTGAGGACTATTTTAATAGCTTTAAAACTATTTAAAATCATAACAATTAACGTTTGAATCTATACCATTTATTTACTTACAAACCTTACTCTACCTTGCTTACATAGTATAACAAAGACATTTAAGCAGAGCAAATTGTTCACAAAGTAGAATTTTATCAATTCAGGTATTTGCTTCTTTCTAAGCACATAGATTATGAGTAAATGGTGGTGGAATTGGTACAAGACTTAATATTCAGAAAACCTTTTAACCATTCATATTACGATATATAGGCCATGCCAAATTAACACAGCACGGAATTTTGCAGACTTCGATACATTCTTTCCTGAAAAGCCACGTATTTGAGTTTTTGTTTCTTTAAGATCCTGTTCATTTACACAGATTCGTTCCTCCTTTAAACGGTTCAATCGTCGGGATAAATTAAAATCAAATTAAACTCTTTATTGATGCACATTTACCGACTGTTGCAATCGGCAATTCTAGATAAAAACAGGATGCATTGTGCATAAAAATGATCACATGCCTTAATCAACATATCAACACATTGACATTTTAAATATGCTGCCATTATTTGAAGGGAGATCACTCCTTCATATTCTGACAGTGTCAGACGTCAACTTAATATATTCCCCTTAATAGTGAATAGATTCGATGGTGCTGTGGTGTGATGGACATTGATGAATATGTTACATATGTTCGTGTAGCATAACAGAATCAACATCCAGCCAGAATGTTGGAATATTGGACACATGGACCCGGAGTCCAATGTCTTAACCATTATACAACGGACATACACCAATAGGTATTACGCTAGGAACACTGCAGATAGTATTGGATTTCTATCATCAAAAATTAATTTTCTGCGCTTTCTAGTTTTGATGGTGTCCTTTTATGATACCTTCATTTGTTTTGTCACACGAAGACAGTTTGGGACTGGTATAAAATGCAATCGAGTTTAAAGTAAAAATTCATTTAGGATATTTTAAATAACTAGCAAAATATGAGTTGGATTGTTTTTCACCAGGAACCATAAGAACAAGGGAATTAAACTAAACAAACACCCTTGTGATCGAGTATTTCCCTTTGTTGAAATGGCCAAAGAATTCCGATTTTGCAGTTATCCATCATATATTTTTCAAGGTTTAAGTCTCCTCAATGACTAGAGAGATTAAAACTCTTTGTCAGTGTATGAATAATTATAATAAATTAATGTCCTTCAAGGTATAGCTTTTTTAAAAATGTACATTGAAATTATTAAACATTTTCAGTGTATATACCTTTTTCAATGCTTCTTTATACAAATATTACTTAGAAAATGTTTTAATTATGAATGCATTTTATGCGACATTCGCTTGGTTACAATTTTGCCTGTAAACACATTTATGAATGCAAGATTCATTCAGCTGACAATAAGTTTAAACCATTTCTAAAAAGGAGTAATCCTATGCATGTACATACCATTCGGTCAGACAAGTCCTTAAACCTCATTAAATTTTTTTATATGCACAGTAAGTTGACCGCGGCGCATAAAGCCAAGAAGCTCGGCAGTAGAACACGTCCACCAATACGCAGCATATGCACGTGGATTACAGACTGCTAATCATATGAATTTCTTCACAAATTCGGCGGGAAAAAAAAATAAACGTATAAATGCTTTCATATTTGAGAGACTGTTAAGAGTATAATTAGCTAAGATATTAATGGAATAAGTAGCAACTTAATAATAAGCAGTGTGTATATAAGATGTTATATGTAGCGTTATAATTAATTTAGTCTAGTCAATTTGTTATCTGGTAAGTTACTAAAAATGTATTATTGAAGTAAATAAAGTAATCCTGATTATCTTATCTGGTCTCGGAAAAAAAGCTTGAATATATTAGATAATAAAGAAAACAGATTAACGTTCGTCAGGAAAAAAAAACGACACAGAACCACGAAATAACTTACTCTACAACGGATGACAAAATTGCAGAGGACAGTGATTACGTCAACCTATCAACAAAGATTTTAATTAAGTGAAACTACGGTTACGACATTCGTACTGTCATATTCGGTTGAAGTACATGCACCTTAGGAGTAATTATCCGACTAAGGTCTAAACAGTTATAATCTAACAAGGAAAATGTAAAACATTAAGAGTAAACGAAATAAATCTCCAAATAGATGTTTCTATACATGCACATGCACATGCAAAATTTATGTGAATGTTGATCGAAAGATTTTGTAGCAGCATCAAAGGAATTGTTTAGTATGTAAGGTCATTTTAAATTGTTCTTAATATGTCTTGGAGTTTTTGAAATTTTACTTTTTTGAATTTTTACTAAATTGAAAATCAAGTTTTTAGTCTAAGATATGGACGCCAGCGGTATGTTGACAGTATGATAAATTTTTGTTGTGTAAGTAAAAATGAATTTATTAATAATTTATTAATGTTTTATTGTTCAATAACAGTTTTAACTTTTCTTTGTACAGAGAATTCGTATACTTTATATGATATATATATATATGTATATATATATATATATATATATATATATATATATATATATATATATATATATATATATATAATAGTTTAAGGCCCAGATGGGTTGTAGGATTTTTATTACTAAAATCCATGGTGATTTATATAATTATTTTCTCTTTACATTGGCTGTTTTCAACGATTTCACAATATGTTATGATTTTAGTGAGAATATAAAAATATAAAATATAAAAATACACCTGCTCGGTGAGGAACAGATCTTAATGCAGGTAAAAATACCCGCAACATTTACCAGACATTCGGTCATCCTGGCCGCAAACAACTCCTTGGTATGAAAGAGACAGGTTACAACGACTAAAGCAAACACTACCGAAATAGTTTTATCAAGATGTTTTAATTGAACTTCTATTTCCTTTTACTGGAAATATGCAGTGAGGTACAAAAGTACAGATAACAAATATGAACGGTAAGTGAAAACTAATTTCACCGAACCGTAACCCGTTGGTAGCGCATTTCTCTATTCGTATTTTCCTTTACTGGATATAGAGTCAGAGGTAAGTTCAGCATGTCATTTCCTTTTAGTTTTAATGTTATAAAAAGTTTGTTGGCTTTCTTAAAATGTATGAACTTCTATGTTTTGAGGTGTCTCTGTTCAGACAAGTCGAAATCGCTAGAGCACGTTTGAGAGGCTGCCTATAAATAGTTATCACACTTTTAAGAGCAACTATTGGGCTGCAGAAGCCACCTATATTATATGATACATTAATGCTGTGTGTGAACAGACAAAATAAATTATAATTAAATTGAAAATAATTGGTAGTAGTTTCCTTTTTGTAGCTTGGTTTTATGTATTTCAAAATTACATTATTGTCCATACATTTCACTTATAAGAAGACACAAGCAAAAGTGAATCGTATTTAAATGTATCAAATGGACGTTTTACGAACTTGTAAAAAGAACATATGACAAAGTCCAAGCACAAAAATGTGATGCAATTGTACAACTTTCTTGACGAATCTATACTTAAAACAACCTTAACTTTTCCCTATTAGAGTTAAGTCACAAAATATGATACAAAGGTTGTTAAATCTTAACAAACCATAGAGAAAAATAAAGGAATGAGAAAGTCAAATTATTGTATATGGGTTTTACATCTGCTTTAATTAGAGATGTTAATGTATCTTGACTCCGCCCAATGTACTGTTACTTAATCCGTTAATAGATCCGCCCTAACTCAGTAATGTGACATTATATTCTTAATACATTCCACAAAAATGTTTTGTTCAAAATAAACAATAAAAAAATAAATACTAAAAATACTTTCAGTAGCATTATATTCAAATGTGTCCTTTTCCTTCGCACAAATATACAATTATTCATTAAGGAATGAAGTTTGGGGACAAATTTGTGAACAACTTCAGAGATAAATAGAAACGTCCGACTGGTTTCAACACCTGCTGGAATGATTTCACACCACCAGAATTAGTAATTAGTATTTTATTAAAAAATCCGGACAAGAGCCGTCATATGTCTATTGTTTTTGTAATGATCTAAAAAGATGTTTTTGAAGTGGAATCATCCGAATGATGCATGGCTGCCATCATTTAGCGTTTTTGAAAATTCATGATGGTGTCCAAGATAGCTGGAACTTTAAACAGGATATTGGTAAGTGGTACAGTGTTATATTGTTTTTCCGTCTATCGTAATAACGTATAAGTACTGTACCTTGTACAATAAATGAAAGCAACACTCTACAAATTAGGATTTCAGGCAGCAGTAGGAAGCAATGTACTTATTATTATATCTTATCGCATAGTACTGATATTGTTTGTGTGCTATCGTTTTGTTATCTATCATTGCGTCAAAACTATTGAGATAAGCGACACAATCACTGTTTGAAGGTAAGTGTATGTACCAGTAACGCCTCCTTCAATCGCTAATAATAAACACACTATCATGTTTTCCTATATCTATGATATTAGCCTTTCGTTAATCACGTAAACCATGTTTACCTAATTGTTATTAAAGATAATAAGGATTTTGACACCACAACCTAATTTGGCAATAATCTAGAACATCGTGACACAGTATTGTTAAGTAAGCTATCTTAGTGATAATGAACATGGTGAATAACAGGACAGCTTGTGGTTATCACTATCAAAATAGCAGACCAGACAACAACAAAAAAAGCACAGCAAGCTAGAATACATTATTTATTATTACAATATGATAGATGAACATCGTTTTGAAAGATCCATCGGCATAGATCGTTTTCTTTACATGGGTCCTGAAATAGGTAGCATCTTTAGTAGTCTAGAAACCGTATAAACGTGTTATATATTGCCTTGAATTACGCACATGCTCTCTGTAGCATCTTGGATGTCGCAGACCCGCGATCTTCGCCCCCCTCCTCCCACCCCCAACACACACACACACACACAAGCTTCAACCAACTAACACACCCCATTGTGGTGATAAAAATCCTATTCAACGATATTCTGTGGATTAATTTTTTATGAAATTCGCCAAAGTGTAGTAATGCGGTACATATTGTTTTTTCTCTGTTGGTATAACCGCTTCTTTCGTATTCTGTGTCACTGTTACATTTACCTTTGTCATTTGTTATAACCTTTCCATATTTACCAATTTGCATAAAGTGGATCATCTCTTCCCGTATTGCAACGAAATTAAAATCACTCGAAGAACGTCTCGGGTAAAAACCGCGTGTTTATTGCATTAACTGCTTTTGCCTTTGACGTCGTTGTTTGAATCAGTGACAGTAAGGCGTATTGAAAGGAATTTCACATCAATCGCTTACTATTTGGTTTAAACATGTTGCTGTTTTAAAGATAGATATGTAAACTAAGAATCGCGCAGCTGCGACAAAGTTATAAATGTAGATAGCAGTTCAAGATAGCAGTTCTAAATGCCGATTTAGCAAATTTTGTTTCTCCATTTCCTGTGATAAGCAAAAAACGAACGATAAAATCTCGGATAAATGCGGTGTTTCTAAGGTTTACTTTTATACCAACTTGAATTTGTTTTAAAATATGTTGATTGATGTAAAAAAAATCCGGATCATTGCAATAAACCATTCTATGAGTAAAGCCTATCTATATCAATAGTCTTCTAACAGAAAATGCGTTTTTACAGGGCGTAAAAAGTAAAAAGAGAAAAAGTGAAAGAGAACCTGTACATTTTGTAAAGCCTGTCTCTTGAAGTGTGACGCAATGAAATGAAAGTAAATATTTAATATCGCCGACCAAAATAGTAGGACGGCCTTATATAATTTTGTTATCGGAGTTTTGCTAATACAAGAAAATATTATGTGCAGTTTTGAGAAAGAACTACTTGCAGAAAGTAAATTTCTTTTATAATGATTACTTTGTCGCCATGACTGTATTTAAGCTTAAAATAGCGGGAAACCAGGCAGTGAATGACAAGTGTTTTTGTTTGTCTCTCACTATTTTCTCAGTTTTTTGTTGTCTTTCGGCTCTTTCGACCTTAAATTTTACTAGAAATATTTTTCAATGTATGTACTTTTCACTGGTTATAAAGTGAGGTAAGTAACTATTCGCTCTTCATTTGAAATCTCTGTGAAAAGTCTGTCTGTTTCAAACCAAGTTTACTTTTCCCTGGACACTGTAGACGGCCATTTTCGATTTTTCCTCGGACGGAATTATACTGACCATTGAAACATACACGGATCAGTACTCAGCAACACAGTTCTGTGCTTGTAGCTTGGAGTATCTCTAAGTAGTCGGTGTTCGCCGGGGTACCATGGGGCGTAATTCCCATTTCCGAGAGATCTAAAAATAGATATTACACATTGTGTATTAGTAGGGAATTAGCCAATCACATCGCGTTGATTGACACTTTACCTACGTTATGCTGATTCTCATTTACACATTGTTCCACAAACAATGATTTTGACAAGCGATCAGATTAAATCTGTTTAAGCCGTTGGTTCAATTTAATAGCAACAGGGTTGTTTGTTGTTTGTGGTTTGCAAGGAATCGTACGTTGCTGTAATCGCTTCTCTGTTTGCATCTTAATTCAGTTTATTGGATGAGGCTTGTCCTTTCTGCATCGAAAGGTAAAATCTCGCTGTAGCCAGCAACAACTTTCATAATTTTGTGTCATGAATGCATCATTGGGTGAAACTGTCTTAATTTTCATCTAAACATCTCCATCACAAGCTCTTTGCATTTGGGAGATATCAAATTAAAATATTTTCGCGGATCTGTAGATAATCTGTAAAATCTGTCACTTTAAACCAATTTGTTTGTGGGCAAGGGGGGCGGAGCTTAAACTCTATTTTTAGACTCGCGGAAAGGTGAATTCGAGTGAGCTTAGTAAAACCCGTTTAACCCTTTAATGAGTTAGACATTGTATTCAATTTGTAAACTGAGTTACGCGACATACGACACACAATTTTTACTGTACTTAAGTGTTGCTTGAGCTTGTTTCACGAGCCAAACGATTCACACACCTTAGTTGTCTTTCGTCAGAACTTTTATTGTTTTTGCTTTTCTTTAGCAGGTGACTTTCAGGCCTTTAGCCCTTATCTTAGCTCCTCGTCTGGTCTCCTAAAAGCATGGCATCAGACACCCCTAAATCGTCCGGAGCACTGCCCAAAGTTCACAGTTCTTATCAGGTGTTGTCGACCCCACAACCATCGCCAGATATCCATAGCTCTCTTCAGCTGTCATCTACCCGTAAACCGCCCTGTGCTTTGTCTGATACGCCCATCTTGCGCCCGTTATCGTCGACACCTAAACCGCCCGGTACGCCATTCGATAAGCTTGACTCTCGCCAGTTCAAACGAATGCACCCAGGATCGGACTCTTCTGTTAAGGCAGAGTTGTCGTATCTTGACTTAGAAACAGGTCACGTTTTGATAGCATCCAAGACTAAACGACCTATCCAGATGACCATATATAGTTCTAAAAATAACGCTATGATGTCGAAGTTATCATTGCTGGAAAGGGACCTACCAAAACTTGATAAGCTTGGCAAGCTTGACTCGATCGAGGCCAGTGTTAATGTGCTTAACTCTAGAATGTGTGATTGAACAAAGGCTTAAAGCTAACGTATCAGTGACATCTGAGCTACACGTTTCTGTTGATTTAATGAGTCCTAAGTATGGTGAGGTCGTCACTCAAAACGGGGCAATCACAGACACAACTTCGAGCTGAAAATAAAGCACTTCGTGAGACTAAAACTGACCTCAGTGATGTAAATGTGTCCCTAAAGGAGACTTAATTGACCTTAAATTCAGAATCATGCGGAACAACCTTATTTTTACTAACATCCGTGAAAAATAACAAATAATGGCCAACATTTTGAGCAGGAACTTTGAAGATTTTTAAATGATAAACTTCAGCTGAGTGGTTTAAAGTTCGAACGAGTTCACAGGTTAAGAAATTCCCTGGGCACAAACCGTAGGCCTGGACCAAGGCCTATTGTGGCAAAATTTACATTTTTCAAATCAGACATTTTCCTTTTTAAATGTGTGCGGTTATAAATCTAAATTAAATGAGCTCGAATTTTGTGAATATATTTGTAAGTTCGACATTTTTGCATGCGCGGAAACTTAATAAGATAATTTATAAATATCTTAAATAGTGAAAATTTACCTGACACATGGCTTGTTGGATCCATAAATCCTATATATTAAAACAAAGGTGATGCTTTTTACCAGAAATTATAGATCAATTAAATTATTAGTTGTCTAGGTAAGTTGTCTACTTCAATCATAAACGAACGTCTTACTTATTTTCTGGATAATAATAATTTATTAAATGCCAGTCAATCAAAGTTTAGAAAGCACCATTCAACTTTGGACAATACTATGTTTGTTTTGTACATGCTATCTGAATATTGTAAAAGTAAAAATATTTTTTTGCGCTTTTGTGGATAGAAAGCCTTTGACTCTGTTTGGAGAGCCTGCCTTTGGGCCAAGATTATGAAATATATACGTGACACAAGTATCAAATTATATTAAAAAATAAAAGCTATGTACAATGATATTAAATCCTGTATCTCTATTGAAGGTAAAAAGTCAGATTTTTGTTCCAATGTTGCAACGGTTTAGACAAGGAGACAACTTATCACCTGTTCCTTTTTTCTATCTTTCGACCAAGACCTTTATGTATTCTTAAAGATCGTTGTTTTGTTGTACGCAGACGATACTGTCGTATTTGCCAAGACTTAAATAGAACTTGTCTCCCTATTAGATACATCTATTAACCATTGCGACACTTGGAAACTTTTCGTTAATACTGAAAAAACAAAGGACTTAATGTTTAGAGATAGGGAAATACGAATTAGAAATGTATCATTTCGTAGGTATAATTTTGAAATTATTGATACTTTTAAGTATTTAGGCGTTATTTTTCGTTAAACAAGACCCTTTACCCGGCCAAAAGCCACGTCTGTAAAAATGCAAGATAGACTATGTTCTGCTAGTATACTTACATTCGTTATTTATGTCTACCCATAGATTGCCAAATCAAGCTTTTTGATTGTACCGTACTTTCCGTTTAATATGCTTGTGAGATTTGGGGTTTGGGGACCTTAAAAATAATTGAAAAGGTCGACACTGATTTTTTAAAACACTTCTTACATGTCAAGAAAAGTACTCCACACATTATGCTATATGGTGACTTAGGTCGTTTCCTGCTTTCAATTACCATAAAGAAACGTATTATTGCATATTGGCATACGCTCGTGAGTAATCATCAGACCCTTTCTTGCACTGTTTATCAAAATAATAATAAATGATATGTCCAATAATAATGTTTAATATGCATTGTTAAGAAATGTCAGATCTATTATAAACGAATGTAGTTTAAGTTACATATGCAATAGCCAAGCATTGGTTGTCTCATGCCGAGACAAGACTTATAGACCAGTTTTTGCAATTATGGTTTTCTGACATTAATTCCTCATCAAATGTATTAATTTCAGAATTTTTAAAACATAACACAAATATGATTAATTGTTTTTATTAAGACTATTCAGATAATAATTTACAGTAATTTATAAATGTCTGACTCTGTAACAATCACTTACCGATTGAAAGAGGAGTTGGCACGAGGTTTCAACATCAACACCATAAGTGCAAATTATGTGATTTAAATTATGCAGGAGATGAGTTTCCCTACCTTTTCCAATGTTCTACTTTACGAGTTCTAGAAAACTCATAATTCCATTTGTTAGGTCCAGTCATGCAAACATCATAACCTTTAAGTATAATATGTGTGAGAATGATTAGAGCAAATTACTAAAACTGAGTAGGTTTTAATATTGTTCTGTCAATAATTCACCTGGCTTAGAACTTCCAATATAATTTTTTTTTCATATGTACGCTTATTGTTTTGAAAACTTTTGAGATTTCCTAGATGTTTGTAGCTCGCCAATCCTTTTGACATTTCTGTTGCATTGAGTTAAATGTTTTTGTCGCTATCAATATTATACTGCCTTTAACGTAATATTCTGTCGCTATTGTTATTTCTATTCTTCTCTTAGTCTTGTTTTGTCATAATTACACAGCCTGATTCAATTTATTGTTGTACTATTGTATCTCATATCACAACTCCTGTATATGTGTTGAGTGTATAAATAAACTTGTAAACTTGTAAACCTAAAATAGCATGGTTATTAATCGGTAGCCAATTAATGGGATAGGTGTTATCAACACTGTGTGATGGTTGAGATCATCAGTATATGTTCTGCCTCAGCATATCGTGAAAAGACGCTGTTCGGGAATCATTGAATGATTCTATAAGAAGTTACCACAGGGACGAGAGCGATCTCGGCAATCAAAGTCAGTGTGTTGTTCATAGTAATAGCACGATTTATGTACTAACTATTACTCATCCGTTGCTGTGCCGTCTGCTTCTGATAGGGCCTCCAATCCTTTGAATATTTATGTAAATTATTTACACAACAATGGATGACAAAGGTTTGTTGAGTGCTCATGACCGAAAAGTACTTCTAGAGTGGATTTCTGATTCTGACAAACAGGAATTGTTTCTTCTGTACAGTTTCAATCGCGATGGTGCAAGTGCTTCAACGTTTCACGACAAGTGTGATCACAAGGGCCCGACTTGCACAGTTTTGCACAGCACATGTGGATCGGTGTATGGTGGCTACACATCAAAAAGCTGGGAAAAGGGGAACGTCTACAAAGCAGACGATACTGCTTTCTTGTTCAGTCTCTCTTTCACAAATAGAAGGAATGACCTTAAGTTTCCTGTAATCAACACCCAGAAGGCCATCTATTGCTATGATTCTTACGGACCAACGTTCGGGAATGGTTACCATTGGATTCCGTTTTGGAAGGGTTATGATATGTTAACGTTTAAAGGGGCGCTGACAAAAAACAATGATACATACACATTGAATGGGTATTTTATGTTTGGAAACACGTATAATATGCTGAACAAAAGGACCGACGATGTGACAAACGGATCTAAAACAGTAAACAACCTTGAAGTGTACGGTATTCGAGGTACGTGTTTATGTTACGAATATACTAAAAAAAATATTTATTTCTGTTTCAAATGCACAGCGACACACAAATGAACAATATCTAATTATTCTAATTATTAAACGAATCAGACCCCAGACATATGTATGGATCTAACGTCAACCTACATGTCAGCTAGCTGACCCTCTTATATAACTGAATGCGCTCTGACCGGCGCTCACCTTGTCCTAGGAGACTCAACCCATTAGACTACGCGTTTAAACTGAAAAGTATGTGTCTCACTATTTTAATGAACTCGTAATGAATTAATGACCCAGAAATACTCATTTATTTGAAATGTTAAGGTATGAACATGTGTTTGTATATATATATAAACCTTAATCAACCTTTTTCACTTTATACTAAAGTATTCTTCATGCAAGTTATTTATGTTTGTTAGATCGTCCGTCCTGGAGAGATTTGCCACTGATGACAGGCGAGGTATGATGTTTGATGTTACATAAGTTAAGGCATAATTGATTGTTTAAGTACAATAAGTTCAAGAAGGAAAACGAGGCAACACTTTTAACACATCTTAAAACTTATTAAAGTGATATATTCTTTGCCTTACTCAGGTCCATCGGTTAAATTACTCCTCTTTCAAGTTTGTAATATCGTTAAATTTGTCAATATACATAGGTGTTTTAATGTTGTATTAAGTGAAATGAAATTTGTAACATTGAACAAAAAACGCATTTAACAAGATGCAGCAAAGATTCTTTTTCCTTTGGCGTTTAAGCCTGACTCAGAACGCCACTACTGTTGTGAAACACAATACATAGGTAAATATACACAATTCATTTTTGATGGCTTGTTTATTTGTTAATTTCTTCACAGGTTCATATATTTATGACTCAAAAACTAGCGTGTTAACAAAAATAATCAGATTATTTCTAATTATTTCAGTATAATTGGAACAGGTCGTCTAAATATTTATCACCTCAAAAAATCTGGTGTAATCAAACCAGACTCAATTTGACGGTCAATGACCTTTTCAAGTACCTCTCCTTTCATTAAAATTCTTTCTGTAGGTATTTTGTGCATATAGTGTACAAAACATTTTTTATTTAATTTCAATTATAATGCTGTTTAAAATTGTATTCTTGATTCATTATTCAGTTCCCGTTGCAGGAGCTTTCTGTTAGTTGTCTCACTTTGTTATATATATTATTTATTTTTGCTTTTGAGATAAACCGACAGGAAGTGCAAGGTTGTGTAACCAGAGATAATACTTATATCAACAATTATTGTGTCATCGTTCTCTACAATTTAGTTTATTATGTTTACAATAATATATGACAGTATGTCTTAGTCTCCTTAAAATGTCAAGGGCTAACAATATTTTATTGATTGACTCAGTTATCTCTTACAGCTGTTGGAAAAACTAAAAACAGAAGCAGAGCTATTTAGACCATGCAATAAGCAAGTCATGAAATCAAAAATCCTTTTGTTGGGACAAAGAGGTGCCGGCAAATCAAGCTTTGTGAACAACGTACATTCAGCATTTAAACAACGAAGAGCTCAACGGGCGATTACCGGGAGTGCCACGAGCAGGGTAAGACGTCAGTCGGAACTCGATATACAAAGTCGTTCCAGCGTGTGTACCATTTTGTTTACTCATTAATTGGAATAGTTTTAACAGTTTTAAGACTAAATATCATATTAAAACTGCTGAAATGCAATAAAAGCATCTCTTTGACCCCTATGTCTTTATCCAGATAATACCACAATCGAGAATATGCTACAGAGATATGTACATACACCAGACATTACCTAGATGTTAACTTTGGCATAAGAAAGCTTATAGCACATGGTGTTGTTTTGCCCCTTGTAAAACATTATCCGAATCCGTGCCAATTGGGGAAGATTCTGTCAGATTTATGTGCTAAGAACGAATGGTATTTTTGCATGAGAACTGCTGTAATCAATTTTCTCTTTTATGCTTTTTTCATGTCGTATGTTTTGTCATCGTTATTGATATCCAATGAGTCTAGTTGGAAGCTGATGGTTACATGTTACATACGTACCAAGTCCTCCAAAATCCACCCTCGATCTTGAACAGGTTTTCTTGTGGTCTTCGTGTCAGCCATGAGAAGAATGAGAAGATTTTTTTCTGAAATCGTAGATTGATGTTGGTGGTTATTTAGTTGGCATACTTGTTGCCGGACTCAATTTTTGCAGAAGTGACCATTTAGTTCCTATCTGATACAAACAAGCATTCTGAAATAGTCCCAATGTTGATTATACCCATCCTGTCTCCATTTAAAAGCCTAATCAAGAAAATATGTTTTGCCGGAATAATTCTCATATAGATTTGCAAGGTCTTGCCACAGAACTATAAGACTCACACACACTACGCTTGGGCTCCGATATTGGATGCAATACAAAGTACTTGCTAGCGAGACATCTAATCACACCTACATGTATAATTCCTCCCGTTTGACGAACGAAATGGAAAAGGGAAATAAATATCAAATCCGTCCTCTTGCCGTTCAGCAGTAAAAAGATGTCGTGAATTGCTACCTCGTTACAAATCATTTTTGGATGTGGTGGCACAATATTTGTCATTTAACAAATCCAACAGCTTACTTCCACGTGTAAGTAGCTTCAAAATCGCTTTAATATTGTTTGACTATTCGTGTAACTGTGTATGGGATAACATTTGGAAAAAATCCTGGTAGTTTCTTGATATTATCGCTGATCTTCTTGGACTTTGAAAACCTAATTTAACTTCTGGATGTACTTGGTCAAAAAGAGCTGAAAAATCCTATTAAAGCTCGTTCCCTTATTTTTGATAGTGTTGAGGAGAATAAAGAGGAATATGAAACACCACGGTCTGTATATTTTTTAGTTTCAGGAATTTTCTTTCATGACTGGACAGACTGGACAGGAGCTGGCGTTTCAAATTTGTGACATGCCCGGCCTAGAGAACACTGACGGTCCTAATGCAGAAGATATTTCTCTGATCATGGACGGATACGTCACAGATGGATATGTCGTTCGTATATTCCAACTTATGTTTTTGTTCCAAATCAAAATTTTCCAAAAGCAGCAGCGGGATTGGGGAGGCGGTAGCGGTGTTGATGTAGTGTTTATGGTTGTGGTGGTCGTGGTACCGGTGGTGGTGGGCTTATAAATAAAAAGCACTGAGTCGCCAGGACCTTTTTGTCTATTTTCCGTTCTTGGCTTGCTAATTTAAGGACACGTGGCGACTGCTTAGACAATGAACAACACCCAACTAGTTATTGTATGCAGTATTGATTTTTCCGTTATCCTGTGCTGGTTGTCTTGGCTTATTTCTTTGTGCAGAACTTAAACCCGTACCTTAAGAAAATCAGGAAATACTTCAGCATAACGTAATTTAACTGGAATAAAAAGTGAGGCTGTAAATTTACCTCTACATTAATAATTACAATTCATGAAGTATTCTATGTGTGTGCGTGTTTATGTGTCTTCGTGCGTGCGTGTGTATGTGTGTGTGTTAGTGTGTGTGCGGGTGCATGTGCGTGTGTCTATGTGTATAAAATGTGCATTGACTGATTGTACGGCGCCGTAGGTTGCGCAGTTATAGATTTGATTCTTTGCTATTCTTTTTTATTTTAAGTTTAAGCCAGGTGTGAGAATATCCTCGACGCTTCAGATAAATGCTACAGAACCGCCACAGCTGAAAAATCTTATTCACACGGTGTGCTTTGTACTTGATGGCACTACTGTCAGCGAACTCTCAGACGCCACCTTGGCCAAGACTAAAGGCATTCTTGAAGTCATACGTAGGAAAGGTACTATACAATATGTCGTACGCTTATTTGGATCAAATACTGAACGCAATATTAGTAACACCGCTTGTCCGATGAAATAAATGATTTATATCAACAATTGCAATAATGTAAAAACACACTTTATCAATGTTTTCTCGATTTTCAACGAACAATATGATTAATTGATACTTTCGTAATTGAACATTTTTATTGTTAATACCACATTTCTATTACACCTCAAGTCAGCGTCATATAATAAATTAACTCATAAAACTGGCTTCACAGTGCAACGAGAATACACCCAGAATAGTAATAAACTTTTGTGTTTTATTTTAAAAAAATCAAAATATACAGATACTTATTCGAAAAGTTTGTTGAAAAACATTTTATATGTTTATGACAGGTTTAGTCATATTATGATATAATAATGCACCTATGTTTCCAGAATTGAAGAAATGTAACAGAATTATTGCGACACTGGTTGCACAGTGAAACGAGAATTGTAACAAATCCAGAATGTTAATTTACTTCTCTCTCTCTCTCTCTCTCTCTCTCTCTCTCTCTCTCTCTCTCTCTCTGTCTCTCTCTCTCTCTCTCTCTCTCTTTCTCTCCCTGTGTGTGTGTGCGCGCGCGTGCGTGCGTGCGTGCGTGTGTGTGTGTGTGTGTGTGCGTGTGTCTTAGATCCACTTTTTCACGATTTTTAAAGCACCTACTCGCTACTGACCGTAACCGAGAAGTACAAGATTCGTATATTTTGCTAAAACATGGTTTCGGTTATGTATCAGGTTTAGTCATATAATGATACAATAATGCACTTGTATCGGTTTCAGAATTGAAAATAAATTATATCAAAATTATTGCAAAACTGGTTACACAGTGAAACGAGAATTCCACCAAACCCAGAATGGTACACACTTATATTTCGCTAAGATAATTGATCTTTAAATCGAATGTAGTCAGGACATTGCCAAAGCAATAGTTTAAACATCCAAAAGTTAAAAATTAATTTTTGTAATAGGAACACTTTTTTCATGATTTTTTCTTTTATTTTTTACTCGCTACTAACCGTAACCGACAAGCGCGATCAATAAAAATTTAATACAGGATAATTTGTCATTACGTTTAGTGTGTATTTTTCATTTTAAAATGTGTTGTTTTTTCTACGATGATTAACATTACTAGCCTTAATAACTTCATGCATAAGCAGCTGTAGATGTCTAGTTTTAGTATAGCATTCCATTTTAAAACGACGATTTCTTCTTTTGAGATACACACGGCGATATTATCAATCGACTATTATCCTGATTATAGTGAAAGATCAGAAGTCGTGTATTTTGCACAAGAATGTGGTTAATGAAGAATGTTAGTAAATGTGTGATCATGGGTCCTTAACAATTGGTATTATTATGAACATTTAAACTCTTATGACAGTAATCAATATACGATAAGAAAACAAGCAAGCCTCGTATAATTTACACATTATTAATTGGTCCTATTAAACTTGGGTGTCTTTTTGTTACGCGTTGTACTTCGTACAATAATAATTACAGTGTAAAGACAAGTTGCATAAAAATGACTTATTTGTATTAACATATGACTTGTTAAACTACTTCAGCTCATTTTAATCTTATGGTATCGATTTAAAAAGACCATATATTATTTTTATTAGATTAAATTGTAAAACAGATACAAAATAACTCACAATTTTAACATTTTACTTCCACAAACACAAACAATGTATAATCACACACTTTCAATTATGTTCTATATAATATTCGAAATTAAATTGATATGTAAAGGAGGCATTTTCAAAAGTCCCAGATGCAGGTGATACTAGATCGACTGTAAGACAATTAGGCAAAAACACGCAGGTTTTACTTAGGGAAATCGCTCAAACTACAGCCAATTAACGGTCTTGATTGGTTGATGGTCGGATTGCTGTTAAATTGTTATTATCTGATAATTGTTATCGCTAGGATGTTAACCCGAAGCCATAACATGTCAATTAGGGACATTTAGTTATCAATACACTGTACAAACTGTGATAGGCTAGTGTCCGGATTGCCCAACTGTTGATAAACTGATAAAATACCATCCAATATATATAGAAAGTGTTTACCAAGTGTAAGCTCGTGATGTTTAAAGTGTGTTAGGTATACGAACAATTAAAAGTTTGTAGATGTACAATTTTGTTATTCGAAGAGAACGTTTACAAGTAAAGTGTGATTGACAGTGATCTAGTTGTGTTTTCCAAAAAAAAATACAAGAAGGTCAGGTGAACTATTACCAAAACGCATAGCCTTATATAATGTATTGCATTTATCACACGCCATCCCGAACGAAGCTGGGTAGAGTCAGCTTTAAGTAATTAGTGTAGCTGATTGCCCTAGCATTGAACTGACATGTGTGCCTATGTCGGCAACTGTTTCCAAAGCTGCGTTCGTGAAGTGACTGGGTCTTAGTGGGACGGGGACAGAGACGAGACAGAGAGCTCTGATGGAATTTCATGCTGTTAACCAGATGACAATTCGTTATCAGGTGACGTGGCCCCTGCCACTAAATCGAGCGCAATCACATATCTCCATCGACTGGAGACAATAAAATCAACTAAAGAAATACCTATTCAAATTGACTTTAAACTTCGAATATTCGTTAACATCCCTACTTGCCCTTTCTTTCTTACACGCACTCACGCCCACACCCTTCAGATTTGCGCAGACACGCGTTTGTATTGTTTAATATTTTGGACCCTTTTCTTTACATAATTAGCACAGATTAAATAAATGGTGTGAACGTCAACGTTTATGCGACTGTTTCGTAGCTGTATTTTTGTTATTTTGGCATGACATGGCATCTCTTGGAATTTGCTTGTTAACGTAAAATGCGGCGTTGGTGTAGACAGAAATAATTGTGTAAGACAAACAAACAGACAGAGACAAAGAGAGACAGACAGACAGACAGACAGACAGACAGACAGACAGACAGACAGACAGACAGACAGACAGACAGACAGACAGACAGACAGACAGACAGACAGACAGACAGACAGACAGACAGACAGACAGACAGACAGACAGACAGACAGACAGACAGACAGACAGACAGACAGACAGACAGACAGACAGACAGACAGACAGACAGACAGACAGACAGACAGACAGACAGACAGACAGACAGACAGACAGACAGACAGACAGACAGACAGACAGACAGACAGACAGACAGACAGACAGACAGACAGACAGACAGACAGACAGACAGACAGACAGACAGACAGACAGACAGACAGACAGACAGACAGACAGACAGACAGACAGACAGACAGACAGACAGACAGACAGACAGACAGACAGACAGACAGACAGACAGACAGACAGACAGACAGAGCGACAGACAGACAGAGCGACAGAAAGAGAGAGAGAGAGAGACAGAGAGAGACAGAGAGAGAGAGAGAGAGAGACAGAGCGAGAGACAGACAAAGAGACAGACAAAGAGACAGACGGACGGACGGACGGGACGGGACGGGACGGGACGGGACGGGACGGGACGGGACGGGACAGACAGACAGACAGACAGACAGACTATGTAAGGCGGTTTTAACTATATCTTAACAGTGGATGAAATGAAGGCTTTGTTAGTATTTATATAACTAACTGACATAACGAACAGCAGTCTTCAATCTGAAAAAATATGTTTCAGTTCCCTTCTGGCAGCATCTTCCCAGCAAACACACGACGACGTTTTGAGGCTGTATTTTGTTTGCGACTTCGCTAATTAGTTGCTATATTTTACTTTAGGTTATGCTTTATACTTGTAGATGTAACCTAATTTTCTTTCATGCATTCGTCGTCAGCTGAAACTGAATTTTAAATGGATCACTTTGAATTTTTAAAATTGTCATGTAAGTACGCATCAACATATATTTAATTATTTTATATTTCTTCTGTTATCTAGTAACTTATTTAGCTTAAAATTTCATTTCGAAGTAAGCAGTAAGATATTCGGACTTACCGGCGAAATAAAATCTTTATTGTAAATATGTCAATTACGGATAACAGCCACTCCTCGTAAGCCTCATGTCGATACAATTAGCCATGCCAGTAAATAAATTAAAATATTTACACACGATGGCACATTGAGTAAAGCTTGTATCAACCAATTATCATTACACTGTCATGTTAATGTTTTCTCTTTTCGAATAGAGCACAAAATATGGCTGCCTTATTACTTGAAAGAAGGCACTACTTCTATCACTACACAAAGAGTTTTACGACTGTGATTCCAGTACCTAACTACCTTCACATTTTAAAACATTAATATAATGTCACATTCAAACGCTACACTTTTTTGTAAGACAAACTCGGGACATTTAAATAAATTATATCATTCGGTAATTGTTAGTTACCAGCAGATACTTCGGATTTTGTATATGTCTATGTACATATCTATTGATTTTATGATAGATTGATTTAATTGTATGACACTAATGTAACGAACTGATTTTCTTTCAATCTGCCTCTGTTCGTGTTAGTCTCACACGAAGATATAAAATCCTAACATCGTCCATTAAGTCACAAACACGCTAGATGCAAGCGATAATAAAACGTGTGATAATATGGTCTGAACATATTATGACCTACAAATATTAACCTATATTCCCAGACTCCTCTCACTTACTTGAAAGCAATCAAATTGAAATCTGTATTAGTTACAGGAAAACATTTTAAATTTCCATTTGAAAGTCAACATTAACGATAGAATTAAAAATAAAATCTCCCATTGAATATAACTCCATGTTATGGTAGTGAAATATATGAATATACATGGATAATAGTTATGTCGCAATGCGATAAAATTATATAATCTGTTAATGATTTCAAAGCAGGAGTGAACTGGGAAAGTTGCGTATTTGATAAACAATGTAACTGACTCGAGTAACATGTCAAATCTCACAATGATTGTTTCTATTATATTTGTTAATATGGGTTGATTTCTTATTGCAAAACAGTCGAAAAAAATGTTGGATTCTGGTCGCGTTTTAGTCTAAATCCGACGTCCATACAACGGCGAGAAAATGACGTGTAAAAGCTTTTTATTTCGACCGACACCCCGATTGACATACGACTTCGGACTTCGATGTAAATCTGAAGATGAGGGCGAAGTCGTTTGTTTGCTGGGTTATGTTTTATGTTTCCACTATGTAGACATTAAACTTATATCCCAAACCGTATTTAAACTCAGTTATTTATGATGTTGTTATCATCGATAGACAAATAGGTAAAAACAAGTTGTGTAGAACTTTACATGGCTGATTTTAACGACACGGTTGTACCAAGGGACCAACACAAATACTCCTTCATTGCAATCATGTAACACGTGGCTTTTGTACGCGTACCTAGAGATCAGGCCGAGCAAATACCCCTTCAAGCGATTTTGGAACACGTTTCTGTTATACGTCTAACTACATATATACATACAATAAGATATAACGTACATCAATTTTGTGTCATACTTCCACATACGATGCCGGTACCAACTAGCTATACCATGCATAAACACATTCACACATTCTAATTACTATGCACACACACATACACGAACGCATTTCACCTTAACATTCAACCATTAGAGACAGGCGTTTTGTATAAAGGCATGACATCTTATTGATGTTAAGAAATCTTAAAAAAGTATCTGAATCCTTAATGAAAGGTTTCATCTATACAAGATATAGTTTGGCGTTCTTTTACATATGTGTGAGAGACCAGAAGATTATTCTAAAACATTTATAAAACCAAAACAATACAATTGCAACTTACAATATTGATGTAGATGCCATGTGTGTTACGAATGACGTTTCCACGTTCCTTGAACTTACTTGTTTGTCGAGTCTACGTCCAGCCACCATTATTTCAGTTATCTGGAAACGGTGTCGATATTGTGCTGGCTTCACTGTATATGATACCACACACAGCCACATTTGTACACCGAACGCTTTGTCGTGGAGTTACTACCCTTTTTTATTTATCTAGATACTGATAATTGACGCTCGGATTAATTTTAAAAAGTGTTATTTATATTGCGCCCTTTACTTTTATTTCAGGTATTCCTCTGATGATACTTCTGACCAAGATGGATAAGATTATTCCACGTTTAGGGTCAGACATGTCTTTGATCTTTAAAAGCGACGTCGTCGAACAACTAGTACACCAAGTAGCAGAAATGTTTGGTGTCCAACGTAATCAGATATTGCCCATGAAGAACTATGAGGGCGAACATGACGTATTGGACGCAGTCGATGCGTTAACGTTGTATAACGTCAAGCAGATGTTGATAACGACTAAAGATTTCATGGTCAATAACACGCTCCTTGGAGATTTTGTTATGACCGTGTATAAAAAGTAAATAACATCTATCTGAATCCGATTAGTCGGAGTCTTCAACATAAATCTTGTGTCTGTAAATAAAGTAAATCGACTACTTGTATAAAGGATGCATCCACATACAATTGTAGATATTGTCTGGACTATACGTATTTTGTAAATTTTTGTGACGGCAACTGATTATTGATATATAAATATGCGTTTTAAAGCTTTTTTAAATATGCATGTATTTTCCATTAGTGATCAAAACTTGACAGCCCTTTCCTTTTTCCAAATCTTTACAAAGGATAACTGTATACAAAATAACATTGCGTGACATATTCTTGGAGTAATGGTCTACTAAAGATTTTTTATGTGAAATAAAGACAAAGATCATCACAACGTTATAAGAGTCCTCTAAAAAGGAAAGAAAACATAGTCGAAAAAGAAGCACGTTTGAACTAAAAGACCGTCTTGTTTGAATGTTTAAAATAATATTAATACTATAAATATATCGAATATATGTATCATATTATCATATTGTTTTAAGTTGTTTTAAGGTGTTACCTTTACCGTTAATATCAAAACAGCAGAGAAAAAAAAGAAGCTTGCATATTAATCTGCAACAATAATTGTGTTACTCAATTTCGATAAAGGAATGTTCACATTGTTTTCAGAAACGAAATATACTTAGACTGTATAACTGTAAGTTAATATCTGAAATAAAGATGTTTAATGTTGTTTTCAGTGTGATTAAGTGAAATTGAAACAAAGAATGTATTCCTGACTTAGTTATTTAAAGATGCTGTTTGACACACTTTCAACCTAACTTTAAATTAACACGTGAAAGACATCTTGGTATATTTTGTATACAAATATATAACAATAACAACAGCAATGACACTTATCATTTTTTTTATTATTATTGTTATAATCAGTATTATTATCATTATTATTATCATTATTATTATTATCATTATTATTATTATTATTATTATGCACAATAACTTTAATGTTACTTGTTCTGGAAAGTGTGCCGATTATCAAAGATATGACATTCAACCATAAGTAAATAAAACGTGTTTTGTCATAGTACTGTAAAATAGTTAATTTATCTTAATTGGAAATAAATAATTTATTTTATAGAAAAGAGGGTTTTGTGTTTTGTTTATTTCATTGTCTTTTTGTATTTGAATCTGACACCGAAAGCGGATACTATAATGATGGCTATGAAGATAAGACGGTGATGAAAATTACAGTGTTGTTGTTGTTGTTGATGATGATGATGATGATGATGATGAAGATCTCAAGCATACATAACTTTAGATAAAACAGTTGGCTAAAACGCACTGTTATAGATTTTTTTTTGCCCAAGCTTTCAGAAGTAAAAAGTAAACAAGTGTAACCGCGTTCTATTTTAGTCGGGTTGTGTCTATCGATCGGTCAAACGATATTGGCTACCCTCAAACCTTTGCTGGTATACAACACATTACGACATAGCCGTGAATTCTCTAGGTTACTAAGGCTAGACATATTACTTCCATGACACGTATCAAATGGAAATACTTTTTTTGTAACCTTGTGTCGTCTGCAGTTACTTATCCATAGGACAACAAAAGACTCGAAGTTGAAACGTAAGTTTTTTACGAAATCATCAACCGAGTATTGTTTTCGTCCATAGATTAAATAATTTGGTTCATCAAGTACGTGTTTGTTTATTGCTTTCAGAATAATTTCTGATGATTTCGTGAAATTCAATGATAGATTGAAATGTCAGAGGGACTTATTGTGACAACTACCTTTATTGCCTTTTATAATTATCCATTAAATTAGATAAAAACGGAAAATTTGTTTATGTTTTATACTTTCCTTCTTTCACGTTCTGTCAGAAATGTTGACAAATGTTCACAAAATGGTTTAAGACGGAAATATCAATTTAAATGAGAAACGAGATACATGCTCACACCGATAAAACGATGTTGATATGAAGTCAGATTATGATTATCGTTAGGTCATTGGAAATGGGCAGACAGGTCTTGACTCGTTTACAGTACACAGCAGACGAAAACGAAAGTATCTACACATTATTTTTTTATCAACATTTTTGCTTTTTTAATATTTTCGTGAAAAGAAAAAGAATATTTCATTTATTATGCACACTGTCTAATAGTAAATGAGAATGTCGTTGTATTTTTAGAGCACAATGCTTAAGAAAGATCTATCTTTAATAATATTCACGTGAAACCGTAAAACAAACAAAATTAAAAATTGTGTAAATATATACTATCTAAAGAGATATGTAAACACCACAGCAGACACAAGCAGACTTTAAATGCACTCTACACATACATCAATGAGGGAATTGATCGAAATCATTTGAAACATTTTAAAGGTGGAGAGTGAACGAATGCCATTAAATGAATAGTGGGATTTCTTATAATAATATGTTTGAATACAGGCCAGGATGCTGAAGTACATCAAATATGCCACAAAGATCCAGACTCAATATTAGCATTGTTCATATAATGCAGAAATTCTAATTTATGTTGTTTGTTTTTCTTGTGTTCTTGTTTTATTGTTGTTGCTGTTGTTGTTGTTGCTGGCAATTTTATTTAATAAATAACTAACAAATATGTTGTTTATCAGTATCCATCTGTCACTTTGCGAAGATAGCACCAACCGACGATTTTATATGCACTTTTGTAGTCTCAGACTGGTAAGCGCAACTTTTATTTACAATTCTAACATTATCAGTATTTTAGGCCTATCGACAAAGAAGCGTTCTGCCGTGATAAAATAAACGATATATCACGCCATAAAACGGGACTATTTTAATGCAATAGAATAGCTGTTCCTTTCAATTTCCTGACCGATTCTCGTATTGTTGACCAAGTTGACATAGTGTGTTAAGTAATTATTTTCGGTCGCATGGCCTTCGCCTGAATCTTGACCCTATCTTGGAAAAGTACGGGTTTGTTTTATTTATGATATAAGTATTAAATTATGATAAAGATAATAAATAAAATATGCAATTTCGTCGGTTCTTGATATTAAAAACGGCCTTCGTGATTACATTATTACGCATATGAACTCAAAAACGTGATATATTGGGCATTAGATCACGCAAACTTAAAATCTATTTCTTAAGTATATATGATTGACAATATCGCTATGAAGACCAAATAAACTTATAAACGATGTTGACAGTCCTTTAGTTTTACCACTAAAACACAATCCGTGTTATATAGTTGTAAATATCCGGTTCAGCAAGGTAGGTAATCCAAACAAGTTGTTGTGAATATTTAGATTTATAATATCTGGATTTACCTCCCACCCAATACTTTTATAGTAATATGAATTATGTATGAATTAATTAGAATTTCATGCAAGCTTTAGGCAAACTTGATTTTTTATATAATTTATGATATACATTGCCGCAAATAGGGGTACCGGTTGCAGTGCACTGTATGCTAAAATTTATGACTTGTGGGAATATAAGCATATAGTGTTAGTTGTTTAATTGTTTCTAACAATTTTGCTATGAATATAAATTTTTCAGTTGCTGGTTGCCAGAAGTTTGTTGTTTTGTTTATCCTGCGTACATTGTTTATTATATATCTTTTATTTGTTTACCTCATGGGTCTTTGATTTGAATTAAATAAAAAAAAACAACTAAAACTTAAGCTCAATATTATTTCCCGTTGATTCATTTGTTGGCTCCCAGATCCGTGTTAATTCTGTGCTAGGCAGTGTTTGTGAACCCGAAAACATTCATCGTTACTTCAACATCGTTAACAATTATCATCAATATTTCGAATTGTTCATGCTTCTTCGGAATTTCACTTGTCTTGGTGAATTTGGAGTCTGTTATTCGACACTTCGCAGCCGCTTTAACTGTAGTTCATGTGACGCAATCCAAGTTTCGTCTATTACTTTAATAAGTTTAAATATGTTTCACCATCTATTATATTATATTTGTATAAATGCTCAGGGCAAATTTCCACTCGTTGTTGTTTTTAGTTTTTATCAAAAAGTGCGTAATCTGCATAACCATTATTTTTATTCATCAGCTAAGTCAAAAGGAACGGAGTAACAACTTATAAATACTAGTTTCATTGGCAATCGCTTTCCTAGTAAATCTTCCATCCTTCGTAAGAATCTAAGCTACAATCTATATGTTTTCTTCATTTGTAACCGAAACTGGCCCATCAGAGGAGTACTTTTGCGATGCCTCGATTTACCATTAATGAATTTTTGCATCCATCTAAAATCGTGGTAGGTCCACTGTCACAGGTTGCTTCATCTTTTTGAAGTGCAGCTAAAATCTCAGTTGCCTTTCAATCATAATATCTGGTAAATTTCTTCTCGTTTGAACGGGAACGCACCCTCTGCCATGATATTTTAATGTTGTCATCGTGCGTGAAATGACCTCACGACGACTAATGTCGCATGCGCTTTGAGCTTCAATTATGTGAGGTTTTATGACGCTACGAATATCCAGTCTAAATATTAAAAAAAAACTCTCAATATTTATCAGATGACCTTTGTTATTTATTAACATATTTGTTTCTGGCTATTTAAAATAATTTTAATAGCTATGGGCACAAGCCAATCGATGTGTCAATAAATATGTATGAAGCGTTGCTAGCACTTTTATGATTGAAAGCCAATCCATTTAACACTTTAAAAATAAGAAATATATATTTTTCATTTTTTGCTTGCTTATTGTTGATGATGAATTTTAGTTTGTTGCAACGCACAAATTGAGCCTATTTACGACGCCCTCCTTATTATCCGTGTTCCAGACTCCGGACAAATGTCTAGGTAGGTCTACCGGCGAATCGTAGGTCAGTTTCATCGAATGAAAATTCCCGACCCGACCGGCACTCGAACCTCGATGGAGCATCTCAAAGGGAAACATGGCTATATCGAAGCCTTCTCTGGGTCTATTCATTTTTCCTTTGAACAGGAGTCCTTTACGAATATTCGCCCTATGATTATAATCCTTTCGTTTGTAATTGTTAAATTTAAAATCACTCAAATCACGAATGATTAATGATTAATTAGTTTTACTGAGAACAATATAACAATGTCATAAATATCTTAATTGTCTCTTTCGGTTTTCAAACATTTGTTATGCATATCATCTTAATAGTATTATATGCATTACGATTTTAGTTCCATATTGACTAAGCAGGTAAACTTTTATATCCATGAAGCCAACCATTTTAGAGTAGAATTTATCGCCGTTGAGGAACATTTTTCTTTCCTCGCCTTACATCAATGCCATGAAGCCTGTAAGCAATGCAGATCTATGTCGCGGATATCTGGATACACGCGTGTTTTGACCTCAAAATAACGTTGTCATATATAAACATAAAATAATTCAATTTGCCTGCTCTGCTTATATATCTGAAAAAAAAAACACACTGTAGATTTGATGCCTACATTTAAACAATTTAATTCTATTAAACAACGAAAGAAATATGGCTTGTTCTACCATCAGAATGTCGACTCAATAGAAGGAAACAATCTTCGGCGTGGTGGTGTTGCTTAGTCTGTTGATAAAACATAACTGGAAACCATTCCTGTTGATCATGAACAACCTGCTGTTGTTGCTGCAGCCGTCTTTAAAGCTACTCCTCCTGCAAGAGCTCAGAAGCTGTAAGGCAAAATGTCCACTCTCTTTTTATAGCCTCCATAAAACGGCGATAGATAATGGTATCTTACAAACGTGACCTTGACCTTCAAGGTAGCAACCCTAATTTTGCTTCTCGAGATGGTGATCATTTCTGTGAAATAATTTTAAATTCCAACTATAAATAACAAAGCTATTTCCAAACGTTTTCAAACAGCGTGTTATTGATGTGGGGAATGGCATGGATCACTAACCGGTCCAGCATATTGAACATATATAAACACTGTAAATATAACTTACAATACGAATCCAATCTGGATATTTTACCTCCGAATGAGGCTGTATGTCACAAAAAATGAGAATCTCAGCTCAAACATTAAGAATACAAACAGATCGCTTTCGCTTTTCCAGAAATAGAATAGCAAGAGACGCGAGTATTTGCAAATTCTGTGAGTTTTCCTTCATTTGTATGTGTACTGCCTATTATATATGTATTAAGACAATGTGTTCACAAATGAGTGTATGTAAAACCATCTGCTTTTAAAATACCAAATCTCGTTTGTTCCAATAACCAATCTTGTACTTTTTGTTAAAAACGCTATGTCGATGAGAAATAAATAGTCATGTATATCATGATTTTTCTTGCACAACTGTCACTTATTTATTGTGTATGTCTTTTTATTTAATTAAGCTGTACTTTGTACAAATCTGAATAAATGCACGTTCTGTTCTGTTCTATAAGAGACGTTAATCCTAACAAAATGAATATATATTTTCAGGTTTTTTTTGTCAAAGGGTAAAGCTACTCATCGCTCGCTCATTGGTATAGAGTCGGAATAGGAATCGTTTCTAGGATTGTTCCGACGTGTGTGATGCGATTTTGAATAGTTTGCAATAGAAATATTTGCATTTTCCAGAAATACGTATGGCAAAAAATAAACCCCATGGTCTTCGAAATAAAGAAGGGCTTTCCACAGTGAGTTGGGTCGATAGATGGGAAATATATCATTATTACAACCACTTTAAAACAGCATTTCCTTGAACTTTTAACTATTTCTTTTCTTCTTTTGGCAACAACAGATGCCTATTGCAAATATATCTGTACCATTTTTTGTCATATCTACCAGAACATGATGTAATTGAAAGACGCTGAGGATGTAGGACACATGCCTTCGTCCATATTGCCGACTGACCGTTCCAAGGCGGTAACTGTCGGGTTTGCTCTTTTCATTAAATGACTCATCACAAATTTGTTCTTACTTTTCGCTTGGCTTGCATTTGAAATACCTTTGTTTTGTGCCTTTTCGGAGTTTGGTATATGTTGCAATGCTCATAGGACTTTGTCATATATTCTTATTCATGATCACTGTTACGACCGGATGTCGCTAAATAAGTTTATTTATAAAATGGCACGGTTACTAAACGACGAAACAAAAAGAACAAGCCAGCAACAAACTAGTACTATAATATTTTATTTAAAAAAACAATTAAAAATATAGCGTAATAAAAAAATAACAAATAAATGAAACAAAATTTCAGAAGGCAAAATAAATTTTCTCCTTTAGGAGATGTCCCTTTAACAATGCAACAAATAATCCAACGTCGAATAATCCTGAAGAATTATTGGTAGAATGTCCTCGTAGATAAGCACAGTTGAAATAATCCAAAGGTAGAACAATACACGAATGTTAATTATATAATCCAAATTCAACACTTTAATATTACTGTAGAATATAATAAGTCCACGTAAGTTCCAACACACAAAGATTTAAGATAGAAGCTGCAAGTATTTCGAAACTATATGTCCAATCTCTAAAGCAAACTTTTTATTCAAACTTCTAAACTTCCAAACTTACTTTAATTCGGCAGAGACGCCCTTATATATACCCAAAGAATTAATAGAACATTCACGTACCCAGAACATTCTCGAAAACCAGTTAAAAATAAACAATTGAACTTTCTAGCATGATCCTTTTCTTCTAGCAGTTACGCGAATGCTACGTCATCAAAACCACAACGGTAAACAACCCTTAACCTGACTAGCGTAACCTTAAACGCTGGTGTACTACTGTACATAACATCACAACAATGTTACTTGTGCAGTGTTGCGGTCGTAGAAAATCTCCCCGTGAATGTAATCTATGTTGTCATTTAATTCATCCTATAAGGATAATTACGTGTATTTCCTTTGATGGACATTGGACTTTGATTCTGCAATTCCATCTTCACATGAACATGATGCTACAACCATTTATTCGTCTCTGGTCGTGTTTGTTCATGATTCAGAAAGTTAATGTTATTTATAGTCAACCATTTTTGTGTAGCTTTTCAAATCGAAATAATACCACATTCTTTTCTAAACACTATGTGGACATTTATTTTTCAATGACGTCACTACTTACATCTAACTTATAGAAAATATCAGCGCTTGGACATTTTGTATTCAAATAGATCGTCTCTTCATTGCTTGCATTTGAGAAATTCGTCAGGAAGTGGGAGGTTAGAGCTCTGTAAAACCGTGTTAAGCACCCCAGTCGGTCTATATTGCCGACTGACCGTTCCAAGGCGGTAACTGTCGGGTTTGCTCTTTTCGTTAAATGACTCATCACAAATTTGTTCTTACTTTTCGCTTGGCTTGCATGTGAAATATCTTTGTTCTGTGCCTTTTCGGAGTTTGGTATATGATGCAATGCTCATAGGACTTTGTCATATATTCTTACGTCTTAGCTGCTGATGCGTCCCCATGACAGTGTCATCTTATAAGGCCGTACCCAGGCAAAAGCACAAGAGTGAAACAAGATGTCTTCAGTTATTGTCTCTGCCGCGGAAGAAGAATAGTTGAAAATGCATTCAGTATCGTATCGATATGGTGGAAAAAAACAAATTAATATTTCTGTCGTGTCAGAAACAATTGTCAAAATTGTGAAGACAACAACTGTTTTTCAATACGATGCAAAAGCAAACTGAATGATCCTTGTAATGCAAAAGTCCAACAATACTGACTCATTACCAGCCAGTGAATAGGTTTGGTACACGAGGTACACGGGATATTAGGGATAAATTTGCTGAATATTTTAACAAGCACTCTTTGCCATGGCATTAACAATATATGCGGAGAGGTTTTGACTCATTATATGCAGAACAATACTGCTGTGAGCGTGTTGTCTTCTTCTTCTCCCACAACTCTTTCGACACTGGAACACGCCTCATCCCCTGAAAAATCACTTGCATCTTGTGACAGGTTATCTACACTGTCACTAGTATAATGTTTACTTACAGAGCTGAATTTTTATTTTAAAACGTAATCATTGGTTACCGTGAATGATTCTGAAACTGTACAGTGTTTAAAGTTTTATAGATCCCAACGATACATCGAAAAATTCAAAATTGAAATAAATCAATACAATCGTTTTATTATACTTATTCAAGTAGTTTTACACCGCTCAGTGGGGTGTAAAATATACTGTGTTTTCATCCTTATTTTTAACATTATGAATGTAAACCTACAATATGTCTTATAGAAAATGTTTAATTAAACATTTTGTTATATTTATTCAAATTAGAATACACCTAGTAGCCTAAATACGGTATACAGATATTCCATAAATATCTTATCTTAAAAATATGTAATATGGTCCACATGGATTTATGCTTTAGCAAGAGGTTATAGATTTTAAATCAACAATGACAATTCAAAAAACATTAATGATGTATTCTGAATTGGTATTGAAGCACTTTAAATTTTATATTTGATATCAAGAACCATTTTAAATATACTGTCGATAAATTTAAGTATAAAAAGTAGCATATGTGGTTAAAAATTCTAACAAAAAACTAAAATAAACGTGTGTTTAGTCTTATTGAGTAGCGTTTATAGCTATTGTATTTGTTATGTATTAGAAAAGCTTATTGAGTTGAAAAATGTAAATAAATAATAATAACTGATTACTTTGAGTAAAAGCATATTAACAAACAACACTGTTAAAACAACAGCAGTTTTACTCTACGTTCTAGATACATGGAAAGTAAAGGCAAAGCGTAGTCGCTTCTTTAAACGGTAACAGTAGTTGTTTGGTGGATCTTTGATTGTCACTGAAAGGAGGAATAATCATATTATGAAGATTGTACTCAAACAACAGAGTTGATGGCTCGTCTTCTTGCACACTGTACATTTTGTGATACGGTTATTGATTAACAATTGTTGTAATCCACCAGTCCTTTGATCGTTAAAAGTATCTATTCCTTTTATTTTATTAATAGAACAGACGCCATGGGCTCTTTGAGTTTTATTGACCGTCGACAGCTTCTACGATGGACCTCTTATTCCGGCAAGAAGGAGTTATTTCTCCTGTACAGTTTCAAGCGTGATGGTGCGAGTGCTGCAACATTTCACAACAAGTGCGACAACAAGGGTCCAACATTCACTGTAGTTTACAACACATGCAACTCGGTCTATGGTGGTTACACGTCACAAAGCTGGGATACAAGCAAAGGTTTTAAAAGGGATTCTTCTGCTTTCTTGTACAGTCTCATTCTCTCTCATAAAAGGACACGTATAAAATTTCCTGTACGAGAAGACAGTTATGCAATTTTTTGTAGAGACTCTTATGGGCCAACGTTTGGAAGAGGACACGACATGTTATTATTTCATGGACGTATGACAGCTCAAGACAAAATATACACATGCAATGGGTCTTTCAGCCTCGGCATGTCATACAGTATGTGTGGCAATAAAATGGAAGATGTGACAAATGCAGTCATGACGGTAACCAATCTTGAAGTTTATGGCATTCGAGGTATGTTTTTAACGAAGTAGCCCCATTTTCTGTTTCCAAAACCAAATTGTATCCTAAGCTCTGGCGTTTATAAAATTGCAGAATCTCGTAACATGCTATAACTTTGTGGTAAAAAATAATCGCTGATCGTTGCTACCATGCTTTGCAAGGAAATGTCTTTATTTATGCTATATGCAACTGTTTGTTTTATATTCGACACCTTATATTTTTGCCTTCATATTCTTTTCATTAGATATTGGAATACCCCAGTGTAGAAACGTACCAGCGCTTACGGATGAGGTAGGCCATCTTTTTATTGTTTATTTGGTGGATGTTTGTTTGTGCTTTACAGAAATTGATTGTAGCAATATTATTTAAAATTAAATTGCTATATTAAAAGTATTAGCTACAATGTTTAGATAAATTTAATTGTTAAATATGTAACGGCCGCAATGTATTATTATGGTAAATAAAAATAAAACAGCGCATAGTGATCCTATCAGAATTTCAACATATTGTACAAACACAATTTTATCCAATAAATAACCATGCACTTTTAGGAATTGAAAAAAAACAACACTTCAGCCTAGATGTCGTACCAGTCGCAATATACACCGTCATGTATTGTTGGAGGCTAAGTTTGCAAGCTATTAATATTTTAAACATTAATAAAATGTGTGTTTGAAAGTCGTTCAAACGTTTAACTTCAAACCTCGTTTGTGACTGACGCATTAAGGCCTTGCAACTAACATATTACCATCTGCTATGTTATTGTCGGTTACAACCTCGTTCTACTGTCTCAACACTATCCTGCAACAGGCCGACGAAAATCTTGCAAATGTCTCACACAATATTGGCTGGTCGCAATCGTACGAAAATCTTGCCGCGGACTCGAGACTGTCCTGTGACAGTAGTACAACAACCATTTAAATTGCCTCGCCACTAGATTGCGTCTGTCTCACGACCTTTAAACTCATCAACCACTGACGTGTCGCCTGACAGTCCTTGCAGCTGAAATGACTGACTGATAGAGTTTGTTTATCAACTTCGACAAATATTGACTTAACTTATGCATGCAATTTAAGTTAAACGCACTTTCGTGTAGTTTTGTACATACTACGTTGGGGTTTAAACACTTTGAGGACAAAAAATGTCATATATGATCATGAATACATTTCCCAGGCGTAAATGCCTTCATTTCTTGCGTGGACAAATTTCTGCAATAGTCGTAATTGACTATTGTAAACGTTACCGTGATTTTATGAATCGTCCTTACTGACTGGTTCTAGTAAAGATTTCCCCTCATAAAGCTGTTTATTTTGGAATTAAAACCCCATGATCTTAATAGCCTTTTTCATCATACATCAACATCAGTCTAAACAATTAGTGATGTTACAGTCCCAACGCATGAGAAGTAGAGAATTATTGCGAGAATCTGCGCGGGAAAACACACCAGTTCTGTCTTGAGTATGTCGTAATAAAGGGAGTCAACTACTGCTTTATCCTGTAAATTGAATAAGTTCAGCTTGTTAATAACCACACATGAGAACAAATGCAGTCAAAACTAATTCTCATTAATGTATATGTATACAGCGCATTAAATGCAATATGCAGAAAATACACAAATTTGCAGTAAAGGTATAAAAAAACAATGCTTTCTACATGGTTGTAAAAATAACAAGATTGTACACTTATTTTATATATTATAAACAAGCACAGAAAATAGGAATGAATAGTATTTTAAAGAAACGAAGGATTTTCTATGAGAATATTCATTACCAAGGGGCGGGTAATCATGATTATGGAACATGTTTGTAATCCAACAGCTATATTTGAAACGAAACAGCCAAGCACAACAATAGAACGAACTGATTGCACGTGTTTATTCACACAAGAAACAATGTCAAAATGTGTAATTAGATTTTAACAAAATTGGCCAAAACCATGATAAGAAATAACGAAATGTATGTGGGGACAATGCCACAGGCCCAATAGAAAGTGTACATAGTGCTTTGTGATAGATGCAATTAAAACAATGCATACATACACAAATGGTAAAACAATATCAAGTGACAGGTGATGATGAAGCTACGCTAAAGTTTCTTCCGATATTAACCATACTTGAATAATGATTGACTTCAATTTATAAAAGCGCCGTACTTCTCGTTATTATAAAACAACATGGTGCTATCAATATGGCTTTTCCAGAAACGATTACTTATAGATTCATGGCGCATGCGCGCTGACAATCAAGCCCACACTCTAATGATATGCAAGAAACCCGTAGTTATGTAGTATCAAAAGGGACATAAACGAAGGTAACAAATTGAAAAGAAATTTTCACATGTTTTTTTTAAATTGTTATGAGATTGTCATTGATAAATGGATGCAATATAATGATAACAAGTTATATTTGTGCATGCTTTATAAAACACCTTTCGATCAACTATTTATGCAGCTATATTGCCGTTTAATTCATCCTATAAGCTTTGTTGAATTTAACTATGATGGACATTGCTACAACCATTTACACTTCTTCAAAGGACATCCTGTTTTTGATTCAAAAATTTAATTTAGTTTATAATCAATTACTATCTCTCTCTCTTCCTCTTTCTCTCTGTCTGTGTGTGTGTTTCTCTGTGTGTCTCTCTCTGTCTTTGTCTGTCTGTCTGTCTCCCTCTGTCTCTAAGTGGGTGTATGACTGTCTGTATGTCTGTCTGTCTGTCTGTCTGTGTCTCTCTCTGTCTGTCTCGCTGTCTCTGTCTGTCTGTCAGTCTGTCTGACTCGCTTTCCTCATGTGCAAATTGTAGACAGTGATTCACAATATAGGCGTCGTGCTCCAGCGCGTCACAAATGAAGACAATTTTGGTTTAACCATGGCCGATAATCGCAAACTCCCTTGACTTCTCGGGCCCTCGACGCTTAGAGTCATTTCTATAGGATTTTCCTGTACCAAAATACCGTTACATCGCCTTAGTTGCTTGCGATGTTTTTGTTTTTCAAAAACAAAAACAAAAAACAAATGATAAAGAACTGGTGAACTTATTTAAAAAAAACTTCATATGTGACCGTCACAAGAGATAAAAAAGATTACATATAATCTGAATTGCTATGTTTTTATAATAAAAATTTATATAACGTTTTTTATTTCTTTTTTATCATATTGTTACGCTAGACAACGCCTGATTATAAAGTTTGGAGATTAAAATATAAAGTCATGTCGTCGTCGTTGAAAGCAGTTACCGAAAAGAAAAAAAGGTGTGTTAACAATTCATATCTTATTTGGTCCTTCTTATAGACCTGGCATTTTATCTTTAAAACATAAATCATAGGTATTATGCATTTGTATTGAAATATTTAAATAAATGTTATTGTTCTAGGTCTCAGAAACCCTGAGAAAGGAAGTAGTGTTGTTTCAACCTTTAAACAGCAAAGTCGAGAAAGCCAACATCCTTCTACTGGGAGCAATAGGTGCCGGAAAATCTAGCTTCGTTAACAACGTCGACTCGGTCTTTAAAGGACGGATGTCTTACCGAGCAAGCACTGGCTGCGAAGATGTCAGCACTACAATTAGGGTACTACTTTTATTGGAACGTCTTTCATTACTTTTCCAAGATTTCACTTGACGGAGAGATATGCACGCATTTAAACATTATGTTCACCAAAATAAGTATACGTAAAAACTTTTGTGCTATATGTAGTGGCATTTCCATTTTTATGGAATACGCTGTATTTTGTGTGAGGGATACGCAAACCTATGTTTTTTTTTATTCCTAGGAGGTCAATTGCAGAATGCCTACAATTATTGTATTGTTGAAGAAAATAACTACATTCAATGGTTGAATTGATGAATTTCAATAGAGGCAAACCTAATATATTGCATTTTCGAGAGCCAGTGTCTGAATTTTTCGGCCCGTATCTAGAATAAATTGGCACGATTTCCCCCAAACATCGTAAAAATGTAAAAAATAACAGATGTCTGTGTGATATGACATTACAAAATCTATATAATATAAAAGTTCTGTGAGTTGGGCAGTAGCAATATGGCGCAGAAATATAGTGCACGAGGCACTGAGGCTTAGCGGACCTGTGGTTGTAAGTGCCAGGAAAAGGCCAGACGCGAGAACAGCAGTCAGTTTTACTGTAAACAAGGGCTTGTGGCGTAATCCCGCCCATATCACACACAAAACCTGCTTCCCAAACAATTTCGAAGGCGTTTTGTCAATAAACTGAGGAACCGTAGCCGAACACCATTACATTTACAGTTGTTGGAACCATGAAATACATTTCATCTTTAAAATTTAAAAAGTTTAAAAAGTAACCAAACTAGATACACTAATATTACGTGCGGCGCCCGCAGCATAGTGGCGTCAGAGTGCTTAGCCTCTAATTGCGTGGGTTCTAGTCCCGTTCGGGGCGAAGGACTAACTGTTTTAGTTTTCCAGACATGCTGTGGATATCTACCAAAACATATTTCTGGGTTATTTTCTTCCAAGATAGCTGTATGTCGCTATAATTATCACAAATGGTCGGTGCGATATATTTCTAAAACCAACTACTACTACTACTACTACTACTACTACAACTACAATTACTTCTACTACTACTACTACTACTACTACTACTACTACTACTACTACTACTACTACTTCTACTTCTGATAATAATAATACTTATAATAATAATCATAATAATAATAACTCGATATAATAATTATATATGAAGAATATAATTAATCACTACATAACATAATATCATTGCGATGCTGAGGAGGACAAGAAGATGAACGGTGATGGTGGTGTCGATGATGATGATCATAGTGAAAAAGTTGTTTTTGTTGTTGCTGCTGCTGCTGCTGAGTTTTTATTTCTCATTAGTACCAAGCCTATCGCTTCGTGACTAGTCCTGAAAGAAAGATGCTGAGGTTTCAACTTTTCGACACCCGCGGCCTGGAAGAGACCACATCATTGAAACACCGAGGATATTTCTTTGATATTGGACGGATACGTCTCAAGCGGCTACATCGTGTGTATAAAATCATTCTTTGTCATTTGCATCTTGTGTTATAGCTGCTGTGGCGGTGGCGTTGTGTCGCCAGTATAGGTAGCCCTTAAAAGAGCTGGTGGTGGAGGTGGTGGTGGTGGTCCTGGTAAAAGCGTTGTATATTGTGGGTGGTCCAGCGGCTTGTTAATGATGAAGGTAGTTTCAACAATAAAATACGAAGGGTTAAAAAGAACGAATATATACATAGAAGCAAAGAAATAGAAAAAATTAATTGGTGGACAAAGGTCCAAATTAACAGCATCCTGATTTCCTAGAAGATGTTGTCAATACATAAAACAACTTATGCCTTTATTTAAGTTCGAACCAGATGCGCCGATATCTTTGAAGATTGAAAGAGATGCTGAGGAGCCGCCCAAACCGAACGATCGGATCCATTGTGTGGGCTTTGTGATAGACGGCACCACTGTCGATGACATTTCAGACAGCGCCTTTAGCAAAACCAAACAAATTCTAAGAGACATACGCCAAAAAGGTAGACCTACATTTGTTTTTGTTGTGAAAGATGCATAAATTACATAAAGATAGCGTCATGTTTAATATGCCCCGTCCAGTAAACTTTGGAAAACCTTGAAGTGCCAAATTGCATGTTCTATGTTTGTTGATGGTACAGGGTATTTAAGTCTATGATAATAAATCAGTCAATCAATGAATAAGTCACTTTATCATTGCCTTTGACATCGCTATATAGTCTCGAGCCCAGACTACAATACCACACTTACTGCATCTCCTTGCATGTGTTTTCCTTCTTTCTGATTTCCTTTTTTCTTGCACTTTTTTCCTTCATTACCTTTGTATCTATTACTATTAATTAGGGATGTTAACGAATATTCTAATATCAAGTCCCTATTCGAATAGAGATTTTGGGATTCGAATATTTTATAATTTTTATTTCATTTTTGCTAAGTTCGAAGGAAAATTAAAAAGACATTTCTTTAGTTGATCGTAGTGTACTATGTAATACTATGTAATTAAACATCAATCCGACCACCAACCAAGACTCTTAATTGGCTGTACACTTGAGCGATTTCTCTTCATAAAACCTTCGTGGTTTTGCCCAATTGTCTTACAGTCGATCCAGTATCACCCGTATTTTGTCCTTTTAAAAATGCGTCCTTTAATCATTAATGTATTTTATAAGATAAGCTCACAAAACATAATTGACTGTTTGTTGTTATACATTGTTTGCGGTTAGTAGAGTAAAATATTAAAATTGTGAGCTATTTCGCATGTGTTGTACAGTTTCATCTAATAAAATTATGATATGGTTTTATTAAATCAATATTTTAACATTAAAAGGAGCTTAAGTAGCCCTTTTTGTACGCCATATGTTAATACAAATAAGTTATTAAGTACGCAAAATGCATTTAAACTGTAAAGGTTATCACACGAAGTACAACGCGTAACAAAAAGACACCCAAGTTTAATGTGACTTATTAATAATGTATATATTATACGGGACTTTGCAGGTCATCTTAACATTGATTGGTTACTGTAAAGTTTTTATAAAAGTTTCAATAATAATAAAAATAATAGTTAAGTAACAATGACATTGTTTACGCATTTACTGGCATTCTTCACTGACAGTATTTTCTTGCAATTTACCGCTGACCAAGTAAAGATACACCCCGTCTGGTCCTTCACTATAAACAGGATAATGGCGGATTGATAATATTGCCATTTTTATTTTAAAAAAGAAGAAATCGTCGTTTTAAAATTAAATGCTATGCTAAAATCATAAATCTACCACCGCTCCTGCATTAAGTAAGGCTTGCAATGTAAATTGTGGCCAGATATAAACATTTTTCAATGAATAATCGCATTGAATGTAATGGTAAATTACCATGCTATGTGCCACAATGATATAAATTCGTTCCGAATATTCGAATATGATTCGAATACACGTTACGAATATTCGAATATCGTTTTGGAATTCGATTTACATCCCTACTATTTATCAATCTTTCTTATTTCTTACCTTATTTTCACATCAAATGCTTTTGGACTTTTCACTTTATTTTTTATTCATTTATAACATTTGTTTTGATCACCGCAGCTTTGAGTCCCGGCTGCGGCGGTCAATGTTTCCTGTTCATTTTCCAATTATTATTTATTAGTTTGCTGTTTTTTGTTACAAATTAAGGTAAAGCCTAATTACGACTGTAAAAGTAAAAGAAACGTACACCCTATGGCAGCACTCTGAGGACGAATTTCGTTTTTCACACTTACTCTTATGACGCCAGGCCACTACTACTACTTCTACTACTACTTCTACTACTAATACTTCTATTACTACTACTACTACCACTACTAATACTGCTACTACTACTTCTACTTCAATTATAACTACTAGTATTTAATACTACTACTACAACAACTGTTGCTGCTACAACTACTACTATTATTACTACTACTACTTCTACTACTCGTATTACTGCTGCTACGTCTAATAACAAAACTACTACTACTGTTGCTGCTACTTTTATTACTTCTACTTCTACTATAACTACTACTATTACTACAGCGACTCATCACTACTACTACTACTACTGTTGCTGCTGCTACAACAACTACTACTACTACAATTACTACTACTACAACGACTCATATTACTGCTGCTACTAGTACTAAAACGACTACAACTACAACCTCCACATCTACTGCTACCGCTACAACCAAAACTGTTTGCCCGACTAGTTCTTCTGCTATAGACTCTCTGTGTGAAATTAATTTTAAAATTGTTAATACAAGCAATAAATGGAAACTGGCGATGCATGAAAACAATGAGCTTTGTCCGGAAATTTATTTTGCATACGTAGTTTATTGTCTAACACCTAAGTCTTGTTACACGTTTAGAAAAACATCTCGTTTTAATTAGTACGTTGCTAAAATATCGAATTATAAAAATGTAATCGAAGAATCAATTTCCAACCATATCCAAATAACGGGAGGGGAATTACCCGGGAGAAGTTTGTCCGAATACGTTTTAAATATGCTCCACATATTCAAATGAATGGTGCAGTCCTTCCTAAATGAGGTGAAGTTATTCATTTCACTCGAACAAAAATGCAAAGTCGCGCTACTTTTTCACCACACAATATGTCGCAAAGTAACTCCATAGCCCTTGAGTAAATGTCACTTTTATGCGAAGTCCTATTTTTCCATTTGCTTCACATTTGACATTTTCGAAACTTTCTCCTTGTCTGCTCTTTAGAATATATACGCCAAAGCATACCAAAGGATGAAACATAAATGTAATTTTGCCTGATGTGCATAATCAGCCCTATTACAGGCTGCTTGTAGCCTGAAACTTTTGTCTCCTATCATTATAAACCAGTTTATTTATAGTCGATTGTCAAACATGTTCATTTGAATTGTAATTATCCAGCTCCAATGCCCACTTCCTGGGTAGAACCAGTTCAAGGGTAATGAGCACCTGGATCAGTAGCAGTAAATTTGATTGATTAAGGACAAACATCACTTGGTCTATTTCTGGGTGCGAACCCAGGAACACACGATCCGTAGTCCAACGGCTTAGCCACTAGACCTCGGACGCTCTCAATTGTTTCATATTAAATGAAGTACCATGAACTTCGTAAAGGTCTGTCAGTATAAGATGCATTAGAAAGATAAGATTTTCAGTGATGGACATATTTTTTAAAAATGAATGTCATTACAGTGAATGACATACTTCCGAAGCGCGTGTCTTTAAGGATTTTTAACTTTATAAAGATCTCAACTTGTTGTTCACATTTCCCAGGATTCTTTTGTAGGTGTCCCTGTACTGATCCTTGTGACCAAGTTGGACAAAATGATGTTCGAACCCGATCACGATATGGAAATGCTATTTACAAACTCTGATGTCAAACTTATTGTTGCCCAAGTAGCAGAAATGTTTGGAGCTCAAGAAAACCACGTGGTTATCATCAAAAATTATAAGAGCGAGGTTGAGGTATCAGCAGCCATTGATACACTGACGTTGTATAACGTCAGACAGATGTTGTTGGCGGCAGACGACTTTATTTCGAACCAGACACTTCTTGAAGATTCCCCTGGACCTGGATTACAAGTGTCTGAAGAAGGTCTTTCTGATTCTTATGAATAGAAAAATTACAAGAGCCTTTTAAAGGTATGTTTGATTAGAAAAAACAAACATTGACTTTAGTGGTGTAGGAAACTTTGAGCACAGATTCTGTTTACATATAAGGTGTGTGTGTGGGGGGGGGAGTGGGGGGGGGGGGTAATAAAGTATCTACAAAAGTACTTGCTAGAAACCGTAGACTCATACCCGATAAGTCTAGGTTGCTTAGATTATGCTTAAGCAACAGCAAAATTGAGCGCATTCCATTTACACGTATATTTTGTTACGGTAGGAACAATGTACTATATGTTGTGCTATTATTAACGCCATTGTATTGGATTATTTAAAATATGGTGTAAAGCAACGGTGAGCTCAATATTCTCATTGGCACTACTGGTTAAGTTTAAATTGCTGCCCAAATAGATCTGAATTTCTACGAGTATTGTATTAATAAGCATGCCAAGTTCTTAAAAATGCATTATATTTAAAAGTAATGGCTTTTTGTGTATTCCGTGAATTTTATAAAAGGCGTGACGCTTTACATGTCTGAAACTAGAAATGTGTGTATCATATTCATATAAAAGAGAAAGTTGTTTACGTACTTTGCATATATATTATACATTTAGCCTAAATAACAAACACTTGATTAAATTAGGAAAGAATGTAAACATGCATGTACCTATGTTGTGTTTCGATAATTCCAAATCAATTCGATCAATTTTACATGAATGTGGCCACAGTAACTTGATCAGTACGTTTATATTAAGTTTTTTTAATAAAAAGTTTCTTATAATTGTTATTATCATGTGTGTCTTGTAAATTCTTCTGATGTGAAAAAGGTATTGACAATAGTAAAGATGTGACATTACAAATTAATTTGACTTTGCAAACATGACTTTAAATTATGACTCACTCCTTTCTATTATATAAAAGATAATGACATGTCATTTTGAACTATTTTAACTTCAGTTTCATTCATAATAATAACTATGCATCATAATTACGCTATTTCATAAGTGAATGCCTGATAAAATTCATAACTAATCATTACATAGCTGTATAATGCATTTGCTTAGTGTAGTGATTCTTGTTTAAGTTTAAGTTCACCTTATCATATATTATTATGTATAGAGTAATGTTAATTGTTATATATATATATATATATATATATATATATATATATATATATATATATATATATATATATATATATATATATATATATATATATGTTTTTTTCTTTGTACTATTTTTCTTTTTGCTGTAAAATTACAATACTTGCGTTAAACCAAATATACAGTGTAATGTACCTCATCTGACAAAAATGGCTGTTATAGTTATATGCATGATATCTGCTTCAAAATAAAGCAATGCCTTTCTACTAGAGAAAAACTTTCTGACGTACTTCTTCTGTTAGAAGCTATCAGTCGCAAATTGTTGGGTTTCAATATAGTGGACATTACGAAGAAGGTTATTGTTTAAGCAATCAATAACGATTGACCTATTTACACATGGCCACATTTTACCGTGATAATGTATTTCACTACTGTATACTGGTATCACGCTTTACTGTGGGAGTCTGGATTGGTGTGTTCTTGCACAATCGAGTGGTTCATTCAGAAATTCGAATCATATATCCACTCAGACATCGAAATTAACATTAATGATTAAAGGTCAACACACACACACACACACACACACACACACACACACACACACACACACATATATATATATATATATATATATATATATATATATATATATATATATATATTATATCGTAATGTTACTGTCTTATTCTCAGAAATGAGCCGAGCTTTTCGAATTTAGTCACGCACTTTGTGAATGTTGACAAGGAAAAATGCATATTCCTCTTTAAAGCATTTACTGATTAATTCAGTAGTTATGATAAGACGTTACAAGTTATCATCATTAGTTCATATCAAATGTGTCTAACTCCTACTTAATGTGTTTGATCCTTAATGTTAACATTTGTTGATTTCATTCATGGGAGGGTAGTTCATTGTTTGATTCTGCTTATCGTTCTTAATTACATTATAGAACTACATATAACTACATTGTATCGCTTAAGCATGAATTGCATTATTTCTAACTGCTAACACAGTGCTAGACTGCTTGTTTTCAATGTTGAATGTCATATTTGTTGTATATTAATATTTAAAGGAGCTTAGGTTTAGGTGTTTGCTGATGAAATAAATTGATAAATACATTTGTTTTGTTTCTTTTTCTTATTCGTCCGTTTTTGTCTTTCCCGTTTTAGTTTATAAAGAATAATATTCTTAAATAGGTAAAAATCAACTAGTGACATCAAAGCAAACAACGCGAAAATACTACTACAAGTATTTCATGCCATCGGGCCTCCACATCATTCAGACCAGTAGTAGACCATTGTTTCTAAACGAATATCATGGGACGAAAGTACTGTTTCGAACAGTTTCCATTTGGAATGTGTTTGCAACACGGTAATTGAAAAAGCGTTGTATATTTCAGAATTAGGTGCAAGCTGTTTTTATTGCCGGTTATCAGAACTATTGAAAATCGAATGCAAAGTGAGAGTTTGTTTTTGTTGTGTTTTTTATTACATGCTTGCAAGTTTTTGCTTATTTTAGAGAAGATTGTATCATTCATTTGTTCATAAATAGTAAGTAATCATCACTTTCTGACCATGTAAAATGTTCAGTTAAAGTCATTTGTCAAAAAACGAGACATTTAACAGAGAAAACATACAAAAAGAATAAATTAAAAAACTTGCAGTGATAGATCACAGTCTGTATATAAAATAAATGTGAATAATGTATCGGCTCATATTGCTGAAATCGTCTTAGGGGCGCGACACTCTATTATGATGAAAAACGAGTTCTTGCAAAGGTGTATGTGATAAGTAAGTCAAGAAAGCGACAGCTTGTGTCAATGAACTATATATAATGTACTATAACGCATACCATCAGCAAGAAATATACGGGTATACGCTAGAAAGCTGGCCAGCCTGTTTTGATGGCAAGTGTCACGCAAGGTGAATTTGTGGCACAGTTTATTAACAAGCTGCCACTTAAGAATATTACGACCAGAAAGGTTTTCAAATTGGTATTTTCAAAATGGTAGCAGTGACATGTATCATGGTAAGGCTTAAAAGTATGCATTGACCGTAGTGGATCGCTTCACGTTACATGTCTGTACATCTTTTACAAGCAAAACGGCTGATGCACTTGCGAAAGCACTTAAAAGTATCTTATGGATGGCCAAAGGTCGAACAAAGTGACAACGGTCCTGAGTTTCTCAGTGCAGTACGTGCAATGTTACATACGATGAAACGTAAATCAGAAGTCGCTCATATCACCCGGAGAGTCAATGCAAAATAGAATGTCAGATTAGGATTGGCATAATGTGAGACAAAAGGCTTCAGGTGAGTTGAAAAATTTCAAAGGTGTGCGCTGCTATTTACAACCAACAAAAGGAGGTGTAAGGCTATCAAACACTGTCCTCAGTGTATTTTGGCCGGAATGGAGGCCCACACGCGTTCGGAGAGGAATAGTGCACTTGGAATTTTTCGATTCAGATCACAGGGACGTAAGCAGTAGGAGTTAATTTCAAACTTAGTTATTTTGGTCGAATCTGGTAGCATGTATTAGCATTAGTAGACCTAACTTATGTTAAAATGCAAATTTAGATAGAACGTATTGAATGTTTAATGAAATGGTTTCTATTTTCGAATGTTAGTGACTCTGATGTAACATTTGTCCCAATGTTCAATCTTTATTTTTTATAAGATGTTTATTTGCAGCTGGATACTTGAATTCAAGAATGACAACCATTTAACAGTTTAATATAAGTCAGCAAGAACCTGAAGTTCATTAATTACCAGGGTAAAGGCAGTAAATGACATCACAGATGGGAATAGATAAAGTCGTATATGCACGTTTTGTATATACACAGTTAACGGTGAATCACATGGATGATAAACCTAAGAAAGGTTTCGTCATTTTACTTGACGTACTTATTAATAATGGTTATCACTTCTTTAGCAAAGAATGTGTATGTAACTAAATGTTAACTATTTTGTTGCAGAAAGGCATGACGGTGTGTTTATTTCGTATGTAATCAATTCATTAATGCAGACTTTGTGAAAAAAAAAATCCACACTATTTTATTTTAATAGTTGTCATATAACAAAATAGTAAGTAAAGTGCTCTTGTGATCTAAAGGATCAGCTAACAATTTGAACTCCATGAGGCACTTGCACGGGACTATGAAAGTTGTCTGTCCTTTGTTCCTGCTGCACTGTATTGCTAACTTGTCATAACAACACTGTAGTGTTAGTGTTGTTCGTATTTTTACTCGGCGTAGCTGTCTAACTTCACTTTTGACCTACTTAACAAATGCGTAAGGTCAGTCCGACTGAATATCAGAACGACTGTAATTTGAAGAAATTCTAGGTATCACCATAGTGTTCCTATTAAACGAACGAGGATGGCGTAACAGGTTTACAAAAGTTAAGAAAATAATGTCATAAACTATCCAATATTAATTTCGAAGCAGCGACTGTTATCACAAGTGTATTGTCTCGGTATTCTAAAAAGCTCATTCCACGAAAAACTATTAGTACAACGCCGCTTATCTTATTAAATATATTTCTTCTTTTTAATATAGGGTCGATTTTGAGTGAGTGAAAAAAGTATATGCACATCTATAAGGTGTATACTGTGATTTTAAACTAAAATTATAAAAATCAAATGCCCAACTTCAATCTTGAAAATGAAAATACCTTAATAATATTGCATAGCTAATCGTCGATTCTTTTACTTACAATATTTAGTGATCATTTACTTTTTAGAAATAAATTATTTAAATAGTAAGTATAATTCTCTGGCATATTTTGCCGATTAACAATCTTATTAAAGAAAAAAATGCCATTAGTTTATTTGGAAATTACTATAATATGGTGTACAATATTAGGTCAGCTGATAGACATGTGTAAAACTTTAAAACACGATAACGGGTTTCCTCATTTTGTTAAATGACTCATCACATATTTGATCTTAATTTTATGTTTGGCTTCCTCAATGTGAATACATTTGTCCTGTGCCTATTCAAATTTTGGTATACGTTGCAGTGCTCATAGGATTTTGTCATAAAGTCTTATTGGTAATTAAAAACCTTTCGAGCAGTTTAATAAGAAGAGTAATGACAAAACACATACACACACACACAACACAGATGCACGCTCGCACACGCATGCTCTCTCACACAGACCTGCCATATAGTTTTTGACCTTGTAGTGGTTTCTATCAACAAAGAACAGTGTTAGTATTCAAGAGTTAGGTCACCTGACGTAGACCAAAATTTGCGTTCAGCTTTTGTACGTTTTAATAATAATAACGTTTTATTCAAAACTGACAGGCTTTTTGTCTAATTGCAATTAAAGACGATATATTTTTTTGTCTTGACGTGTCTTTTGAAAAGACGTTTCATAGCTTATAAACCGTTTATTTGAATATCTACATCGTGCTGAGTATGCGTTACCGATTAAGAGTTTATGTATGTAATTATTTTCCATAAGTGTTTCAAATCGGGTTGATTAATTTTTTGAAAGAATTCACTTTTAACCTAAAGTGCCTTCTTTAAATAAATAGTGTAATGCTATAGCGTAATGCTATGGCGTAGACATACTCTTTTGAATTTAGATGAAGTATAAAATATGAAAGAAAAATGAACTGTAAAATAGTTAAATATGCCTGACAGATAATTTTTTAAAAGTGTGGATCATTTTTCGTTACAATGAAAACAAAAACTTTTCAAATTTAGTTTTGTTAAAGCTGAAAAAATAAGCGTTCTCACATCAAATACTGTTTGGAAATATTAACATTCACAACAGTTCTGAAAAAAATTGATCTGATTAAACCTTTGCAAAATCATTTAAATGGTGTGCAGAGCATGTACAATAGAATTTAAGTAATATTCCGCCATTACAGCCGTTTCTGATTGAAACTTTGCCAGAGTCCAAATTTCGGCAAAACAATCTTTTACAAAAAATATCACTTTAAATTCTTAATCTATCATAATTTATTGCTTTAACATCAGAAATTTTAATAAATAAACTTCCGAAAAATACTAACAATCATATTTTTTATTCATTTATTTATTGCAAACCTTGTTTTTAGAAAATATGTTGGACATGCCAATCGTTAGTAGCGTTAATATATAATCTTATTTAAAGTAAATTTCCTTTCACCGTTTTTTGTTTATTTTAATTGCTAAATCAATGCAAAAGCTGCAAACCTTTTTACAGTTTCATCCGTTTTTATTTATTTATTTGGGTTTTACGGCACACCGACACTTAACAGGGCATACGGCGCCGAATACAAAGTTAAATGTGAATAGAGCAGGTTAAACCCAAACTACGCAAGTAAAATATAGAAAAATAAAAAACTATCAGGTTAAAAAAATAAATTATAATAGGAAACAGGTCAACACACCAAACGGTTTAAAAAAATGTATAACGGTTGGTGAATAAACAGTTTAAAAATTTATAACTTTTTAAGAATACTAATCTCGTTCAAGAAGCAAAGAAGTTTAGAATCCGACACTGACCTAAATAGTTGTACATGTTATTGACATTAAAATACTTTGACCGTATGTGGTCTGTGTCGATACACTGTAATAAAATATGGTTAACTGTAAGTGGTTCCTGGCAAAGAACACATACAGGTTGAACTTCTCTTATTAAAAGATATGAATGAGTTAATCTAGTATGTCTAATGCGACAGCGGGTAAGAGCTACGTCTTCTCGTCGACTTTCTCTGCAAGCAGACATTGGCACCGACGTTAGGCTTAATTACGTGTAATTTGTTACAAACAATACTGTCCTAACTTGTTTGCCTCTTGGTTAAAATATGTCGGTAAATAAGTGGTTTAAAATCAGTGGGTGGGATGCAAAGATCTGTCTCAGTGAGAGCTGAGGCAGATTTTGCACCCCTGTCTGCATCTTCGTTTCCTCGGATGCCTACATGACTAGGAAGCCAACAGAAGGAGATTTCGTTAGTGGCATATAAACTTTGAAGTTTGACAAGAACAGTGCGAACATGTGGATCTGAATAATTCAGTGAATTTATGCTCTGCAATACAGATAATGAATATGAAAATATAACATATTTTTCACCGGAAAGTTCTGAAATGAAATCAAGGCTTAGATGTATAGCCTGGATTTCAGCGGTGAAGATAGACGAGTTGTTAGGAAGTCTTTGTTTAATGCAGTGGCTATTTCTTATGGAAGCACAGCCAACGTGAGTTTCCGTCTTTGAGCCATTAGTATATATATCAAGGTGAACAGAATACATGTGACGGAGTTCGAGAAATTCAGATCGTAAAATCAAAGGATCTGTGTTCGACTTTTTATTTTTACAGAGTTCTAAATTCACATCAGGGGAACGGAGTTGCCATGGTGGATGTTCAATTGTGGAGTTTTAAGAAATGTTATCGAGTTTTATACCTGATGTGTTTATGCTATCTTTAAGCCTTAAACCAAGAGGTTTGATGGCTTTAGACGAAGCTCTTCATGTTTAGGGTTGAAAACACAATTAAACGTTGGGTTATCGGATATAGACACGAGTTTAATTATATACTGCAATGGAGGTTTCTCGCGACGCAAGAATAATGATGATTCATTGGCTTCGACGTAAAGGCTCTGCACTAGTTTGGTCATGAACGGTCCTAGAGCTAGACGAAGATCCTGGTTGTGAACAACGTCCAGCATCTGGAGTTAGGACCTCCTGGCAGAACCATAGACTTTGTTTCCGTAATCTAATTTAGACCGAATTAGGGAACGGTACAGAAGTAATAATGTTTTCCTATCGGCTCCCCAGTCTGTATTGGATAATTATTCAAGCAAGTTAAGAGCCTTGAGACATGTCTTCTTGATGTAATTGATATGTGGAAGAAAGGTCAGTTTCCTGTCAAAATAACTCGAAGAAACTAAGTTTCCTGGACGACGGGAATGCGAACGTTATTTAAAAACAAATTCGGGGTCAATATGAAGACCTCGTTTCTGACAGAAATGAATACAGTTGGTTTGGTTGGAAAAACTTAAAACCGTTAGTGTTGCTCCATTTTTTGAAAGTTATTTAGACATTGTTGTAATTGTCTTTCAATTATGCTCATATTTTTAGAGCGGTAACAAATAACGAAATCGTCCACAAAAATGAACAGTCAACCCCTTCGTGAAGGGTTTTTACAATATTATTTATTTTTATCTTAAAACTGGTAACAGATAGAATACTACACTGGGGGACACCCTGTTCCTGTTTATGAACAGATTACAGGGTGGACCCAATCCTGACCTGAAAATTTCTGTCAGAAAGAAAGCTGTCAATGAAAATTGGTAAACGACCCCTGAGACCAAGGTCACCTAAATCCTTTAAATTCCCATGTTTCCAAGCTGTGTCATAAGCCTTTTCAAGATCGAAAAACACAGCTACAAGGTGTTTCTGCTTGATAAAGGCATCACGAATGAGTGTTTATAAAAGGAAAAGATGATCGACTGTGCTACGTTGGTATCTGAATGCACTTTGATATTCTGAAATTACGTTGTTGGACTCAAGATACCAGACAATTCTATTATTGATCATTCGCTCTAAGGTTTTACAAATACAGCTCGTCAAATGTCTATAGCTTTGAGGATCTATTGGGTCCTTATCTTGCTTATGAAGTGGAATAATGAAGGCATTTTTCCAAGAATCGGGTACTTTACCGGATATCAAAATTTCATTAAAGATTGACAGAAGTAAGTTTAGAGATCAAAATGGTAAATGTTTTAAGAATTGATATGGTATGTCGTCTGGACCAGCATCGGTATCTTGCGATTGATTTAGAGCACCTTTAAGCTCTTTCAAGGAAAGGATTGATTGTAAGTTTCGTTATTATTAGATTTAAAATTAACCTTTTCCCTTTCAGCAGAGTGTTTAAAGGTTTGAAATTGACGCGTGTAGTTAGCAGATGGGGAATTTTGGGCAAAATGTTCAGCCAGTGTGTTCGAATTGTTTTGTTTATCTGTTACTACGGTGCGATTTGATTTAATGTGGTTAACAGTTGAATATGGTGGTTTACCGCTAAACTTTTTAATAGCAGACCAAACGTTTTTGATGGAAGTCTTGCCATTTATTTTTGAAACATACCTTTGCCAAGATGATCTTTTGGCATGTTTAATAGTCCGGCGACTTTTAGCCCGTTCTTTTTTTAAGTTATGAAGATTTGCAACGGTAGGTCAAACATCAAATTAATTTCATGCCGCCCTATCTTTACGAAAATATTTTTTACACTCTTCATTAAACCAAGGCTTATAATGTTTTGATTTAGTCGAGGTCTTAGGTATACACCTTTCTGCAATATTGTGCAAAGTGTTTGACAATGCGACAATTTTGTCATCTACATTTTCTATTGAAGTTGGGACAAGTTCTGCAGAACAAAGTGCTGAGAACAGGTCCCAGCTTGCTCTTTCCATCTTCCAACGAGGATTTTCTTTGCCTTTTGGCTGTTCAGCAGTTCTTTTTGTTGAGACGAACTTATACAGAAACCATAAGAAGCGAAATGGGGTAAAAGTTTTATAAAACGTGTTTTGTACAGAAGTACACCAGCGTTTAAGGTTACACAAATCAGGTTCAAGACGTAATAGTGACGTATTTCGCATGACGTAGCGTTCACGTAACAGCTAGGAAGAAAAGGAGCATGCTAGAAAATTCATTTGTTTATTTTTAACTGGGTATTCGTGAATGTCCTGGAGACTTCTGCGTTCTAGAAATTATTTGGGTCTATATAAGGGCTTGTTAGCCGGTTTAGGCTTAGGTTAAGACAAATAGTTTGGAAATACTAACAGCTTCTATATTAAACCTTTCTGTGTTGGAACTTACGTGGAATGATTATATTATACAGTGATACAAATATCAAAGTGTTGGATTTGTATTATATTAATTACATTCGTGTATTGTTCTATCTTTGGATTATTTCAACTGTGCGTATCTACGAGGACATTCTACCTTAAACTCTTCAGGATTATTCGACGTCGGATTATTAATTGGACTATTCAAGGGACACCTCCTAACGGGAAAAACTGTAAGCTAACATTTATTTTGCATTCTCAAATTGTGTCTGACATATATGTTATTATTTTGTTACGCCATAGATTTAATTGTTTATTAAAACAAAGCATTATTGTACTAGTTTGTTGCTGGCCTGTTCTTTCTGTTACACCATTTCGTCGTTTAGTAAACGTGCCATTGTTTTAATAAATCCTAAAATAAATTAATAAATCTTAAATAGCGACACCGGTTGTAACCAACGGCAAAAGTACAAATAAATTACAAATTTGTGATGTGTCGTAAAATGAAAAGAGCAAACTCCACAGTTACCGCATTGGCATGACCAGGCGTTAAAGTTGACCTACTGGGTCGGCGCCTAAAACGGTTTTACAGAGCACTTACCTTGTACTTCCTGATGGGTTTTTATTTATTTATTTGGGTTTTACGGCACACCGACACTTAACAGGTCATACGGCGCCGAATACAAAGACGTTTAATGTGAATAGAGAATAATCAGGTAAAGACTGAACTATGTTAGTAAAATATAGAAATATAAAAAATTCTATCAAGTTAAAATAATGTGAACTACAATGGAAAAAAGGTTAATATATTAAACGGTTTAAATTGTATAACGGTTGGTAAATAAAAAGTTTACAAATTTATAACTTATTAAGAATACTAATCTCGTCCAAGAAGCAAACAAGTTTAGAATCCGACATTGCCCTAAACAGTTCGTACATGTTATTGACATTCAAATACTTCGACAGAATGTGGTCTTTGTCGATACACTGTAATAAAATATGGTTGACTGTCAGTGGTTCCTGGCAAGGAACACGTACAGGTTGAACTTCTCTTTTTAAAAGATATGAATGAGTTAATCTAGTATGTCCAAACAATACTGTCCCAACTTTTTTGCCACTTGGTTAAAATATATCGGCTATTAAGTGATTTAAAATCAGTGTGTGGGATGCAAAGATCTGTCTCAGTGAGGGCTGAGGCAGATTTTGCACTCTTATCTGCAGCCTCGTTTCCTCGGATGCCTACATGACCAGGTAGCCAACAGAAAACAATATGCTTATTAAGAGAAAGTTCATTAAGTTTTAAAAGTAATTCTCAAATGTGAGGGTTGGAAAAATTGAGGTTTTTATGTATTTTTGTATTTTGGGTTTTACGGCACACCGACACTTGATAGGTCATATGGCGCCGAATACATTTAAGTTTAACGACAATAGAAAATAATCAGGTTAAAACTAAAATACGTGAGTAGAAATAAAAATCTATCAGGTTAAAAATGTGAATTATAAGTGAAAATAGGTTAACATATTTAACAGTTAAAATATATAACATTAGCATAATAAACCGTTTAAAAATTAATAACTTATTAAGAATACCAATCTCGTTCAGAAAGCAAACAAGTTTGGAGTCGGACACTGTTTTAAATAGTTCGTGTATATTATTGACATTAAAATATTTAGACCGAACATGGCCTATGTCAATACAATGTAATAAAAATATGACTAACTGTCAGTGGTTCCTGGCAATGAACACATTCAGGATGAACTTCTCTCTTTAAGAGATATAAATGAGTTATTTAATATTTTTATTAAGACAAACTTCACTAAGTTTTAAAAGTAATTCTCTAATGTGAGGGTTGGAAAAATTGAGATTTTTAATAGACTGTGATACCGACAAAAAGTCTGTAAATATTACAAATTTATCGCCAGGATGATCAGAAATAAAGTCAAGAGACAGGTTAACAGCCTGAATTTCGGCTGTAAAAATGGACGATTCTATGGGTAATTTATGTTTAAAACAATGAATTTTACTTACGGAAGAACAGGCGACATATGAATCTGCTTTTGAGCCATCAGTATATATTTCGACGTAGTTGTAGTATTTCTTGTCACGCAGTTCGATCAAATTTGAGCGTAGTACGAGAGGGTCTGTTTTTGATTTAGTATTTATACTGAGAGATAAATCAACATCGAGAGTTTTAAATTGCCATGGGGGCAATTTCAAGACATTATTTTCCATAATTTGGTTTAAATTCAGATGTGAACTGTTGGTGGGACGATAAACCCAATAAACAAACACATTCAGATGTGATGATTGTATGAGTTCTAATATCCGTAAACCAAAAGGCTTAATTGCCTTTGGTTTACGCTCGTACAAGTGTTCATATTTGGGATTGAAAATAACACTTTGTGCTGTGTTTTTTTTAGGATTAGACTTAACTTTTGTTATGAACTGAAGCGCAAGTTTCTCTCGTCTAAGGTATAATGATGGCTCATTAGATTCATCGTAAAGGCTCTCTACAGGGGAGGTCCTGAAAGCCCCAATGGCCAGACGGAGTCCCTGGTTGTGGACAACGTCTAGCGTCTGGAGATATGATCTCCTAGCAGAGCCGTAAACAATGCTACCATAATCTTATTTCGATCTTATTAGTAATCTATAAAGTTGCAATAAAACTTTTCTATCAGCTCCCCAGTCTGTACGGGATGAAAATTTCAACAGGTTAAAAGATTTAAGACATTTAGATTTTACATATTCAATATGCGGTATAAAAGATAATATACTGCCAAATATGATACCAAGAAATTTAGTTTCCTTGACAGAAATGTATGCAGTTTGTTTTGGTGGTTGAAAATTTAAAACCATTGTTGTTACTCCAAGTTTGTATATTGTTGAGGCACTATTGTAATTGCATTTCAGTTGTGTTCATATTTTTCGAGCGATGGCATATAAGAAAATCGTCCACATACAGCGAACAATCGACACCATTATTGAGAGTTTTTACAATGGTATTTATCTTGATGTTAAAGAGAGTAACTGACAATATACTACCCTGGGGACACCTTGTTCCTGTTTATGAACAGAAGACAAAATAGACCCAATTTTAACTTGAAAATGTCTGTCAGAAAGAAAGCTGTTATTAAATATTGGTAAACGACCCTTGAGACCAAGGTCACCTAAATCTTTTAAAATCCCATGTTTCCATGTAGTATTGTACGCCTTTTCAAGATCAAAGAACACCGCTATAAGGTGTTCTTTCTTGATAAAGGCATCTCTTATAAACGTTTCAAATCGAACGAGTTGTTCGAGTGTGGTGCGTTGGTTTCTGAACCCACTTTGAACTTATTCGATTCAAGATACCAAACGAGTCTATTATTTGTCATCTGTTCTAAAGTTTTACACATACAACTAGTCAAAGCAATAGGTCTGTTACTTGAAGGATCTTTTGGATCCTTTCCCTGTTTAGGTATAGGAATGACGAATGCATTTTTCCACGAATTCGGAACTTGTCCGGAAAACCAAATGTCATTATAAGTAGACAAAAGGAAATTTAATGATGTACGCGGCAGATGTTTCAAAAATTGGTAGGGAATATCATTTGGTCCAGCAGCGGTATCATGAGATTTATTCAATGCTCTCCTAAGTTCTCTTAAAGAAAAGGGTTGTTTGTAATTTTCATTATTGTTCGACTTAAAATTGGTTTTACTTTTTTCAGCCTTTTCCTTCACATTTTAAAAATTCTTTCGAGTAATTTTCGGAAGATGAATTTGTAGCAAGACTTTTAGCAAGAGTGTCTGAAATTTCTTTTTGTTTGTTATTATTGAGTCACTAGATTTTAAGTGATTAACTGTGGCTGAAAAAGATTTACCGCTAATTTTCTTTATGGCTGACCAGACATTTTTGACTGAACCTTTACTGGTTATACCAGAAACAAATTTCTGCCAAGATGTTCTTTTGGCTTGTTTAATGATTCGCCTATCTTTGCCCTTTTACTTTTGACATTATTTAAATTAGCAGTAGTAGGACGAATAGTAAATTTAAGTGCCGCTCTACGTTTTCTAATGGATTTTTTGCATTCATCATTAAACCAAGGTTTGTTACGCTTTGACTTTGTCGTATTCTTAGGAATACACTTTTCTGCTATGCTATGAAGAATTGTTGAAAATGAATGTATTTTATCTTCAGCATTCTCAAATGTTGAAATAGTCAATTCTTCAGAACAAAACATTGAGAATAACTCCCAATTTGCTCTGTTCATCCTCCGGTAAGTATTATTATCAAACAGGTTTACAGATTCGTTGTTTAAAATTACTGGAAAGTGATCACTTCCACATAAATCATCATGTACATCCCAACTTTAATCGAGATAAATTGATGGATGACATACAGAAAGGCCAAGAGATTAATAATGTCCTGAAGCAGGATGTAAGTAAGTTGCCTTTTATTATTCATTAGGCATATATCATTTTGGGCTATGAAGTCCTCTAACGTTTTACCCATACTATTATAATCAGAACATCCCCATAATGGGTTATGTCCATTAAAGTCCCCTACAAGAATATAAGGGGAAGGTCATTGATAAGGTAAATCTTCTAATTTTGATTTTGAAATATCGGAGTTAAGTGGAATATAAACAGAGCAAACTGTGATGACCTTATGGACTGTTACTCGAATGGCAACAGCCTGTAAATCAGTATTAAGGTTATTTTTTTAATGTGGCAGTTTGGAGTTGACAAGTATTGTCGATCCTCCAGACGCCCTATCACACATTGTATGAATGTGATAGTATGTAGAATAACCTTTAAAATCATTTTCCTTCAAGAATGTCTCCTGAAGGCATAGCAAGGCAGAGTTCAAAGTGGTCAATAAGAGTAAAATTTCATTATAATTGGTTCTAAGACCTCGACAATTCCAGTGTAATATCTTATTATTCATGGTATTATACTAAAAGGGATTTAAAATGTCATTTTGGAGCTTTGACAGGTGACTTTGGCTTTTTTCTGGCGACTTAGTTTTCTGACTTTTGTGGTCTGATATGGGATGCTCACTAACTGAGCAATCTATATCATCCTCGCCAGGTAAGTTGCTAAACTTGTTAGCAACTTTGATGGGATCTTTTGATCCCTTCTGTTGGCGTCCAGACGGTAGGCCGGTATTTCTTGATGGTTTGTTTGGCTTGCGTTGTGTCGTTGATTGTGATGTTGTCGGAGTAACTGTTTTTTGGGGGTTTTTTTTAGTTTTTGTTGTATTTGATTTGATAACTGAAAAATATGTTTCTGTTGGAGTATCGAGTAATTTTCTGGCTTCAGGTTTTGAAATTATGTTAATGATTTTAATTTGAACAATTTCTTTTTCTTTTTTTCATAGTTCACAAGTATTTGAAAATGCTGGGCGGTCTTTGCCACAATTGGCACATTTAAATATGCTGCACGCAAACTCATTGTGTTCGTTGCCAGGAGACTGTAGTATTTTTACAATCACTTTCGTGATGTCCAAATTTTTGACATTTAAAACAACGCAAGGATTTGAGATAAAGATTTCTACTTTAATATGGCTGTAAAGGATTTTGATATGTGATGGTGGAATATTTGAATTGAATGTTAGAATAACGGTATTGGTTTCGATTTGGATCCCATTTCTTGCTATTTTGATGCATTTTGCTGCTGTTACTCCTTGATTAGAAAGATTAGTCACGATGTCCTCTTCGGAAACTCCTGCTAGTATTGGGTTTTGATAACTCCTTTTGAAAAATTTAGAAATTTGTGTGGGGATGATGTTACGTCAGTAGTGAACAGTTTTTTTCAGTTTTAAAAGTTGGTCGGATTGTGTTTTCTTTGTTACTTCAATGAGTAGAGAGCCATTTTTCATTTTTCTTACACATTTAGGGTCGCCGATGATGCCTTTTAGTGATTTCTCTATAACAAATGGTGGCATTTTTTAAAGTGGTTCGAAATTTTTATCAGCTGTTAAAACAGTGAATTTTGGAAATTGTTCTATCTTCTTCAGAGTCAGTATCGATTATGTTCGGTCTAGGTCGTTTCAAAATGTTGGAGGCCATTAGAAGAAATAAGAACAAATTCAACACCTGTGTTCCCCACCCACCACGGAGTCCAACAAGGGAACGCTTATACGGAGTGGGTCTCCTACTCCAAGCGCCAGGGCTACACAGGTGTTATACTCGAAAGGGTAAAGTGTGGACGGACTTTAATACCTCTCGATTAACCCATAAGCCACCGCCTTCAAAGTTAAGTTATAGAAAAAAGTTAAGAAGAATCCAGCCCGGTTTGTATCAGAAGAATTGATACGTATTGAAAGAAAAAGTAGGTGAGTATATTAACCTAGGGCTCCGCGTGACCAGCCGATTGATCGTACCGGGTCCATACGACCAACCGTCTAACCGAATACGGGGTCAAGACGGTGTGTTACATACCACGGGTGACTACGGATATACCGTACGCCAATCCCGTGGGTACAGCTCAACCGCCAGAATCCCCATCTCCGGTTTCACGGGATGCCATGCACGGCAAACGCATGATTCATTTTCGGCGGAGTTTAACCGCTCTGCATGAATACAGCCGGCGTATTCTAGGCCCCAGCCGGCTGGGCCCATGTTTTATTGCTTTATTATTTCATTTTTATAAATTGTATCTTGTTGTATATTTTATACTATGATTACATGCCCTATTGTTTTGGTACAATAATGTTATATCAAAGAGCACTCTGACCATTTGTATTGTTCTCTGACCATTTGTAATATGTCTATTTTTCAGATCGTTTTATAACGGATATAGTTGATTATCAGCGTTCTTCAAAAATAACTGACGTTTGTGTAAAGAATATGTAAACCAGTGGATTTATAAAGTTCGTTTTAAAGTGAGGACGAATGTGGTGTTTTTAATATTTTATTACCCGTATTGTTCTATTTATAGAACCTCGCGCTTTTGGTCATGTGACTAGTAATTTTTCTCAGTCCTGCTTGAGTTTTCATTGGGAATGGTTTAGATTTAAAGTTATAGTTATTTAAACTCTTTGGTTATTATGAAATAAAGTTTTAGGGTTGCTCAGCCATTGTAAGAGGTGAGTGGTGTTGCAAATGAGTTACGCGTCATTGAGTTATTGTCTTTGTTAATATGTAATGGTTGAGTTAAAGATGGCTGCCTGTATTGAATTCTATAATATGACTGTAGTGGTCTTTAGTTCTATCATCATTTCTATTTGGAATACTCACACATTCTTTACTTACAGCATGTAATCCAGCACTGCACCGAAGTGTGAGACTGTAGAGAGCTGTCATGTGTTACTACAGAGAGTCTGGTCCACAACTGGTAAGTAATTGTAATACATATATGTATATGTTTATTTGCTGTTTAATTATTAGATTTATAAATAATATTTTAAATATGTTTTAATTAGGGATGTTTACGAATATTCGAATATCGAGTCGCTATTCGAATAGAGATTTTTATGATTCGAATATTTTATAATTTTTATTTCACTTTTGTTAAGTTCGAAGAAAAATTGAAAAGACATTTCTTTAGTTTATCGTAGTGTCTCCCAGCGACTTAAGACGCTAGCGATATGTGATCGCGCTCGCTCTAAGATAGAGGGGATGGGTCATGTCTCCTGATAACGAATTGCCATCTGGTTAACAGCATGAAATAACCTTACCGCGCACAGCTCCCTCTCTGCCCCCTCTCCCACTTAGACCCAGTCACATCACCCACATCACCATACAGCTGTGGAAACAATTGCCAAAGTACAATAAACACACATGTCAGTTCAATACTGCGGCAATTAGCTACAGCAATTACGTAACATTGACTCTACCCAGTTTCGGTCAGGATAGTGTGTAATAAAAACATTGTATAAGGCTATACTTATTGATAACAGTCCACCAGAACTTCTTATATTTTTGGAAAGCACAACAAGATCACTGTCAAACAAACTTATAATTGCAATCACTTTCTGTTTTTGTCACTCTACTTTATACTTGTTATTTTATTTCTATACAATACCGCGACATCTGTTTTTTTTTTGTCACCGCGATTTTCTCTACATACTTTTTAATTGTTCGTCATAGGTTTACTTAACACACTAAAAAATCCCGAGCTTACAATTTTAATAATTCTTTTTATATATATTTGTTGCTGCTTCATTAATTGATCAACAGTCAGGTAATAATGACACTAGCCAATCACAGTAATTGTCGTCATCAAATGGTTTTGTTTACCTTCGCCTTTCACCCAAAGGCATATGGCGAGCAGGTTCGTAATTGTCACTTGTGTATTGGTAACTAAATGTCTCTAACTGACATGTTATGGCTTCGGATGAACGCCCTTAGCGACATCAGCCAATCACAATTAAACACCAATCCGACCACTAACCAATCAAGACCCTTAATTGGCTGTACACTTGAGCGATTTCCCTTTATAATACCTTCGTGGTTTTGCATAATTGTCTTACAGTCGATCCAGTATCACCCACATATTGTCCTTTTGAAAATGCCTCCTTTAATCATTAATGTATTTTATAAGATTAGTTCACAAAACATAATTGACTGTTTGTTGTTATACATTGTTTGCGGTTAGTAGAGTAAAATATTAAAATTGTGAGCTATTTTGCATGTGTTGTACAGTTTCATCTAATAAAATTATGATATGGTTTTATTAAATCGATATGTTAACATTAAAAGGAGCTTAAGTAGCCCTTTTAATACGTCATATGTTAATACAAATAAGTAATTAAGTACACAAAATGTCTTTAAATTGTAAAGGTTATTACACGAAGTTCAACGCGTAACATAAAAACAACCAAGTTAAAGGTGACTAATTATTAATGTATATATTATACGAGACTTTACAGGACATCTTAACATTGGTTGGTTACTGTATAGTTTTTGTAAGAGTTTCAATAATAATAATAATAATAATAATAATAATTGAAAAGTAACGATGACATTGTTTACGCATTTACTGACATTCTTCACTGACAGTATTTTCTTGCAAATTATCTCTGACAAAGTAAAGAAACACCCCGTCTGGCCCTTCTCTATAAACAGGATAATGGCGGATTGATAATATTGCCGTTTGTATTTCAAAAAGAAGAAATCTTCGTTTTAAAGTTAAATGTTATGCTAAAATCATAAATCTACCGCCGCTTCTGCATTAAGTAAGGTTAGCAATGTAAATTGTGGCCAAAAATAAACATTTTACAATGAATAAACACACTGAATGTAAGGGACGATTACCGTGTTATGTGCCACTTTGATATAAATTCGTTCCGAATATTCGAATATGATTCGAATACACGTTACGAATATTCGAATATCGTTTTGGGATTCGATTTACATCCCTAGTTTTAATTATTGCACTGTTATCTTGGCCACTGATCTCAATATATAATTTATGTTGATTTTATACATGGTTTGTCTGCAGAGATATCCATTGGATACATTGCCTGAATATAAATATATGTGATTCTATACTATATGTGGTTGTATTATGATATTTGCAGAGAGATGTCTGCAGAGGAATAACCATTAAAAGGATATATTGCCTGAATATAAATATATGTGATTATATAATATATGTGAATGTGTTATGTACCTGTATGTGGTTGTATTAATGATGTTAGTCCTGCAATGTTTTTACTGCTTATCGGTTTAATTGCAGACAAGGATGCATAGTCGTACCCTGCTCTCTCTGCGCTAGACCGAGCTCAATAACGTATGCTAGACAAAACAAAAAAAAAACGTACCCTGCTCTACGCTAGACCGAGCACAAAAACCTATTCTGCACTACGTCTGAAGGAGCACAATAACGTACCCTGCTTTAAGCTAGACCGAGCACAAGAACACTTCGTCTGCGAGCTACATGTGATATTTATCTGCCCGCCCAAACAGTGTCCTATTTAGAAAACAGATTTTAAGTTTGCGTGATCTAGCGCCCACTATATCATGGTATCGAGTATGCGTATTAACTTAATCACAAGGGCCGTAGGACTGAGTAATAAAATTTACGTATCTGAACGAGACATCGTGACATAACATCGTGTCCTCGAGATCCTTCAGAAAGTTAGAGATTGGAAGTAAATATCAATTAAAATATATTACCGCAGCCATATTTTAACAATTTCTCGCGTGATTTAACATGTTTCATGTGTAAACGAACAGAGTTCTAACCCCGCCCTCCCTGAAGGGTTTCTCAAATGCAAGCAATGAAAAGAAACCTGATCTATAAGAATAAAATTGACCAAGCGCTGACGTTTTCTAAGATGCGTTGTGTTTTTAGATGCGTTGTGACGTAATTAAAATTGGTCTTTAGTAAGAAGTATTATTTCTGGTAGAAACAGGTCTGAGAAAACAATCCCAGCCGATGGAACAAAATTAAGATTGTGAAGCTATTACTGGTAATGAAATTCAAAATTAAATTATATAAAAGGCCGAGAATACAGACACCAACAGTGACTGACCAAATTATGGCTAAAACCAATGTTTGTACTCTCAACGATCTGTCCGGTCATCGGATTATTAAAAACAAAAACGCTTCCAAAGCGACCTGTTTGTATTCTCAAGGAATGTGCAGATATTCTTATACGGGTAATATAGATACGAAGATCAAATGGTAATATATCAAGATAAGATTCGTACTTAAAACTCGATTTAAAATAATTATATTCTTCAAGAACCGGACTACTTCCAATGGATGAAAACCATTCTTGAATAAAACTGTCAATAACTCTTCGTTTAAAAAGTTTTGTAATTACTTTTATATCAATTGTATCACTGTTTCCAAATACATATGAACATCCAAAGTCATCCATCAGTTTTCTGCAAATGAAGACCAAGTTTCTTTCTCCATTATTAGAATCAGTTAAAGATACTTCATAACTTTTTTTCAATATACTATTTTGACTATTTATCAGCTTGCACCAATATTTAATTATTCATACAAAGCATCCACTGTCAACACGCTATCTATATAAGAGCAGCAATGTTGGCGATGCATCTGGCTGATGTTTTTAATCTTTGCTTTTAAATTACAAAGTATTTTAAATTTTTATTCTACATTTTCAGTTAAAACTGAGTATAACAAAAATAAATCGCTGTTATTTTTCTACATTAAAAAAACTTGCTATCTGAAATGCCTAACTTTTAATAGTTTAAATATGTTTTAAATGATCGTTTTTAATCTAACTAATTAAGCGAACAACAACGCAAAATGTACTAAGCTGACTTATATGTTATTCTTATGGTTAATTCGTTTAACTAGTTAATCGGATTTTTTAAAAACAGCATCGTTAAAAAAATCCTGCAGTAACATTATCTTGCGGATTTAAAATAATTTTATCAGCGGATAGCAAACCAGGATTTCTAAAAAAAAATACGTTCGTCTCCGACATTTGAATATTCACTGTTGTTACACAATTCATGATACTTAAAAGGTCGATTGCAAATGACTTTCTTTAAGTTGAACAAATGGGTCCTGTGGAATTTTATCTCACTTTAAAAAAGAGTAGGGGAAAGCACACCACAGAATGTGCGAATTCGGGCCTTGGCTGACGCATAATTCGCATAGAAGATGCAACTAAAAGTGTAATTTCCGCTCACGAAGGAATTTGTACCGAACAAATTATCTGAAATAGTTAATTAAAAGTTCAAAAGTATTAATTTTGATAATGCTGAAGATCATTTCAATATGAAAAAACTAATCCTGCAAAACATATTAAAGTAAGAGATTTAATACTACATTTGCTCAAAGTTGGATAACTAGTAATACAATTCGTATCGTTTTCATTCTGAAAATATCATGCTGCTCGATGTTACGGCTGGTTATAGTAAAGTATATTAACATTGTACAATATCTATAAAATATAACTATATTGATAGATTTATCAATATGACATCATAAGCATTTGTAGATAATGGGGTCGCCATTTCTGTTGTACTTAAACTTAAGCATTGTGTATTACACCTAGGCCGTGGTTCACCTCAAACCAATTTCTTTCGTATTTGCTGTTTACATCACAGTTGACTAGGTTTATACTAGTTTTGTATTTAAGTTGGAGATTTCCTTGCCATAAACCAGTCATAAAAATTACAATTACAAAATTGTTACAACCATGCCTTTTATTTAACAAATTGATAACATGTATTCATTGTTTTCGTCGTACTACATGTATTCTACTTAGCCATATCATATGAAAACACACAGTAGGGCGTTGAAATTTACAGTGGAAATGTATCAGGAGCTCGCAAAACTTAAGTATATCAATACATTTTCAGATGACTTTACAAAACTACTTCAAAACGTGTTGCTGATGGATACATCCTGGGACAACCTCAATGTACTCCATGGCTTGCCGTTAAACCTTTTAAACCACACTGGCAGGTCGATAATATGAAAGTGTGATTTTATAAGAATATATGAAAAGTACTATGATCATTGCAACATATACCAAACTCCAAAAAGGCACAGAACAAATTTGTGATGAATAGGTTAATAAGAAAAGGCCCTATCAAAATGTCCAGATATTTAAATTTTATCTAGCTGTAGACAAAGGCAAACAATGTAAATGTAAAAAAAAACAGAGACGAGACATAACACACAAAAAGAAAAACCATCAGTTACCGCCTTGGACCGGTCAATCGGCAAAAGGGTCGACTTGGGTGCTTAAACCTGGTTTGTGGAGCGCTCCAACCTCGCACTTCCTGAAGGTTTTTCTATCAAACACTGTAAATAACAATATCCTGTCAAAGTGAAACAACTAACAGTAAGCACCTGCATCGGGATTTAAAACAGAAACAATGAACTTATATACATACATAATATCTAGTAACAAAATAAACTATCAACATATGTACCGTAGTTGATAAAAGCCTCGGCAACGTACAAATTCCGAATGAGAGATTAGTTTGAAATATAACAGCCCCAGCGCTGATACATAATAAGAACAAAAGAAACAGCCCAAGCGCTGATGTATAATAATATCAATTTAATTATGGCATACATTGCCATGACGTCATATCCCAAAAGTGTCAAAAGTGAATCATTTAACGAAAAGAATAAACGCGACAGCTGCCGCCTAAAGTCATATCCGGTCAGTCATTGTTGGTTATGTATTTTCATTTCATTTATATAGTCTTGCCGTTTATAATGAGGCAACATCAGCGTTGTCTATTGCCCGTTATATGAGATTGCACAGTAGGCTTTGTTTTGTTCATTTTATGGCTAAGATGCTTTTTCTCCAGTTTTTGTTTTCAAAAATGTATTAACATCATAACAAAAACATTTTCTTACTTCGCTGGTAACACACGAAGAAAATTTACAAGTATGAAAGACTTGTTCTCGCCGATAATAATATGTCCGTAAGCGCACTAGTTGATCAGCGAAACAAATGGGAGCTAGGCTGTTGTTATAGGTAACGTGCACCTGGCATTTCTCGGACTGCGCCAGTTCAAGTCTGGCAGCAGTACTAAATCCGCTGATGTTCGCGGCTAGTCTCGTCACCACTATCAACCGAAAGTCATTTGCTGAGACAATCCTTGAACCTGTCGGCTTGTCTCGAAATTTCCAGGGAAATGTCTGCTATGTGGATTAAAACTGTCAGCTTAGCCAGACGTGACCTTGACTGTTCTCAAACAAAACACAATGATACCGGCCCTAAAGTGTCAACAATTTAGTCGGTGTAAGAAGCATGTGTAATGGTCATAATTTGTGAGCGATTAACAAATGTATTGGTAGCGTACAAAATTGCTCACCATTAACAATTACAGTTTCTCTTATTCAACACCAAATATCGACGATCTCAACTGAAATTTTCAATCGCCCGGTGGGACTAGCTACATAAAAAATTGGCATTTTGCACCCCTGTTATAACCTGAATAAGAATATATGACAAAGTCCTATGAGCATTGCAACAAATATCAATCTCTGAAACGGCACAGGACAAAGGTATTTCACATGCAAGCCACGTGAAAGGTAAGAACAAATTTGTGATGAATAAGAATATAAGAAAAGTTCTATGAACATTGCAACATATACCAGACTCCGAAAAGGCACAGGTCAAAGGTATTTCACATGCAAGCCAAGTGAAAAGCGAGAACGAATTTGTGATAAGTCGTTTAACGAAAAGAGCAAACCCGATAGTTACCGCCTCGGAACGGTCAGTCGCACTTCCTGATGGGTTACTCAATTGCAAGGTATATAAAGAAAACCGATCTATGTGAATACAAAATTTCCAAGCGCTGATATTATCTTTGAGGAATTGTGACGTCATTGAAAAATAATGTTCACATGATGGTTAGAAAAGAAACGGGTATTATTTCGATTAGAAAAACTACAAACAAATAGTGTAAATAAAAATACCTCATCAAAGTAAGACATCTAACAGCAAACATCTGCATCGGGAGTTAAAACTGACAAAAGGAACATATATACAGACCAAAAAAACAACTTACTAATATAATAAACTGTAAAAATACGTACAAAAAGCCATGACACCCCAAAGTTCAAAAGGAGTTAGTAGTTTGAAATAAATCAAGCCAAACGATGAGGTTTAATTACAATTCAATGACGCATACGATAAAAATAACATGACGTCATACATCAGACGTGTCAAAATGTGAAATCAAACAAATACAAATACAAGTACATTAATACAGCACAAAAATTATTGTACAATATTCGATTGCGCTTTACAGTCCTATTTACAATGCTCTCGTGACTTTTATGTTTTAGTCAAAGAAAACATTAAACAAGTGAGTCTTTAATATGCATCGGGACCGATCTTCCTTATGAATGCACTTTAAATGATTCGGAAGAGCATTCCAGTACTTCGGGCCTGTAACGGCTATAGATCTGTCAGCCCTCCTTGTTCGTGCTCTGGGGATGTTAAGATTAATTTCATTTTGTTGACCGTAGTCTGTAACGACCTCGGTTGCAAGTGAACAGTTGTTGGAGATAAACTGGAGCAGTTTTATGTATTACCCTAAACACCATTACTAAAATGTTGAACATAATCCGTGCACGCACTGAGAGCCAATGAAGTAATTTTAACATGACTGCTGTTTTGATCAAAGGACGCATTGGTTACAATTCTAGCGGCACTGTTCTGAACTATTTGTAGTCTGTCTATCTGATAGTTTGGAATATCGACAAAAAGTCCATTACAAAAATCTAGGTGGGAGTGAACAAGGCCATGCACAAGAATCTCCGCTGATCTCCGTGATATGTATTTACGAGATTTCTTAATGTACTTGAGCAGTCTGACATTTCTTTCTTATATGGTCTTCAAACCTTAGGGTACTGGTCATGTGTATACCAAGGTCTCTTACATGATCTACATAATTTATTTGGCAACCACCTTTATCTATACTTGATATGTTGATTTTTGACAGTTGTTGTTTAGAACCATATATGATAACTTCTGTTTTTGAATTGTTCATTTTCAATTTAAAACGATTCATCCACTCAATGACGTCATTTAAACAGTCACCTAGTTATTGTTGTACAAGTGTTTCATGTTGAATGTTTCCTGCTTGAATCTTAAAAGCGAGCTTGTGATATCCATGAAGATCAGCAGGGTATTTTTGTACAACCCTATTCAAAGCTGCCATGTACATTGTAAAACTTACTGGGCCTGTACAGGAACTCTGCGGGACGCCATATTTTAGGCTCAATTTCCGAAAAAAAGTTATTTATTATAACTTTCATAGACCTTTCAGTCAAATATGATTTTATCCAATTCAGGGTTGTTCATTCTATTCCGAAGTGGGACATTGGACTTTGGTTTTTCAATGCCATCTTCACATGAACAGGATGCTACAACCATTTATTCGTCTCTGGTCATGTTTGTTCATGATTCAAAAAGTTAATTTCATTTATAGTCAACTATTTTTGTGTACTTTTTCAAATCGAAATAATACTATATTCTTTTCTTAACACTATGTGGACATTATTTTTCAATGACGTCACTACCTTCGTCATAACTTATAGAAAATATCAGCGCTTGGAAATTTTGTAATTAAATAGATCGTTTTTCTTTTCATTGCTTGCATTTGAGAAACTCGTCAGGAAGTGCGATGTTAGAGCTCTGTAAAACCGGTTTAAGCACCCCAGTCGGTACACATTGCCGACTGACCGTTCTTTGGCGCGGTAACTGGCGGGTTTGCTCTTTTCGTTAAATGACTTTTTACTTTTCGCTTGGCTTGCGTGTGAAATACCTCTGTTCTGTGCCTTTTCGGAGTTTGGTATATGTTGCAATACTCATTGGACTTTGTCATATATTCTTATTCTAGGCTTGTGATAGCCATTGGTATATCAATTGTATCAAAGGCAGCACTAAGGTCAACCATCACAACTACTGTAACATGGTTGTAATCAGCTGCATGCAGAAGATCATGATTCATTTTTATCATAGCCGTTTCAACACCATGATATTTTCGATAGGCACTTTGATATGAAGGAAGTAAATTATTGTCATCAATATAATCTGCAATTTGCTTTCAGGTAACTTTCTCAAGAATTTTTGACAAAAATGATAGATTAGACACTGGTCGATAGTGTTGAAGTTCTTATGGAAGACCCCGTTTTTTCAGTAATGGTTTTATCTTTGCACTTTTCCACTCATTTGGAAACACACCTGATGAGAGTGATACAACCACAATATTTGTGATAACTGGAACAATAAATTGCAAATTGTCTTTTAGTCGCATTGAAAGTATAATGTCAAGTTCACATATTGTTGACTTGGAACTTTTGACAAACTTAGTTATATCATTCTCAGAGAATCGTTTGAACTCTGTCAATAGAGCACCACTATACGATATATTTATAGTTTCATGTAAGTCATCACTATTGAAGTTGTCTCTTATTTTTAGGTTTTTCTAAGTTTCCTGAAAATTCGTCCGTGAACATTGCTCGAGTCTCTCTATGGTTTTCAGAGTATGGTGGTCTATAAATGCCAATAATAAAAAAGCAAAGTTTTTATTATACACTTTCCATTAAGCACATTCAAATGATTGTTGTCTTTGCAGGGGAGTTTAGAAACTCTAAGGTTGTCTCTATATAAAAGAGCAATTCCTCCCCCTTTCTGTCCGGCCTTGTTAAATTATCAAAACCACATCCGTCCTGTGAAAGTTCTCCTCGTAAAATATCATCACCATGGGCTTGTAGCCAACTCTCTGTTATTATACATAGGTCAATATTATCCTGTAATACATGTTGCAGTAGTTTTGCTGATTTCCCTCTTACAAATCTAGTGTTAATAGTTGAAACTTTTATTTGACTTTTACTGTGTAGATTTAAGCTGTATGTAGGATCAAACTTCAGCTGCTTTAAGATTTTTCAAATTAATACCCTTGATATGTGTCCTTGGGCGACCAGCTCTTTTCCCCCTGTATTTCAACAAATTAAGACTTTTTAATATGTTAAGCATTTCTTTGTCCAATTTAATATTTCCATTTGAAAATGCCCTAAGGCTCCATAATTGATTAGCAGTGTATTGTATAACAGTACTATGATTATCCGATTTGCAGAGTGACATGGAGTTTACTACATGTGTTGAAATTATTGGGGTGGAACACTCCCCTCTGTTCCTATGCAGTTGTTTGAGACACAAATTATCCAGAAATGCAATTATAATTCCAAAAGTCAATATCAGCAACATGATGATTGAACATTCATAAATAAATACTCCAAAATTCAGGTCTCTGTCTTCAGTAAATCCAACAAAAAAGGCACATTTATTGAGAGCACAAATTTTTGCAACCTATCACACATGGCGCACAACACATCTACCCTGCTTTCATTCATTTTCCATAAAACAACAACAGCAAAACAACAAACATACCAAGTGTCTATTACCTGAACAATACACATGCACATTTTATATTCTGCTTAAAATCGTGTTAAGTGGCCGTCTCATTAACTAATAAGTTTGACATCTGTGTCGGTAACACCGCCCTGTGCCTACCCAGGGGACATATGCCACAGAAATAAATACTATCCCTACCGATGTGCGAATATCCTTGTTCGTTAAATTCGTCTATGAAATATTTTTGCTGGTTCTGGTTCACTTTCACTATCCAAAGAGTCTTCGACACTAGCAAGTTCTGTCTCCTTTTCCAACGCTATTTTGTCGACTGCCTTACGGGCTGCCGTTCCAAGGCGGTAACTGTTGGGTTTGCTCTTTTCCTTAAATGACTCATCACAAAATGTTCTTACTTTTCGCTTGGCTTGCATGTGAAATACCTTTGTTCTGTGCCTTTTCGGAGTTTGGTATATGTTGCAATACTCATAGGACTTTGTCATATATTCTTATTCATGATCACAACAATGTTACTTGTGCAGTGTGGCAGTCGTAAAAAATCTCCCCGTGCATGTAATCTATGTTGTCATTTAATTCATCCTATAAGGATTGTAACGTGTATTTCCTTCGATGGACATTGAACTTTAGTTCTTCAATTCCATCTTCACTTAAACAGGATGCTACAACCGTTTATTCGTCTCTGGTCATGTTTGTTCATGATTCAGAAAGTTAATTTTATTTGTGGTCAACCATTTTTGTGTTGTTTTTCGAATCGAAATAATACCATATTCCTTTTCTGAACACTATGTGGACATTATTTTTCGATGACGTCACTACTTTCGTAATAACGTATAGAAAATATCAGCGCGTAGACATTTTTGTTTTCAAATACTAGTAGTAGCATGAACCAACAATTTTTTAAAATAAAAAAGTAACACCAAATAAATTGTTTCCATTTAATTTAGAGTTTCAGAAAACACATGCTTTTTATTTCACGAAGATATTGTGAAAAATAAAGTTTTTATGACATTTTTAAGTTACCCGGGTTGCACCAATTTAAAAATATTACAAAAACAGAATGTTAGTATATGTAACAGGCCCAAATGACTTAACAATGTTTTATTATATACTTTTATTGAATACAGGTATTGAAACTATGTTAAAATAGCAATTAAAATAGCACCTAAGCTCACAAATGAATATTTTTTCTTAGTATTTTACATTTATGTACACATGCAAAAATTCACGGATTTCATTTTTACTTAATTTACTTGATTTAACACTGAGTCACTGACTGTGTTCCTGTTTTTTGTCCTGTCACCTGCTTTCTGAAGCAGTTATGGTTGCACTTCTAGCCCTGTAAGTAAATTAAGAACATATTTCAAACAAATTAATAACCTGCAGGTGAGATATATTGAGCGAGTTTAGTAAGTTGTGGGCTGTTTTAAATATGATAAATGTGGGCTGTTTGAAAAATATGAGCACCTTTGGTCTTAGAATATATTTCAATAACATTATGAACTATTATGAACAATACTGTAGACAAACTGTGAAGTGCACTAAAGTCTTGTCCATCTATGATTTGAAATAATAGCTACACCAAGCAATTGATGGAACATGCTTAAGGGCTCGCCACACTCCTCCCAATCCTATTCATCGATAAAAAGAAAATTATCAAAATCTCAATAATGGAAAAATGCCGTTCAATGAAACTTTGCAAATGAATGTTACTAATGTATCTTGATTTTGCATACAGTAAGACAAGTTAGAATAGTAAAGAAAGCAAGCTAGACCTTAAAATTACTTAAAATTCTATTTACATAAATTCACAAAAACTAAACGATACTAAATATAATTTTGAATTCCCACGTAAGTGCAATGTTACTGACAAGAAAATATTGTGTACCTTGTTAAAAACTTTCAACTACTAAAAGAGAAATCAGAGATTTTGATAATTTTCTTTTTATCGATGGATAGGATTGGGCAGAGTGTGGCGAGCCCTTAAGTCTATAACAAAACTTTCAACCACTGAACAGTAACTTATGCTGCTTCCATGTTGGCTTACCTAACTGAATTGCAAAAGATGCAATCAAAGAGTAACAGCAAATAACAATTAACAAATTAACAGGGCTGGAAAATTCCTAAAATATTAACTCATCTTGCTTTATAGGCAGAGGGAAAATTGCATGCAGGACGAGAGGAACTTTGAATAATCTGGATAAATTGCTTGTTTGTTTACACACAAAGGGCTGTCCTGTAGCATCAACAGGCTGAAATGTTGAAAGGCAAACAGAAACAAACCAACTGATGCAGATCTGTAACACAATTCAATAAATTGTAAGGGGAACTTAACAATTTGAACAAGATAAGGTTGACGCGTGCTACCTTCAGCTATTATTTCAAAATCCCCATCAGCATAGTTTTCAGACAGTTTGTAAACATAAACTGCTAGGTCATCACAGTAAATGACATTGAACCACTGTGAATAGCCTGGTACTGATGAAATAACTCTACCTAAATATGGAACCCTCACACCTTTGTTTATTTGATAATGTTTGATTCGTTTTCCTATAAATAATATGTTTCCACCATTAGTAGGAGCACTGCACATTGCTTGCTTTATTAGTGTTTTCACATTCTCAGTCAATGTTTGTAAACTATACTGCTTGCCTTTCTCAGAAAAATGAAATAATATTTTATCTGCCTTTTGACCTAACACTATTTTTCTAAACATCAACCATGTTTTAATAGCCTTTTCCTGCTCACATCAGTCTCTAACCATTTCATGTTTTCATCCACAGTTTCTGGGAATTGCCATAACCCATAAAACAGAATATCACTTGTTAGTTGCTCTCTTTGCTTATACTAATCTGCTTCTTCCTTTATTATTTGTTGTCTTTTCTCTTTTAGTGTCTCAATGCGTTTTTCCTGAATAGCACATAATCGCTCCTTGTATTTCTGACTTGTAGTTCTTCCCTCTTTTCTTGACTGATCAATATACATTTCTTTCTTTTCAGGCGGGAGTGAGTTTAGCCAGTCTGCAGTCTTGTTCAATGAAAACATGATATATCCCTCATTGCAAAGGGTAGTGGCAACAGGCCTAAATCTTGTTAAAGCATCTAGGAGTGCAAATACCCGCTCAGGGAACTTGTTATGTCTTGGTACAGACTTCGTTTCAGAAGCTAATGCTGGCTTTTTGTCTACATCTGCAAATGTACCACCACATAGATGATCACTTGCTGCCTTTATAAGCAGTGTATACCATGAAGTTAATATATGTTGTGAAACAGCACATGTTTCTCCATCGTAAACATCTGTTGTGGTTAGCCTTTCATATATTTCATCCTGGTTAATACAGTCTGGAAATGCCACGTATTCTCCGCACAGCACATCTGTGCAATCATCCTTCGCAATTTCAAGGAAAGAGTGAAGTTGCTGGTATACTTCGTTGGCAGTCTCCAATGAACAATCTTTGCTCTCAAGACAACGCCAAAAAGGTCCAGTTACTATTTTCGAGCACAATCCTAGTGCTTTTAATGTTGCTAGGTATTTAGATTCACTGATGTCATATGCCACAGCCTTCTGGAGTCGATTTGTTGGTTTGTTCACTTTTTCAAAGAATTCCTTTATGTCGCTGGCCAAAAGAAATACTTCTGAATTGTAAAATAATATATTAAAGCGGTTGCCTCTGAAAGGAACAAGCAAGTGGGAACCTTTTGTGGAACTCCTTGGGTATTTATCTGTAAGAAATGTTTTAAAGTCTACATAGCACCCATTTTTTCGTCTCCTCCCCTGGCAAGACACTTGCTGGCTGTTCTTGCTAATCTAACAGCACCACTTTCTTAATTCTTTGTGAAATTTGCAGTTTCTGTATATCCTTCAGCACCCAATGGTTATTTAGTCTAGAGAGAGTCTCTTGTTTAGCTTCAGACAAACTATCCCAGTTGCTATAAATGGCAGGCAACAGTTCCTCTCTGTAGGACTGGAACAGACGGTGGAATTCTTTTTCGGTGGCGGCCCTGTCTGGCATTGTATTTATTATGTTTGTTAATATTTTTTCCCTACATCTGTGTGTGTGCAGTCACTTATGTCAGCAGTATTAGACTTAAGTGTCTCAAGGCAGGTTGCAGAGCTTTTGTCTGACATGTCCCGAAGTCCAAGAATCCATTCTTTCTGTTCTTCATCCATCACAGAATAAACCTCATAGATGTCACCATGCTTTCGGGTTTCATCAGACTGCAATGTAGTGTCCACCTTCTGTGTCAGATCTTCAGAAATGTGTTTGTATGACAAACTTACTCGTTGATCTCCAATTCTATTAATTGTAGACACTGATGGAAGAACGGACAGGGTTTTCCCACACAGGTTGGCAACATGAGCCAACACCTTATTTACATGGTGGACACCGACGCCTTCTGATAGTAAATTCATGACACACAATGTTTTTTTTCTGTTGAACAAGTGTTTTTTTTTTCTACATCAAATGTATGGATGGCATTAGATCTGTCATCTTGCAGAAGGTTTTCTAAATATGACAAACTCTCCTTGAGTCGTGTATTGTCTTTAATAACACTGTTTTCATCCAAGTCAGTTTTTTCACTCTCTATTTTTCTAGTCTCATTAAGTTTTTGTTTTAAATCATTTTTTTCTTTTTCAGAATTAGCAATATCCTTTTGCAAGTTTTTAATTTCTTTCTGTAATTCAAGTACATTTTTCTGCAAATTCCCAGCTTTTTGCATGTACCTTATGGATTTGTTTGTATTATTAGTAGCTCTTAATGTAGAAAGTCAGAGCTTGGAATGCAAGGTGTTATACATCTGTCTTTTGTTCTTTAGCAATAAGGCTAGTCTTTTATTTTGTCTCACTACCATCTGTCTGTGTTTCTTTAATCTGTCAATCTCCTTTTTCAATGTTTCATTTGTGGTCTTTATTTTGGTATTATCTGTTTTCAAATTTTGTATTATGGTCTCGAGAGTCCCTAATTTTGTCTCTTCTATAATGTTGCCCAGTAAACTTAAAGTTGACGGTTTGGCTGTTTCAGACCTTTCAGACAATATGAAGCTTTGCTGTAGGAAACTCTTCAATACCTCACCTCGCAATTTCTTACATTTTTTCTTATATTAAAAACCCTCTTTCTAAGATGGTCACAGTCAAAATTACATGCTAAAGCTAAATCATTTATTGTGCAAGATTTACTTTCATTTACTTTAGTGTACATTTCAACCATTTTTTAAAAGGTATATTTATATTTATGTCAAGTTCATTTTGAAGTTTATGCTGTGCCTCATCCATTCTTTGTTTTCCTGAGATAAGTATTTTATACTATACCATTTTTATACTACTGTGGAAATATATCTTTAATTAGGATTTGACCAGTGCTTATCGTTTGTGTAGCAGCGTCAGCCTTTATTACCTCCAGCAAATTGTCTTATTCAAATTATTTGAAAGACGTGTTAAACAGTGTACTACCATAGTCAATGCCCGTGAAATCTGATCAAACTGACAATTACTATTTAAAAAATGGTTAAATATCAAGACACTGGATACAATTCATCTCAATATCTAGCTTACCTTATCTAAAATATTTGCTTTGCTGGTATAACAAGTAGCCAAAAAAACCAATGTGATTTAAAACCTATGATTTTCAAATTATATTTCTCCAAAACATAAATTTTAGATATTAAAAAAAACCCTAACCTTTTTCATTTCTAATTTCTTCTATTTTGGATGATTTAAGCCTTTATAAATAAAGTTTTAAAATGTCCCCCAGCATAAGCTACAAATCTTAAAAACGTAGTGTCAACCTAGATAAGGCATATAGAAAATATATTTCTGTACAGGAAGTGTGAACAAGTCCAGTGAAATTTGTTTCAATGAGAATCATCATGGTACATGTGACTGAAATGCATACCTTGCTGGAGGAACTTGAACCTGGCCAGCTTGAACTTCTGTGGTGCCTCAAAGTTACTGTACGGTCTGGCGCAATAGTCTAGACAAAATATTTCATTTAATATTGAATATCCCACATGCATAATTATCAGCACTACTAGTACATGTATATTATTAAGTAATGCAACTCTACACTTTATATGCTGAACAACAAATATGATCTCAAAGTTATAAAATAATTCCATACAATGATGGGAAAAAGGATAATGAACATGTTGTATATGTTTATTACTAAAAGCACTGACTTAGAAATATAAAATATTTTACCTTAGCTACTTTGGTGTTAGGTCACAGGATGGAAACTGCCGCTAGATAGTGCAGTCTTGCCTCTCTTTCTTTGCTTCCACCTAGATAGTATTGGCCGCTTCACTGGTGAATCATCCAAACTGCCAAAATCAAGGCTGCAACTGTCTGATTCTTTTTCATGTGATTGGAGTGCTGACTGAAGTGATACATATCACCAAAAATGTAAAGAGCTTATACTTCAGTACCATAATTTTTATTTTGCATCTTTGTACAAAAAGTCTCAAGTATAACAGGTGCTGTCTGTACTTTACATTTGGTTTTATATATACTGAATATGGATTATGGTGAATAAATAGGTGGAAGATAAATGCTTTTGTATACCTGAGCTTCAGTTAAATCAGGATATCTTTCACGGATGGATGCGAAGTTCAAGTTTTCACGGATGGATGCGAAGGTCAAGTTGTAACTAGAGTAATTAATATCTTCTTGGCTGTTGACTTGGCAGGAGTCAGAGTAATAAGCAATGTTTTGCTGGAAAACTTAACAAATCAGAACATTTCAAATAATTTAATAAAAAAACGGTCGAATTAAGGCGTATTGAATGCATTCATTTATAAATGATACATAAACCCTCAATAGTTTTTTATATTATTATTAAAATATACCTAAATTGTCACATTACCAATTCATCGAATCAAAAATGAAAAAATATATGGGCGCTGCCATCTTGATTTTTTTTTCGTAATAAATCGGTGATTTCCGGCAATGTTCGAAAGATCGAAGAGTGGCTTTTATTCCAATAAATATTTTAATATACTACACCAATATGCTGTACTTTTCTGACCGCATATTAATAGATAAGTAATTTATCAATAATATAACATACCTTTTTTGTTGGAACACGTCGTAAAAATGAACAAAAAACGCAAATGAATTTTTCAACACGCGAAAATATTCTCTAACGGAAGTCTTCTGCACGCGGAAAAAGCATGTTCTCGCAGTTAAATGTTTTAGCTTTAGTCATTGGTTAACGTTTCCCACTTTAAACCAATGAAAAAAGCGCTTTCATCCGTATTTCGAACACATGTTAGGAACGGTAATTTGTGACCACTTTCTGTACAGACAAAATGTGTGTATCACGAGTGATCTTCCTTGTTGGTTCATGCTACTAGTAGATCGTTTTTCTTTTCGTTTCTTGCAGTTGAGAAACTCGTCAGGAAGTGCAAGGTTAGAGCTCTGTAAAACCGGTTTAAGCACCCAAGTCGGTCCATATTTCCGAATGACCGTTCCAAGGCGGTAACTGTCGGGTTTGCTCTTTTCCTTAAATGACTAATCACAAAATGTTCTTACTTTTCGCTTGGCTTGCATGTGAAATACCTTTGTTCTGTGCCTTTTCGGAGTTTGGTATATGTTGCAATACTCATAGGACTTTGTCATGTATTCTTATTGCAATAAAATCGAAGGACATTTTGTAAAACAACCCAAACCAAAAAAAAAAAATATAGTATTGTGAGGAGGAGTTAATAGCTGATAAGATTCATATATAATGTTATACAAAGCCGAGGGTTTATCCGCAATTTTCATATTTATTAATAAAGGTAAAAAAAATCATGAAGTTATTTCCTCTTTGCAATCTCACGTAAAGGGCTTAGAGACTGCTCAAGTTGTCCGCCATCTTAGGGAAAGACTGGGGAGATGAAGAGAGAAAAATCCAACATTGTCTGCCCAGTTATAGTTCTTTGCTGTTGTTTTTAATGACTCATCACAAATTTGTTCTTACTTTTACATTTGACTTGCATGTGAATCCCATTGTTCTGTGCCTTTCATATTTGGGTACCTGTGGCAATGCTCATAGGGAGTTTTAATATTTCCTTATTCATGATTACAACAATGTTACCTGAGCAGTGTGGTGGTCGTAAAGATCTGCCCGAGCATGTAATATAAGTTTTTTATAATTCATCTTATAAGGATTGCTACGTGTATTTTCCTTTGCTGGACATTGGACTTTGGTTCTCAATCCCATCTACAAATCAACAGGATGCTACAACCATTTATACTTCTTATCTGTTCATTTTATCTTGATTTAAAAGTTTAATTTAACTTAGAATTAGAACATTGTGTGTACTTCTTCTACTAGAATTATTACATATCTTTCTCTTCTAAATACCACATGAACATTATTAATTACGTCACTACTTTCTTTTACTGACGTCATAGCATATCTAAGTAAACATCAGCGCTTTGGACATCTTTTATTTAAATAGATGTTTTCTTTTCAGTGCTTGCATTTGAGAAACCCGGAAGTGTGAGGTTAGAGCACTGTAAACACGGCTTAAATACCCCGGTCCGCACATATTGCCAACTGGCCTTTACAAGGCGGTAACAGTTGGGTTTGTCCTTTTGTTTATTGACTGATCTCAATTTTTTTTCTTTGCTCAAATAATTCATCTGATTTAGCTTGCATGTGAATCCTTTGTCCAGTACCTTTTCAAATTCGGGTACATGTGGCAATGCTTATGAGGCTTTTTTCATATTTCCTTAGTTATTCATCGTTTCCATCTAGTCCCAACGACCTGTCAGCTCATCGTATACTTTTAAAAGCTGAGCATCTTAATTGTGAAAGTGTCATTTCCAAGCAATGCCATGCAACGAAGAATTCACGGGTCGAACCGTCAGCAATAATCTTCCTGGTAAGTTTTGTAAAGCGGTCATAAAAGTTTTTGAGACCCTTGATTTTCATTATCTTGTATAAATTAATTCCATAAAATGCAGGATGTTTTAAAACTGCTGTTATACTTTGAAGCAATGAAATGATTGCGGTGAAAGAATTTTGAAAACGTACCCTTAATTTGTGAAATTGAAAGCCTTGTTGTAAGAATTTTAAAGGTGTTAGAAGTTGCCCTACATTTGTAGCCAATCAGAAGCTATGAAAATTGAAATTCCTAAGCGATATATTTCATTAGAACTCCTTTCTATTTTACAAGATCGATTATTTTACTTTTTTATTTTCAACTGCATGTGCAATAAACCACGCATTCTGGCTTGACTCCTCTCCTTTTGACGATAAGTTTAAACACGTCCAGACGTTTGACTGTTTGATTGACAGTTTTATGGGGCAGATTACATGTCATTTTGGTAGAACAGGTAGAAGTGAGGCGGGGACATCTATGTCGGATACAATCTATTAAGACGTTTCCCTAAAAAATATAAGTCTTCACTCACTGCGCTTGTTTCTTCTTCTATTTTCTATAGAAACGTCTTAATAGGCTCTATCCTATACATACGTTGTTTTTTTCTAATATCAGTCATGTAAAACGAGTATGCATATAATGGCAGCATCTTTCTATAAGAATTCTTATAATACAAGGTAACCCGTCAGTAGTGTGTGTCACATATAGCAAGTAATATGTTAAACTGACACTGGATGAGCACCCTCTATTGAATCAGTCAACAAGGGACCACTAATATATAATCAGTATGCACAAGTGTGACACTTTAGAAGTGAACCCAGGTGGTGTCAGCAGAGGTTATCAGAACAGAATAATCATTTGGCATTAAACGTTATAAACATTTATAGCACACAAGCAAACAGCATTGTGTTACAAATAAGCATTTCCCTTTCCTGGCAAGAAATTTCATACAATGGTATTATAAACATAACTCAACTAGAAACTATCGCTGAATGCGATTCATACCCCGACCAATGTCCTTGATAAAGCTGGTACAAGGGTAAGATGGGTTCTGCACATTGCCCAGTTAGGGTGAACATTTGAGTTAAGTTTAAAGAAAATCTTTACATTAGTATAGAATTTATAGGGAAGACACGACATAGTGTCTAGTATTGATTGTAAGTCAATTAAAAGACTTAAAAAGGGGCATAACTTTGTCAAAATGGAATACAGAGTTATGAAACTTGACCTGCATATCTTACTTGTGATACGTCATATATCTTTTAAGTTTCAAGCAAATACCTGTGCTAATTTCAGAAATATTCAAGTACATGTTTAAATTTAAGAACATTTTCTAAGTCAATTTTGACCTTCAAGTGTGACCTTGACCTTAAGCCGGCACAAAGGTAACATGGGTTCTGCACAAAAGGGGAATAACTTTGTCAAAATGCAATACAGAGTAATGAAACTTGACCTGCATATCCTAATTGTGACACTTCATATATATTTTAAGTTTCAAGCAAATACTTTTTCTAGTTTCAGAAATATTCAAAAACATGTTTAAATTAAAGAATATTTTCTAAGTCAACTTTTGACCTTCAAGTGTGACCTTGACCTTAAGCTTGCAAAAGAGTAACATGGGTTCTGCACATCTTCTTGTTGAGGTGAACATTTGAGCCAAGATTAAAGAAAATCTTTCAATTAGTGTAGGACTTACAGAGCGGACACGACATAATGTCTAATGTTTGATATTTGACCTTCAATTGTGTCCTTGACCTTGAGCTGACACATGGGCAACATGGGTTCTGCACATCCCCTTGTTGAGGTGATCATTTCAGCCAAGTTTGAAGAAAATCCTTCAGTTGGTATAGGATCTATAGAGCGGACACGATAATGGATACGGACGGACCGACCGACGGACGGACGCGACAAAGCGAATCCATCATAGCCCCCACGCCCCCCCCCCCCCCCCCACACACACACATTTTGTGATGGGGGTATAATAATATACCTGGCAGTTGACTCTTAAAAATTGTGTAATCTTACAAATTGTGTAACAGATAGCATCATAGTCGTATACTTAGCATAGCTTTAATTGTAAGTTGATAGCAAAACGATGTAAAACACAAACAAACAAAAACGTATGTGTATGGATGTTTACCTTACGTGTATCAAAAAGAGGTTGCTGCTCATAGTTTCGAATGTACAGAAAACAAAACAAGGTTGATTTCACAATAGTTACTAATTTTATATGCGCTATACCCTTTAACAGACCATTTTAACCAGAGTCTTGGCACATTCAATATTTAACCAGACAACACCTAAGCTAAGCACACGTGATCCTTATCCCATTGATTTCGTGAGAAGACTCACTTGTACCCTCAATAATCAAGGTTGTGTCGTCAGTGTGTTGATTAGGTTTATACCCAAGTTCTTAATACATTTAATAGTATTATTGAAACGTATTTTGAGGATAGTATCTCGGCGTATAGTATAAAGATAAAGGAAAGGGTCACATTTTCGACACCTCCGTTTATCATTGTAGGAATTAGATAGGCATATTGTGGTATTACTGACATTTCAACACTAGAAATACTTTAAATCGTGTTTGTGTATCATGACCAAATTTGTAATGCAGCAATTCTTGTAAAATTATTATAAAACAACTGTTAAGAGCATTCTCAAAAACAGTTGATAATATAATTAATAATATTGATCTCGGCATTCATTTCCTTAAAAATAAAGCCGAATATCGTGAATATCTTATAGCGTCCTATTACAAAAACTGCTTTACTGATTTGTTAAAGTACTCTTCTGTTCGGTTTACTAAAGAGCTCTTTCCAGTCTTGTAAACAGTATTGAAAAATGTTACCTGTCACCGATGGTTGTTTAGTTGTTGTTGTTGTTTTAAAACATTCTAGATGGTTTGTAGTTGCCTTAATTATGTTCTGACAATAGAATGACCCGGGTGAGCTATTATTCTGTATACAAGTTTAAATCAAGCTAGAGGAGTATGGGGGTGGGGCATGGAGATATATCTAGTGCTGTCAATGATACGCCACAAAGCGTATCGATGATATCGATATATCGAAAGAAAAATATAGTTGATATATCGACATATCAAATGGAATTTAGAGAAATTGTAATTCTTATTTAATTACTTCCTAGTATGCACATTCTGGGTATACGTATGTATAGTGTTCTTCTTTAATATATTTTCACTAACATTCTTGTACTTAAAGCTTGATATTTAACAGTTGATGTTGAAAAATATTTTTTAATTTGTTTATTACTTATCCAACGATGAAAACGAAATGCTTATGTTTTAACCATTTAATTAAATAAATAAACAGAAAGTGTTCCTCACTTTACTAATATGCACTATTACTTTATAGTTATTACAGTCAGATTAACAAATGTACTGACATAAACTACTGACAGTAATAAAAACATTTTCATAAACTTCGGAAGTGAAGAGTCCCCGGTCAGGTATATCAAGTCATAAACTTATATGATAGTGTTACAATGTAAAGACATTCACATTGTCATGTGTATGTGAAGCATAGTATAATTCTGTTAGTAACATTTTCCCATTATGTACAGCAACACCCATTAAGCACAAGTCATAAACAATCTTCACCAAGTTATAACTTATAAGGCCATGATCTTGCAACTGTCTCCTAACTTTAATACAACATTGTCAAATTGTAAATGATATGTTAAGCACTTAGATGTTGTTTTTTTTTCACGAATTATCGAATTTCTGATCGTTGTCAATGGAATACGTTTACAACAGTTCCCTCCTTTTCATACATCATTCTGTAGACTTCCGGTTGACGAAAAATGCTGGTCTTAACGAATTCTTTAACTTTTTTCTCTCTATTTTCGGCGCCGTATGACCTATTCAGTGTCGGTGTGCCGTAAAACCCAAATAATAATAATAATAATCTCTCTATTTTTTCCGCCGATATATCGATTTTTAAATGCGTATCAATATATCGATATTTTAAAATGTGTATCGATATATCAATATCGGCCGAATCGATGACGGCCCTAGATATATCTGGTTTTCTTTTGAAGAAAAACACACTAGCCTCTTGATCTAAAGATTTGTATTCCAGTAAAGTTAGTCTATCGTCATGTGAGGCCATGATACTTTCTATGTCATTCAAACTAGTGTGTATATTAAGGCAATCATATATGTTTGACTCAAAAGCACACGTTTTTGAAAACACGAGGTTTCGCTTGACACATGAAGATTGTTATTCATCAGGTTTAATTTAATCATTTACACTGTTAGAAGTAATAGGGTATCGCATGATGAGGTCGCATCGTGATCAGACGGTAATCTCTTCCTAAAATTCAGAATCGTCCCTTCCTGATTATAATATTTTGCAGAACACTAGGTTAAAACTCCGCTCATACTGGAAAGCAATTAAAACTCATATTTCAGAAAATACTTGATCGTTGTTACCATTTCTGAATATATTCGTCACAATCCAGAGAGCTAAGGAACTCCTTTACACAAAAGAAATGTTACTACTACTATTAACCTGATACATTTATAATAGTATTTATTTTATTATAGTAAAAATAGAACATAAATAAAATAAACCTCAAATACGGTAAAATAACTCAGACATATAAATTGTTAAAAGTGATAATATTTAAACGTACAATTTTAATAAATTCTGTTATTGAAGAAATGTATAAAAATGTTTTCAAAAAAAAATCAGATTAGTGATAACATTCAAAGAGATAGAGTGCCTAATTCGGTCAATGTCAATCCTTGTTAAACAAACAGATACCCGTTTACACCTAGTCGGTTAGGTCGCCTGATCAAAACAGATAAGAATGATGAGTCGTTTCAATGTTGCGTAATAGCATCACAATGTCAACGCTGGGGTAAACAAAATTTGTCGTCAAGCAGTGTATACATCCCCATTCACAGTGGAGTACACGTATATTTTTGGTTAAAGTCGATATGAGTCTAAGGTAAATGTTTATTTATTACTAATAATGTCATTTATGGTTGTCCTATGAAGCAACCTGCAAGTTTATATCATTATTTAAATCTATAATGAGCATGAGTCATTATGGCTGCCATTAAGGTGTATCCTATTACTTCCCTTCGACAACTAGTGAAGTAAGGTGTACACAACAATTCTAATACAATAAATATATTACAGATTTAAATAATATATTTACAGGGCAAGTCATGTTTCTATTTCTTTTAGTCCTTTTTTCGTCAAAATGCTGATATGTAAACAAAACTCATATAAATAGATTAACGCAGCAGAGTACATCAGTAGGATAAGTAAGATGACAAATTAATGTCCAATCAGTAAAAGGATACAATATAACTGCAGAGAATTACATTCGTAAGGCATGTCAAAATTATGATGCAACTACTCAAACTTGCCATAAAAACTGAAAATTTAGATCAGAAATATTTATTTGTAAACCACTTTCGAAAACGAAAGTAAGTTGTTTTCTGATTGTTTTTTGTTTGTTGTTGTTTTGTTTATTTGTTTTATTTTGTTTTTGTTGCCAAGCTTTAGCCGGACAAAAGTGTTAATTACTCTATCTGTTCACTAGTATTATGCTTCATTATACACATACTTTAAATATCAATATATGCCACTGTCTATTTTAAGTGAAGTGTATAGTGAATGAACAAAAAGAATCATTGTCATGTTTAACTCCCTTTGATATGGTCAGTCCCCCTCTGTACTGTGTATGCGTGTGTACGCACGTGTGCCTGTGTTTGTTTGGGTGTGCGTGCGCTTGCGTGTATATGTCTGTGTGTGCAGGTGTGGGCTTATGTGTGCCCGCGTGTGTTTGTGTGTGTATGTGTGCTTTTGCGTGTGTGTCAGTGTGTTAGTCAGCTGTGTTTTTTTGTCTGAGTGTGCACGTGTTACACCACAGGGTAAAATCTTAGATTTGCACCATTAATCAGATGTTTTTTTTTTATTTTAATACGAATAAGATACTTATGAAGATGGTATTCTAACTATACGGTGTATATTTAAACTGCACGTGCTCGAATACTGGTATTAGTATTTTGCCATAACCATAACACCTACCATGAGTTTTCTAAAGAAATAAGCAAGTCAATCTATTTTTTTAAGGCAGCTGGGTACATTTTGTCTTATTAGGAGATGTCATTTAGGATAAATGTTACCCAAATACGTGGGTTAAAGTAGCACTTTGCTTACACAGGATTTTAATTGAAAAGGCCGTTTTCAGCCACATAATCACATATATATATATTTAAACATTCTGACCAATACTGGATAAAAAGACACCATGAGTAAAGAACAACATGCTACAGTAGTAAACTTGTATACATGCAAACATTGTTGCAGTTTGCAGTTTATACAATGCATCAAGGCAGATTAGTATATATTTCATGCTGACGTATCATTCAGATATGATGCAAAGAAAGTACAATGCCGGCATACGATTCATTAAGGGACGACTATATTGTTAGGCTAGCATAACATTCAAAGCGATAAAGGGCTTTTCTATCATAATAATGTAGAAGATGCCAACTAATATATACAAAAAAACAGTAAGACCAATCGAAAATGTGGAAATAAACATACTATTCAATAAAAGTACACTTTTCTTTTAATCTGACATAACAAAAGAAAATGTAAAAAAATACTGACATGCAAACATACAATTGAATAAAAAGAAACTAGTCTGTTACACCAAACTAATAATTTAAAATATGCAAAATAATGATGAGCCGACATGCCTGAAAAATAAGAAACTATTCCGTAACACTGGCATAGTGTTATGATTTTATATCAAAATTAGTAAAATATGGTGTTTGCAAATATATGGGACCCTAACATAATAACACATATTCAGTCTCAAACAATTTGTATTCAACTGATATTATGTTATTAAGCGCACACCTAAATAATCTTAAAAGTCGCAAACAAAATTGTTAATGTCCTAATGTAGTTCCAGATTATTATGCAAGTCTACAAGATATACCATATATTTACTATAAATGTCTTCCCTACTACCTTGATACCTTGGGCGCATCAAGAAAATGTTCTGTGGAGCGGGGTTATGAATCAAGGTCCCTTCAACCTTGTCGCAGTAAATACTAGATACATATACACAACCAATCTCCCATGCAGAGTTGTCGTTCGTTCCTCTCTCAGACACCTCTGCAATGGGCTCACGTCAAGATCTTTGACGGAAAATTTAAAGTGTTATTTTAAGGATATTTTCAAATTAAAATAATACTTCTACATAAAATGAATAAACATCTACTAAAAAGACATATTGAAGTAAATAATTAAAGATATTTAATTAATTCAAGCGCACTATTTTTGGAAGAATAACATAGTGATATTAATGCGCATTTGTAAATAAACATGGACGTGATCCACGAGGCAGTTAAGAAATACGACAAGAACTTGGTTTTAAAAGATAAACAGAGGGAGGCATTGACCTAAGTGAAAGTTTACTTATAAAAATTATCTTCTTTTGCTTTTTTGCTGTCTAAACTATAATTTCTTGAGTTCTTGTTTCTACAAATAAAAACAAACAACTTCCCGTTTCACCGGTGTCACCATCTTTAATATCATGTGACTTTTTGAAAGTCACGTTGATCGAAAGTAGTCCCGACATTAAGTGAGCCAATAACAGAGGTGAATGTATGAGCCGATGGTAGAGAGTGATACACAACAAGAGACACAAACTTCAACCTAAGCAGTCAACAGACAAACTCTACTTTAAAAGCTAAGTATTTTAAAGCTAACATATATGTGTTTTCACAACTCTACTCTCTAACCTGGTCGGTGAGGGTTGGGGAGTGTGCATCCCCCCGACCCCTCACTGGATCCACCCTGCCTGATTCACTTCATATCTCAGAAAGCTTCATATATCAGAAAGTCAAAGATAACTAACGACAGATTAAACCAAATTGTTGTTGAATTTCTAAAGTACTATTAGACTTTTAAACAAATATTATTTTAAACACAATCTATATTGTCTCTTAACTTAAAAACATTTAGTTCAAAGTGAACTCTAGTGGATATTCTGGATAGTGGATATACCGGACGCTCTAGTCATAAATGTGCATGCACGCGGCAATTATGTATGTGTGTGTGCGTGCGTTTGTGTGTGTTTTAATTGCAACTGATACAACCATTTCCTATGTACAAGTAAACATATATATTATGTTCTGCCGTATCTATCCAGCTGTAATTAACAACTGCTTGACATTGTTTCATGTAGAAATAAAACATGTTTAATCAGTTTTATTTTATGTTTAGTTGTATCGTTACCAAAAGATTTGTTAGATAACTGCCCTGTTTCGTTGTCCGAATTACCCGCCCCTTGTAAGTCGTTGCTCATATGGCAACATAAGTCTTCTTTGTTTTGTAAACAAAAAATTCGCTCCTGTTTATTGTGATTTTATAATAATACATACTTACCGTCAATGTAGTTTACTTACAACTATGATACTCCTAATAGCAAACATTAAGTTTTTTTTTTTGTATAGCTGAACATCTTCTTTTTACTTTTATTACAATTGCTGTGAGGAATAGACCTATCATTAATTCTTTTAAATGTGGTAACAACAAGGTTTTACTGTTGTTTCGATGATTTTTTATCAGGCAAAATGTACCACTGTTAATACTTCGACGGGGACCCTTGATGCTTCGCATCAATGCTTTCCTGAAAGTACATTTAAACAGTTTTCAGATAAAATATAAATTAATGTATAAATCCATGTCAATAATCAACCCTTGTCCATGTTATAATATAATAAATGTTATGTTAGTGTATACGAAAAATCTAACATAGAGCATATAGGACTCTAATCATCATCTTTACTTTTTAATACAAAAGAAGCAGTGAGGAATTACCAAACGCAGCGTTCTCAACAAGCCTTTGCTTACCCTGGATAACCAGTGACTACCAAAAATAGCTGAGACAGATTACGACATATCATGGGCATAACAAACCCCACGGACTCTACCAAGAGGAGATGGGGAGAATGAGAGGCTCAATCGGAAGGTAACATTGGAATAGACCTCTAATGGAGTATGACACGACCACAATGACATAACCATTCAACTAATTTTAAGAGGAGATGTGGCAAAAACTGTATGCCCTTGTGAGAAGGTGTGTAAAATATCAGGGGACTTGATATCATAAGGCCCGATTGAGGACGAGTTGTTATGTTATGTCATGCAGCGCACAGACGTTGCTTCTGGTGAGACGGAAGAGGTGAGCAGTCAGAAGTCAACCCACAGTATTAGAGGCCTGCAAGTAAATGAGTTACAACAGCACAGCATTTCAGTCTCAAGTAAAGACTCCGAATACATACAACCCTCAGAGAAAAGACATGGTCTAATAGTACCGAGCACGTGAGGAGAGACAGTGGAGAGAGTTTGAAGATGCTTTGGATAGCATCTTAGTTGCGATCCTTCAGGATCAGCTGAGAGGTACATAATTTCACTGGCTGAAGTAGCATACGGTCTTGGTAGAGAACGTTTTGGGTTGAAATTCAGGCGCATTCAATCCTAAGATAACTAGCGTAACAAGTTAATTATTGCCATTTAAAGGGAGATAATCTGCTTGAAATATATATTTAATTGCTCAAGATGAAGACAAATGTGTATTTCTTCAGTTCAAAGAATTGCTGCGAGTTAAGTTACATAACTTAAGGAGGTCTTAGAGGATAGGAAATGGGAGGAAAACAAGATCTAAAAGAAGGTCGCAGTTTATAAAAGACCATTTCAAGTTCATCGGGCTGGAGAGTACTCTCGAAGAAATCATAGAGTTCCTTAACAAAACCTTCCGTAATCCAGACCAGACAGATATGTCTCCCGTGAGCAGTGCCCAATAAAAAGGGGTCTCCTCAGCCAGATCACCCTTTTGATATGCAAGAACCTTCATCTTAAGACATTCAGGCCATAATCATAAAGGCAAGATCAGCTGGACCAAGTGGATTCTCTATGTACAAGCATTGCCCCAGACTCCTACGTCGCCTAAGAGGATTATTGAAGGACACTACGGAAGAAAAGAGCCATACCTGACAGATGGTAGTGAACGGAAGGATGTTTCAACCCAAAGGGAAATGACTGCAGGAGTGTAGACAAGTTTAAAACCATCTCTTTGCTTAGCATAGAGTGGAAGATTTTTTTCTCATTGATTGCTAGAAGGTTGACTTCCTATCTAACGAGTTACCAATATGTAGATACAACAACACAGAAGGGAGCAATCTCTAGCTTCTCAGGCTGTCTAAAGCAAAATGGGCAAGTTGATCCTTGAAAGTAAAACTGATAAGGAGATGCTGTGTTTGCCTTAACTTTGTTAATCATATGGCAGTATTCCTAACCAGTTAATCGCGGAAGCACTCCGTCACTGTCACGCCCCAGTTTTAGTCAACTCTTTCTTTGATGGTATGAAGATTCGCTTTATGTCAAGGGAAATGACAAAATCATGGTAGAGACTATGTGAAAGGCATTGCCACTGGATGCAAAGGCTACCTTATCATATTTGTCATGGACGTGAACCTGAAAATGAGAGCAGGAGAAAACGACACGCGCAGACGAAGAATGAGAGTGGCATATATCAATTATCAACCTTCCTACAGAGGTTACATGGACGACTTGACAATCACTAACTAGCTAAATGTACAAGCTCGGTGGGTACTGGGCGCAATTAATAAGGTTATTATTGAAGAGGGGATGCAGTTAAAGCCAATGAAGTCAAGTTGTTGTTTTTTGGTTTTGATAAAAGGCCGTATTACCAAGAATGACCACCATATTAAGTGATTTGGTAAATGATCTAACGATTACATAAAGTTGTAACTACTGTATTTGCTCTCTCTATATTGCACCGAATTCAAATATATCTAAAGATAATTTAGATAATCTTACTAACCAGCTGCCTAGTCAATATATACTCGTTGGAGACTTTAATGGTCATAACCTGCTATGGGGATGTTTTGACTTCAATAATATTGGCAAGACGATAGAAAACTTTATTGCTCATAATTATGTATGTCTGCTCAATAATAAAAAGCCAACATACTAGCATCCCGTAACTGGGCATTATTAATCGTTAGACCTAACAATGTGTCACGATTAGTTTATTTAGATTACACTTGGGATGTACACGATGACCTTTGTGGAAGCAATCACTATCCTGTAGTCCTTACAAACTATACTTCGACAATAGGCGACGATAATCCTCGTTGGAAGATAGACAGAGCAAACTGGGACCTGTTCTCAGCACTTTGTTCTGCAGAAATTGGCCCAACTGCAATAAAAAAGTAGATGACAAAATTGTCGCATTATCAAACACTTTGCACAAAATAGCAGAAAGGTGTATACCTAAGACCTCGACTAAATCAAAGCATAATAAGCCTTGGTTTAATGAAAAGTGTGCAAAATCTATTCGTAAACGTAGGGCAGCATTAAAGCAATTTGATGTTCGACCTACCGATACAAATCTTAAAAACCTTTAAAAAGAACGGGCTCAAAGTCGCCGGACTATTAAACATGCCAAAAGATCATCTTGGCAAAAGTATGTTTCAAAAATAAATGGCAAGACTTCCATAAAAATGTTTATTCTGCTATTAAAAAGATTTTCGGTCAATCACCATATTCAACTGTTAACCACCTTAAAACAAATCGCACTGTGATAACAGATAAACAAAACATTTCGAACACATTATCTGAAAACTCCTCATCGGCAAACTACACGACACAATTTCAATCCTGTAAACACTCTGCTGAAAGGGAACAGCTTAAATTTAAATCTAATAATAACGAAACTTACAATCAATCCTTTTCCTTGAAAGAGCTTAAAGATGCTCCAAATAAATCGCATGATACCGCTGCTGGTACAGACGACATACCGTACCAATTCTTAAAACATTTACTAAATCAATCTCTAAACTTCATCTGTCAATCTTTAATGAAATTTGGATATCCGGTGAATTACCCGATTCTTGGAAAAATGCCTTCATTATTCCACTTCATTAACAAGGTAAGGATCTAATAGATCCTCTAAGCTATAGACCTATTGCTCTGACGAGCTGTATTTGTAAAACCTTAAAAGGAATGATCAATAATAGACTTGTCTGGTATCTTAATAAGAATGTATGACAAAGTCCTATGAGCAATGCAACATATACCAAACTCCGAAAAGGCACAGAAAAAAGGTATTTCACATACAAGCCAAGCGAAAAGTAAGAATAAATTTGTGATGAGTCATTTAACGAAAAGAGCAAACGCGACAGTTACCGCCTTGGAACGGTCAGTCGGCAATATGGACCGACTGGGGTGCTTTAACCTGTTTTACAGAGCTCTAACCTCGCACTTCCTGACGAGTTTCTCAAATGCATGCAATGAAAAGAAAACCGATCTATTTGAATACAAAATGTCCAGCGCTGATATTTTTTACAACTTATGACGAAAGTATTGACGTCATTGAAAAATAGTGTTCTGAAAAGAAAATGGTATTATTTCGATTTGAAAAACCACACAAAAATGGTTGACCACAAACAAAAATAACTTTCTGAATCATGAACAAACATGACCAGAGACGAATAAATGGTTGTAGGATCCTGTTCATGTTAAGATGGAATTGAAGAACCAAAGTTCAATGTCCATGAAAGTAAATAAACGTAATAATCCTTATAGGATGAATTAAATGACAACATAGATTACATGCACGGGGAGATTTTTTACGACCTACACACTGCACAAGTAACATTGTTGTGATCATGAATAAGAATATATGACAAAGTCCTATGAGCATTGCAACATATACCAAACTCCGAAAAGGCACAGATCAAAGGTATTTCACATGCAAGCCAAGCGAAAAGTAAGAATAAATTTGTGATGAGTCATTTAACGAAAAGATCAAACGCGACAGTTACCGCCTTGGAACGGTCAGTCGGCAATATGGACCGACTGGGGTGCTTAAACCGGTTTTACAGAGCTCTAACCCCGCACTTCCTGACGAGTTTCTCAAATGCATGCAATGAAAAGAAAAGTCCAACAACTTAATTTCAGAATATCAAAGTGGAATCAAACACCACCGTAGCATAGTCGATCATCCTGTTCGTTTAGAAACACTCACTCGTGATGCCTTTATCAAGAAGGAACACCTTATAGCTGTGTTTTTCGATCTTGAAAAGGCTCATGACACGACTTGGAAAAATGGGATTTTAAAGGATTTAGGTTACCTTGGTCTCACGGGTCGTTTAACAATATTTATTGACAGCTTTCTTTTTGACAGAAATGTTCATGTCAAGATTGGGTCCACGCTGTCATCTGTTCATAAAAAGGAACAAGGTGTCCCCCAGGGTAGTATTCTATCTGTTACCCTTTTTAACATAAAAATAAATAATATTGTAAAAACCCTTCATGAAGGGGTTGACTGTTCACTTTTTTGTATTTGTTACCGCTCTACAAATATGAGCACAATTGAAAGACAATTACAACAATGTCTAAATAACTTGCAAAACTGGAGCAACATTAACGGTTTTTAATTTTCTCCATCCAAAACCGACTTTGTACATTTCTGTCAGAAACGAGGTCTTCATATTGACCCTGAATTGTTTTTAAATAACGTTCGTATTCCCGTCGTCCAGGAAACTAAGTTTCTTGGAGTTATTTTTGATAGGAAACTTACTTTCCTTCAACATATCAATTACATCAATTACATCAAAAAGAAATGTCTTAAAGCTCCTAACTTGCTTAACTATTTATCCCATACAGACTGGGAAGCCGATAGAAAAACATTGTTACTTCTGTACCGTTCCCTAATTCGGTCTTAATTAAATACGGAAGCATAGTCTTTGTTTCTGCCAGGAGGTCCTATCTCCAGATGCTGGACGTCGTTCACAACCAGGAACTTCGTCTAGCTCTAGGAGCGTTCAGGACCTCACTAGTGCAGAGCCTTTACGTTGAAGCCAACGAACAATCATTATACTTGCGTCAAACTTTCTTTTTAGCATATAATTAAACTCCTATCTACCCCTGATAACCAAGTGTTTAATTGTGTTTTCAACCTTAAACATGAAGAGCTTTATTATCGATCACCTAAAGCCATCAGACCTCTTGGTTTAAAGCTTAAAGGTAGAATAAACACATCAGGTATAAAACTCGACAGCATTTCCGAAAACCCCACAATTAAACATCCGCCATGTTCCCCTGATGTGAATTTAGAACTCTGTAAAAATAAAAAGTCGAACACAGATCCTTTGATTTTACGATTTGAATTTCTCAAACTCCGTGACAAGTATTCTGACCACTTTCATATAAATAAACTAATGGTTTAAAGACGGACAATTACGTTGGCTGTGCCTCCGTAAGTAATAGCCACTGTGTTAAACAAAGACTTCATAACAGCTCGACTATCTTCACCTCCGAAATCCAGGCTATAAAACTAAGCCTTGATTTCATTTCAGAACATTCCGGTGAAAAATATGTTATATTTTCAGACTCATTATCTATATTGCAGAGCAGAAATTCACTGAATTATTCAAATCCACATGTAAGCACTGTTCTTGCCAAACTTCAAAGTTTATATGATACTAACGAAGTCTCCTTTTGTTGGCTTCTTAGTCATGTAGGCATCCGAGGAAACGGGGATGCAGACAATAGTGGAAAATCTGCCTCAGCCCTCACTGAGACAGATCTTTGCATCCCACACACTGATTTTAAACCACTTATTAAGCAATATATTTTAACCAAATGGCAAACAAGTTGGAACAATATTATTTATGACAAATTACACGTTATTAAACCTAACGACGGTGCCAGTGTCTCTGTTTGCAGAGAAAGTAGACGGGAAGACGTAGCTCTTACGCGCTGTCGCATTGGACATACTACATTGACACATTCATAGCTTTTACAAACAGAAGTTCAACCTGTATGTGTTCCTTGCAAGGAACCACTGACAGTCAACCATATTTTATTACAGTATATCGACACAGACCCTGTTTGGTCGAAGTATTTTAATATCAATAACATGTACAAACTGTTTGGGACAGTGTCGGATTCTGAACTTGTTTGCTTCTTGAACGAGATTAATATTCTTAATAAGTTATAAATTTTGAAACTGTTTTTAATAAGCGTTATACATTTTAAACCGTTTAATATATTAACCTATTTTCAATTATAATTCACATTATTTTAATCTGATAGTTTTTATTTCTATGTTTTACTCACATAGTTTAGTTTTGACCTGGTTGTGCTATATCCACATTAAACTTCTTTGTATTCGGCGCCGTATGACCTGTTAAGTGTCGGATTGCCGTAAAACCCAAATAAAAAAATAAATGATCTCAAGACAACTTTGAGCATGGACACTATGTAGAATAGCGCCGGAGTCTGTATCTTAACTTACGAAACCACTCCGAGTTAAAGTTTGATAAATCGTTGAGCATTTAGTATAATAATAATGCCACTGATGTGAATTAGTAACCACGTTTCTTATATCCAAGAACTGGTTCTGCCATGTCTGCCATACACTTGCGACAGTATATAAAAGAATAGTGTAATTTATAAAATTAGTTATTCAACTGCTTTAAAACAGGAAACAAGTAGTTTTGGTCTTTCGTTTTAATGAATTTAAGACAACGAGTGCCCATTGTCTGGTTGTTCTGTAAGACTTTGCATAAAGTGTGTTAATGATTCAAAAACGAAACAGACCGTTAAATATGTTTCTGTATATGAGTCCTGAAATTAGTCGCACCAATAGTAGTCTTGAAATCGAATACGCTTTTCATGTATTTCCTTTAATTAAACGCATGCACTCGGTAGCCATTTGCACCATTTTTGTGTTTACAGTTCTGGAACCGTAACAGTTGTCACACGATACGATGTACGTACGGTACGATTGCGTTCGATGTACGATACCATGTGCGGTTTTTACACGATACCATACACGTTACGATTCGATACCATACACGATATGCATTACGATAGAAAATCTACACGATACGATGCGATACGGTGTACGCTTCGATACAACATACTGTACTGTTTCCGTTTACGTCACGTTACACGAAATACCATGGCAAATCCGGCATGTTGTTAAAGTAAAGGTTCAATCAGCCTATTTATACTGTACCAACTCGGTTTAGTCCAAATCGTTCTGCTCCAATCGGCCCACTTCCAGCGCATATAGGCGGTAATGTTTTCACACCATTCAAATGAGACAATACAACTATTTCAATCTAAATGGTAAAATGTGTAGGCAAATGATAAGTAAGTGACGCCAATATGATAGCCTGCTTAAACATTGAACAAGTGTGTAAAAATGTACCATGTTAAGACAAATTAATTTAAATCTGTAATTTCCTAACATTCTTACACCACTCTTCTATACACGTATATTTCAATTTTCTGCCCCTATTCCCCGCATCCGTGTCTGCGTTTTACTGAAGTGAAATTTCCCAGCCAGATTATGTGTGCTGGGATCTTCAGACATGTCTTCAGACCGGATGCAGGTGTTGTGCACTACAGATAAATGACCACTGCCCGTCTAATTTGAATAGAAACGTTGTGTCATAAAAGTGGCAATCTGTGTGGGGGCTTATAATCGCTCGTGTGATTTGTAGGTACATGTACCGAATAACCTACATAAATGGACTAGCTGCTAGAAAATAAATAACATCAGAAACATACCATTGTCTCATACTCAACCCTTTTTCAAGCACTATTTAATTAAAAATTCGGTAAGGAATAGTAGAATATGGGTCAATCGGGAAAAAAAATTAACAAACTAAAAAGATAGAAACAGAACTATTAAATAATAATTATATTATTATGAGACAAAATTGGACTAACAACCGACAAATTAACACCTCCACTTAATCCTTTCCATGTAGGGATCAAATCCATGAACATTAAAACAAATTTAGAAGACGTAATCGACGTATTTGATAAGATTATTCCCTTAGTTAAACTCAACTCAAATACTGAGTGCTGAGATATCGCTACCCACATCCACATCTACACCGACGGTAGCAAGGATACAAACAAAAATGCTATAAGAGCATGGGTTATTATGATTGAAAATCAACAGAATAAATAAACAAGACCAAAATAAAACTAAGCACTAGACATTCTATATTTAGAAGCAAACTGTTAATTACAACCCATAAAATGTGTTCAAATAGAACAAAATTGCCGATCAACAATACATATTTACCCCGGCTCTCTTAGTTATTTACAAGCATTTCAGACAATTTACGGAAAGAATAGACAAGAACTAATCAAAGAAATATATAGATTTAAATACTAAAATACAAATGTTAAGCAAAATCTCTAATATGAATTTGGAGATTGGAACTCACCATCATAATATAGCCTATGATTAAATATTACTAGACTCATAGTCGGATCCAGCTACCTAGGTGAAGAAAGTAAATCATCCACCCCCACCCCCACCCGCCGGCCCCGACATAGCAGAACTAATAATACGCGCTCTTAATCTTCTTTTATAATAAATACATTTCATTAAATATTTAATTAATAATATAGGATTACACATACATAAACTGAATTAATACAATGTCCAACCGATATCATGTCCAAATCAAACAATAACTAAAGTTTCAAAACCCACAAGACACGTGATGGGGTGAAATCTCTTTAAAATCTAAACATTCCTAATAAACCCATTCTCTGATTGGCTGGACCCCAATTTGGCGGAAGATTATGACTGCTCTTTGTTTAAAGGCATTACACCCCTAAGAAACTGTTTCTTAAAATGTTCATCATTTAAATGTTTTCTACTCCTGATTAGAGCTGGCACTTTTTGAACTAAAACTGAACATGAAATCGGATGATTATGAACAAAAAATACATCAAGTTACACACTAGTTACGAGGATGTTTTAAAGTGAAAAAAGTACGGGAAAAGTGTGTGAGTAGTTAAGCATGGGTTGGTAATTCAGTTAGTTTAGTATATCGTATATAATATATATTGTATTAGAGAATTAAATGTATTTAATGTATCTAATATCTTCTAGGTATTAAAGTGTTGCATTTTTATTAAATCTGCCTCTTTCTGCTGGTACAAAAAGCAAAGACACGCGTGACTAATATAGGTCTTTGTAGCTAATCTCTTGCTATTGTGTGCTGCCTTAACCAAAACAGCACTGGGTTAAAGTATTTCTCTATGTCATTATAAGGACAGTTCCTATTGGTGAACTTGCATTCTTTACAAGGGTAGCTTGATTCTAGTTTAAACTAAAAACTATTATAAACTAACGATATTGTGGCAGTAAATATTGAACTTAGAGACCTACCAACATGTCCGAATATCTAAATTTGTGCGTTATTTATTATATTTTTTATTAATTATAGCTCTTTCTCCATGGCTTGGTACCCGCCCTAATTGTATAAGGGCATTGAGGTTTTTTGACAGGAGACTAAAAGACTATATATGTCTTCTGACTTGCTTGATTTTGCAATGATTAGATATTATATCATTTTCTATTGTTACCTCAACGGTATTCTTTTCAGTATCCATACTGACGTCAAGGTGCATGCCGATGTGCGCTAGTTATTTTAGGAGAGTATGTAAATGGCTTCATCAGCCTAAAAAGACTTACAAAGGACCATTTCGTTATAAGAGGAAATCGATTCAAGAACAGACCAATTAACACCCCCGGTCAACACGTTAAGGATCAAACCAATTAACATAACGAACGGCTAAAAATCCTACTTCCTTTAAGATTTGTGGTGTCATAAAAGTGTCACCAATTAATTGGAATGAACACACGTGCACGTGATTGGCAGGGCGGGAAAATGTACGGAAATTAAGAAGGCATGATGACAGATGTTCACTGTTATTTATGATACTAGCACATTGTTTTGACAAACACATTCACACCTTAAACGTTTGATCCCATCACGGGCAGAAGAATAGTTATATTAATTTGTTTGCTTCACTTGTGAACGTACTTTTGTTGAATTTTCGTCGAGCACTGAATTGCTTTTATTAATTTATTAAAACCCCGGTCACATTAAAGGCGCACGATTTTTTGGTCGTGCGATTTCTGAAATTTCTGGGAGGTAGGGGTCGCAGGCCCAAGATCTTGCGCCTTAAACCATAAGTTTCATCTTGTGCAGCTGGCGTGGGCTTGTTGAGCGTGTAGTACGCATAGGGTGCAGGCCAGGCACGCATATGGCTGCGATTGTCTGCGTCTGTGACAATTTTTGAGGCGTGCGCCTGGCGTGGGCAGCTTGCCCTCAGCGCACACATATTGTACCACAATCTTGCACCTCGTGCGCTTCATGCACGATTTTTTAAACATCGCACGCTTGAGGTACATGCAGTGTGCCTTGCAGGACAACAGGCGCACATGCAGGGTACCTCCACTGTGCGATTTACGTTGCGATTTCGCTAGAAATTTTTGGTATATATAGGGGTGAGAAGCCTGTGGAACATCACCAATAACGAGGTTGATCTCTGGTCTGCCTTCAGGAGACTCCTGCTCCTCTCTGGTGTCATCCTCCACCAAATCTTGGCCTTTTTTCTGCACCCTTTTCTTCCCTTTTCCTTTAGGAGGCATGACTGCTATCCTTACACCCTGTCCTTGTAATACTGTGGTAATACTGGGGACCCCCTTCTGAATATGTGTAAAGAAAATTTGACAGAATTTAGAAAATATATGTCTGTCCTCAACAGTGCCAAAATGATAAATGAGAGTGCGCTCGTCCCACGAGGCGAAACCGAAACCAAGAAACCATGTAAACATGCGTGCGCATAAGGCACGCTTAAGGTGCGCTTAATGCGCATGTACTGAGCCACACAGGCGCCCTACCTGACCAGGGGGCGTGCGAGCAGCGAGCACGGGAAACCCTTCCCACCATCATGTTTTGGCGTCTACAAGGCGTGGGACTGAAGCGATGAGCGATCAACAAAGGTTCAGGCAGCGTGCAGGTAGTGCGCAACAACCTGCGAGGGCTAAAAATCGTGACAGTCGTGGAAAAAAGTTTTACATGGAAAACTTTGGCGTGCGCCTGTGGAGAGGGGGCTACGCCGTCAAAAAATCGTACCACAGGCGAGCGCTTGCTGTGCGAAATCTCCAAAATTTTCTGATTTTCCAGGCGTAGACCCGGCGCAACAGCAGGTACGCCTTAATGTGACCGGGGTTTTAAATTCGCATAAATGTGTGTAAAATGTACGCGTTTAAAATAATTGGCGAAGAGACTATATCAGTGTTGATTGTGCCCGGCGATGACATAGGTAAGCTAGCTTTACAATTAACTAACTTGTCGGAATATCAGAGATGATTCCACACGGTCCAATTATTTATTAACAATGTTCATTGTATATGAGCCGTATCATTTGAATCCCATATTTGAGACAAACCTCTTTTCCATAGCCTGACATAGAGCTAGATTGTGTTATAGCTAGTATTTTTCCAGCTGTATGTTTATTCCAATAACGTCTTACTGCTTTTTTTTCCATAAAAGCGTGGGCAAATAACCAGAATCCTAGTTTTCACGAATATTTTCCTAAACGTACATTCATATTCAGTCTACGCATATTGTCATTCAAGTAATAAGTTCGAAGGTGTGCAATATTAATTTGATCATCGATTGTATGCATGTACCGGAAATGTAATATATAGTTTAGTTTCTGTTTAGAACCATAACTTCTTTTTGTATTTGTGAAGCATTTATTATGACATTTAAATTTCCTGTGAACATTTGCATGAACATGATAATGTCATTAGAAAATTGTCACAATATATGTATCTTTGTATCAAAGAATTATGAGAAGGCACAGTGCACTTCTCCTTGTGTTACGTTACCATACTATACGTTCCGTTACGATACCACGGTCTTGTCATAAGCGTTACGTTCCGATACGATACGATACGATACGATGTACCATTTACGATAGGACTCGTTACGTTACTTCACGATAGGCCTATTACGTTACACGATACGTTACGTTACCATACGATACGTTTACGATAGAAATACGCACGATATACGATGTTTTGGACAACTAGTACGGTGCCAGGACTGTACTGATGACGAAAAATGGTCGCTGATAAATATGACAAATGTGTTCGTGAAAATTCAACGATAGCCAATGAATGGGCGTAGGTATTTTCATGGTGCGGCGGACTACATTCGTATCTTATTCGCCTCGGCTAACTGTTAACAGAAGCTGTTCGGAAAATTATCGAGTAATTCTGTAAGAAATTACGACTGTAAGGCATGGAAATCGGACAGCAAGGTCGATTGTATTTTTCTAGCAATAGTGCGGTTAATGGAATATTACTCAGCTTTTACTGTAATCTCTGTTTCTAATATCGCTTCCAGTTATATCTAAATTATATACGTTTGCGTTTTAATAGATATACTGCAATGGCGGACGGAGGTCGCTTGAGTTTCCATGACCGTCGACAACTCCTGAATTGGAATCCGAATTCAGACAGAAAAGAACTGCATCTTTTGTACAGTTTCAATATCGATGGTGCAAGTGCTTCAAAGTTCCACGAAAAGTGTGATCACCAGGGCCCAACTTACACTGTGTTGCACAACACATGTGGATCTGTGTATGGTGGTTACACGTCAGAAAGCTGGGAAAAGGGAAACGTCTACAAAGCAGACGCTACTGCTTTCTTGTTCAGTCGCTATTTCACAGAAAGAATTAGTAACATTAAATTTCCTGTAATCAACACCCAGAAGGCCATCTATTGCTATGATTATTACGGACCAACGTTCGGGAATGGTTACCATTGGATTCCGTTTTGGAAGAGTTATGATATGTTAACGTTTAAAGGGGCGCTGACAAAAAACAATTATACATACACATTGAATGGATATTTCAAGTTTGGAAACACGTATGATATGCTGAACAAAACAACCGACGATGTAACAAATGGATCTGAAACAGTAAGCGACCTTGAAGTGTACGGTATTCGAGGTAGGTGTTTATTTGATGAATATACTAAATTTTCGTTATTCATTCCTATTCTTGGCTGTGTCGCTTCCTGGATTTCAGAACCACACAGGTTTGTCGCTGTATGACCGTGACTACTCGCGGCGGCCATTTTTTTATGCCTGGGAAGAAGTAGTAGTATGTAATAGCATAGATCACTCTTATCATCTCAGCATCTCAGCCTGTAATCACTTACAGATTTAAAAAAAATACAGCGACGGTGATATGTTCATATTAGCAATATTTATAGGAGTCGTCCCCCCTCCACACACACAGGTATCTGTATGGTTGATACAAATGGCGCACTAAAGGTTAAGTGGATGACCTCCTCACATGACTGAATGTGCCCTGACCAGAACTCCCCGTCAGAGGACGCTCAACCCATTAGACTATGTGGGTCAACTGATAAAGTATTTAACTTTTTAAATGAAATTTGCTTTTGATAAATAACGCAGAAAATACTACTTAATTTGGAACTTTTAAGCATGAGCATGTGTTTGTTTATGTATCTTTTATCAAGCCTTTTACAGTAATGTTAGTCCTTTATGTTTTTAGATATTGTACATGCCCTTCCATGGAGATCGATGCCACTGATGACAGAAGAGGTATGATGCTTTTGCCATTTATAAGTTAAATACATAATTGATGGTGTAAATTGTTAAATTAAAGAAAAATGAGGTTTACGTTTTCCAAAGATATCTGTCTTGCCTTAATCCAAGTCATGAGGACAAATTACTTCTACAATAGGTAAATAAGAAAAGGTCCTATCAAAATTTTCACAGATATTTAAATTTTATCTACCTGTAGACAAAGGCAAACAAGGTAAATGTCAATGTGACAAAAACACAGAGGCGAGACATAACACACAAAAAGGAAAACCATCAGTTACCGCCTTGGAACGGTCAGTCGGCAAAAGGACCAACTGGGGTGCTTAAACCTGGTTTGTGGAGCGCTCCAACCTCGCACTTCCTGAATGTTTTTCTATCAAACAAACATTGTAAATAAAAATATCCCGTCAAAGTGAAACAACTAACAGTAAGCACCTGCATCGGGAGTTAAAACAGACATAATGAACTTATGTACATACATAATAACTAGTAATAAAACAACATATGTACAGTAGATAAAAGCCTCGGCAACCAAAAAAATCCAAATGAGAGAGTAGTTTCAAATAAAATAAAGCAGTACAAGCGCTGATATATTATAAGAACAATTTAATGACGTCATAAATGCCATGACGTCATATGCCAAAAGTGGCAAAAGTGAAATGTAAAAAAATACGGAAGAAATAATAGAATTTTAGAAAATCAACAAAATAAAACGTAGTTTTGTTTAGAGTTAATACGTTTAAAAAACATATCATAAACGCCCAGGATTTATTCGCAGTTGACACATTATATATGATAAAGGTACAAAAAATCCCGATGTTATACCTACTGTGCAATTTCAAGTAAAGGGTATGGAGACTGCTTAAGTTGTCCCACCTATATAGGGCACGACTGGAGAGATGAAGAGACAAGAAATCCAACAGTGACTGTCCAATTATGGCTTTAAGTCACTGTTTTTCTACAATCTCAACGACCTGTCCGGTCATCGTGTAATTTAAAAAAAACCGTCTGCAATAAATTTTCTGATAAGTTTTGTAAAGAGGTCAGAAAAGTTATTGAGACCTTTGATCTTCTTTAACTTGTATAAAACATTTCCATAAAATGCAGGATGGCTTATGCCTTTCTGCATAAGTGTTTTCATACTGTTATTATACTTAGAAGCAATAAAACCATATTTCGGTGAAAGAATTTTGAAAACGCCTTTCTTATTTTATGAAAACGAAAGGCTTGTTGTAACAGTTTAGAAGAAATAAACCGGTTTCTAGTATTGAAATCTTCTACTTTAGTACAAACCTTGTAAGTCGTGATATGTAAATACCATAGGAGGTAGCATGAGGTGAATCACCATCAAGGTATGGATAATTCACAATACTAAAGTTGACTTCATCTCTCTTGTCATACAAGTCTAGAAATCTGTAATAACTTTAGAATATGTCAATATGAGTTAGTGGTTTTGGTGTTGCTTTAACAATTGAAATCAGCAAAACTAAACCCAAGACCAATCTTTAAAATAATTTATATAGACATTTTAAAAGATACAGCGAACTATTTTTCGTAAGTTCCCCTAATACAGTCTTTGCGCACCTTATTTTTATTTTGTGTAACTTACCATTCAAGGCGGTAACTGTCGAGTTTGCTCTTTTCGTTAAATGACTCATCACAAATTTGTTATTGCTTTTCACTTTGCCTGCATGTGAAATACCTTTGTCCTGTGCCTTTTCGGAGTTTGGTATATGTTGCAATGCTCATAGGACTTTTCATATATTAGTATTAAATATGCGAACCAGAAGCGTGTAGGACAACGTGATGGCTATATAATACATCTCTTGTGTAACAAGTAATGAATTTGTCACACATTCAGGGGTGACCATCTCGCACTTTAGCGGCCAATCGGAACACCTCGGATAATTCACGAATTATCTCTCGGATGTATGTAGGTAGTCGGATCACCTCGGCCATTTCCTTAAATGGGCTGCTTTTGTGACAGACGTCAAAACAAAGATGGCAGCTCGGATGACAGCTCACTACAGTTTGAAGCATGTAAAACTTCAATTTGTGGCGGCTTTAATTTTAAATCATCCAAGTTTAATTTACCCAGCGCAGCAGACACGCAGCTGTCAAACGATGCCATTATTCATGTTTTGTGCGAACTACATTTGAGGCATAGTCTTCTTCCGACTTCCGGCGAACAAAACGATCATGATTTAATTGTGTATCATTGCACCAGATACATCCGAGGGATGATTGTCCCGAGGACGGCTTTACCCGAGGAGTTCCGATTGCATCAGCGGCTAAAATCGCCATTGTCTGTAGCTATTATTATTAATCTGTAGAAACTCGGCTTAACCGTTCTCCTATGTGATTATTCGTGAGTGCGGTTTTACATCGTACAGTTTCTTTAAAATGATAAAAATATGAGTACGTATGTATGTAACCAGTTTTGATCCGTATTGGATCATTTTCTTAATCCAAGAAATTTCTTACTGAAACACATCCTTTTTTAACTGTTCAAGCTCATTCGAATATTAAAAGTTGGCTAACATGTCAACATGTCACTCTGGCAAGGCTTACAAGAACACAACCTAATGATTGTTGATATTAAAAAATAAAAATATAAGACCTACCGTTCCGAAAGATTACGTACTTTCTTACAAAAATCAGTTGTATTCGACTCCGATTTAATACAATTGATAAAATTAACATTATGACTCTTTTAAAATAGGTCCTCTTTTTAAAACATAAGCTTTCATATAACATAAATAACTCGTTGCAATAAGTCCCTGTTGAGCTTGCTGCATTCAAAGATTATTAAAATACAATTAAATGTCATTGTAAAACTAAAATGTCCAGAAACAATCCGTTATGTACAATAAAAACTTTACATGCATTACGAACACATCATTGCAAAGGTAAATATCTTGTCCATAATGTTAACATGTTAAGATAATTGCAAATTATGTTTGTTAACATTCATGATTGTTCGTATCAAACTTGGAAAAAAACACCTTAAGGTTTCAGATACGTACGACAATTGCAGCATGTGGTGAATCTGTCAACCCATTTCTCGCTTGTCTGCTATCATTACCCTTCACTAATGGCAAGACGTAGCTAACAGTGGTTTAAGCTAACATTTCCACACGCTGTGCGTAGAGATCGTTGAAAGTGATGCACTGACTAACTAACAAAGGCACAATAGATTAGACACGTCTTACTTAAAAGGTCGATCTAGGTGGTTTTCTCTGAACTCAGCCAGTTCAGAGAACCCCGTCCACCCTTCTCAAAACAATAACATCGTTTTGATGATAGCCCTGAAATGCCTGACAGCTCTGTGAAAAGTGAAAAAAATGTTTTTATTAATTAAAAATAAAGCTTCCAGAGATTAGACTACTGCCTGAGCTAAATCATTTAAATGAGATAATTTACATGTTTCGTACCTAACAGCAAATCAGGTGTATTTTATATTGTATTTTTTAAACATTAAATTAGTCATGGGTCAATTATAGAACGTGTCGATGATTCAGCGTTACCATGTTAAACATGCATAGCAATCGTTGAATGTCAGATAAAGCCTAACATTTAGACAAATATGTATACCTAATTACCTTTCAAATTTTTGAAATATTTTATTAAATTAACTTTGAACTGAAAGTCTTAAGTGAAAGGAGAACTTACCTGAAGTAAACTTAACATATATTATGTTGCACTAACTTGTTGAGAATTACACGTGTTTCATTTTTGGTGACACTATAAAACGAGTGCCATTTAAAATATTAAAATAAACTAAGCCTAGGAATTTATGCGTATAAATTGTATATTATACTGTTGACTGTTTCTAGTCAAAGAGGCTAAAACGAGTATATCGTTGTAGACTTTACCTTCATTAAACTATACCTAAAGTATTTCATCATACTGAAAAAATCATAACACAATGCATTAAAATTGATGTTGTTTTTCTCTGTTGTGTCTTGTACATCACTTATTATGTGTTAATAGTTGTCAGCTCCATATAAAAAGAGTCCTCAATCTCCTGAAACAAGTTAATGTAACCAAGCAGGCTCAACATGGCCTTTCCTGTTCCTTTCCTTGCATTGGATTATAATCTTTAGGTATCTCCTGTGTATATTGTACACAATTTAAATGTCAGTAAGATTAGTTTTTTACTTGTATTCGTTGCTCAGTTAATGTAAACCTACCCACCCACCTCCTCGCCAGTCGCTTATGCGTTACTGTTAGATGTTTCACTTGAATGTGATATTTCTATTTACACTCTTTGTTTTTATATAAACCCACAGGAAGTGCAAAGTTGTGGCGCTCCATAAAACAGGTTAAGGCATGGCAGCCGGTGCTCTTTTTGACTGAACGTTCCTAGGCAGACAATGTTTTCATTTTTGCTTGTAGCAGATGCCGACATAATTACGTACTTAAGCAAATAAGGTTTCTGAAACTTAGGCGCACTAACAATAATATGGTGCTGGTTTCGCGTAAAACGACGGATGATAGCCCAATATATTGTTTTTAGAACCTTTCTACGGGGGGACTTTTGCTTGGGGTTTTATTTTTTATCTTTAGACAACAAACGTAAGTATATTGAGGAAAAATCGTATACAGCAAAATGCCAAATGACTTCTTATAGCTAATCCTATTGATAAAGGGTTGATGCTTTTTACGCTAAGAACCGCGCGACTTCCTGAACTTGAACCTGACATTGTTTCTGAATCGTTCCTATACCGCAATAACAGATACATAACATCATTTTCTGTACTATTTATCTCTGACGCATATGGTATTATTGGTCGTGATTGTGTAACCAGAGATAACACGTGCTTATGCTATAGTTGTATCATCATTTTCTCCTATTTAGACTATTAATTTACAGTTATTTTGGACAAAATGCTTTCATCTTAAAATGTCAATCGCCAAAGATTTGTATTGATTTACTAAAATTATCTTTGCAAGTTTTTAGAACAACTAAGAACGGAAGCAGAGCTGTTTTCTCCATGCAATCGCCAAGTTGAGAAAGCGAATATCCTTTTGTTTGGGCAAAGATGTGCCGGCAAATCAAGCTTTGTGAACAATGTACATTCAGCCTTTCAACAACGAAGAGCTCAACGGGCGATTACCGGGAGTTATCAAGTCAAGGCCACGATTAAGGTAGGACGTCATCGTTTAGTTCAGGCATCTATTATACAAGGACGCACTCGTGTTTGTACCATGTTGGGAATACAATGAATAACTTTAATAGTATTGTTGCGCCTCGGTATCGTTGACTAAACGTGTAATTGTTGTTACATGGGGACTAGTTTAAATTTATTTTTTTTTAAAAAGATTGCCTATATTAAATTAACCAAAGATGTATTATTGGAATTGAATAAGTGAAGAAAATACAAAATTTAGTTTACACAGTCTTTTAACTCTTGTTCTCTTTAATTGAACAATTATGCAATGTAATTACTTACGGTAACAATATCTTCCTCCAATAACATAAAACATTGGCGCGGCGGATACCGTCAGTCCTATACAACCAACCCCTACTAACCCCACTTAAGGTCTTGCCACCGTCAGTCCTATACAACCAACCCCTACTAACCCCACTCAAGGCCTTGCCACCGTCAGTCCTATATAGCCAACCCCTACTAACCCCACTCAAGGCCTTGCCACCGTCAGTCCTATACAACCAACCCCTACTAACCCCACTCAAGGCATTGTCACCGTTAGTCCTATACAACCAACCCCTACTAACCCCACTCAAGGCCTTGCCACCGTTAGTCCTATACAACCAACCCCTACTAACCCCACTCGAGGTCTTGCCACCGTCAGTCCTATACAACCAACCCATACTAACCCCACTCAAGGTCTTGTCCCCGTCAGTCCTATACAACCCACCCCTACTAACCCCACTCAAGGCCTTGCTGGTCTGACATCAAGTACTCAATGGCGAGACGTGTAGTAACACATCAGTATCAAGCTATCAAGCTACTTGTGTATTTACATAAAGAATGGTGGCATTTTTTTAATATGAAAGAAATGAAAATTCAGTGCTGATATGATATAATTTCTATTTATTTGTTAACAGTCTATCATATGTAATTCCTTACAAAGATAAGATTTTACAGATTCTTTAAATCTTTCAACAACAATTATTAGGGTCATCCGACTGAAGTGCGTGTCTTTGCATGTGTGTTCGTGTGTGTGTATTTGTGTGTCTGTGTCTGTATTTTGCACGTGCATGTGTAGAATGTAAAGTGCCAGATTCATTCCTTCCATCCTTTTTGCTATATGTCTTTTGTATTATGTCTTATGGCGTGTTTGTCTATAATTTTTCCATAATTATTTGCACTGTAAAAGATTTATCATTACCCAATTCTTTTTACAAATTATTTTTTACACTATGTCTGCAATTCACATACAGTTCGATTTTAATTTTAACCGTCGTATTATTGTACCGATAAATATTAACAAGGTATGATTTATTTTAGACTAAATTAATGTGATTTCTGCCATTCATGATGTGATAGAAGACTGACATGGATAATGCGTCTTAACGTCCAAGTTCGATTATCTTAAGTGAGATACGGGCTTCGAACTTGGACCATCCGATCATAATGATGATGAAACACCACTGACTTTTTATTAGTTCAAGAAATATTCTTTCACTGGGCGGACTGGAAAAGAGCTAAGGTTTCAACTTTGTGACATGTCCGGCCTGGAGAAGAACGCTGGCCCTTATGCAGAAGAAGTTTCTCGGGTTCTGGACGGATGCATCAAAAATGGATACACCGTTCGTATATTCTAGTTTATGTTATTGTTTCGTCTCAAAGTACTATTTGCCGAAGCAGCAGTGGGAAGGTGGAGGTGGTAGCGGTGTTGATGTAGTTTAAGTGGTTGTTGTTGTGGTGCTGGCAGTCCTTTAATTCAATACATCACTGAGGCATCGTGACCCTTTGTTTTCCATTATTGGCTGCTCATTTCAAGACACGTGGCAGCTGCTTAGAAATTGAGCAACATCCAACTAACTATTGACTGCTGCATTTATTCTTTTTTTTACCTGTGCCGACTGCCTTCACCATTATATCAACAGTACAGAACTTACTCATGTAAAATATATGTGCAAATTTTCTTTTACATTAATAGTGACAATATATGAAGTAGTTATTAATATACATGTAAAAGTTGCGAAGTTGTGTCTTTGCTCCTCTCATTAGCCATTCTTTTCTGTTTAAGTTTAAAGCAGGTGAGCGAATGTCCTCGGTGCCTGAGGAGAATGCTGCAGAACCGCCACAGCTGAACGATCAAATACACTCGGTGTGCTTTGTAATTGATGGCAATACTGTCAACTACAACGACTGGATAGATACTAAAAGAATTCTTGAAGTCATACGCCAGAAAGGTACCATACAGTATGTCTTACGCTTATTTGGATCAACAACTGAAAAATTTGAGTTTCACATTGTCCATTGCACAGAATCACGCGGCCTTGCACAGCCGATTTATATTATATTGCAAGGGAGGTTCACATTATATAGATTATAAGCAAATATTTACATTTCCAATGTTTACCGCTACAGTGAACTATATATAAAAAATAACAATCATTTTTCGGTGAACAAATTTGGTCTAAATTAAACGCGCATACATGCTACCGGCTTCGACCAAAATAAACAGAATTTGAAATTAACTACTACCTCATACATTCCTGTGATCTGAATCTAAAAGACCAAAGTGCGCCATTTCTCTCCGAACGCGTGTGGTAGCATTATACTGCCCAGTTAGACCCTTTCTTCTAGTCAATGAGTAATATTCCTACGAGTTGTTCATTTGTTGCATATTTTCAACACTCGCAAATATTAATGTTATTATTTGAAGCATGCCTAGACAATTGACGCGTTCAGTCTCCTTCTACATACAGTTTTTTTTGCTTCCCAGGCATGAATAACTGACCGCGAGAAGTCAAGGTAAAATAGGGTCAACCCTGTGTGCTTCTGAAATCTAGCTTTCTAATCACACTGAAAGCAAGCGACACCGACCAAAAACGATACATTGATAGCGAAAAAAACACGTATGGAATACACCAATTCCTCATAAGCCTCATGTCCATACAGTCAGCCACGTCAGTGAATAAATTATAACATTTTCACAATATGACACTATGAGGAAAGTTAGTATCAGCAAATTAAAAATACACAGTCATTAGTTAATAAATTACACATATTTTCCTTTTTAATTGAGAACATATTACTTAAAAACAAATCATACTTGACCTACACAAAGAGCCTTATGATTGAGCTTTCTTTATCTAAATTTCTTTACATTTTAAAACATTTAGATTTTGTCACATTAAAATACTGCATAAAATGTTTTGTGCATTTTTTTTAATGAAGTGCATATATAAAGTGGTTTATTAGGACCAGAGTTAATAAGTGATTTTGTCTTAAAGTACAGCTTAGCCGCGGATAATGTGGAACAAAATGTCGATTAAAATAATGGAAATATGTCGTATCTTTTACATAGAGATCTAAGGATAAAATAAATTAGTATATGTAAAATAATGATTTTTATGGGTGCTGGATGAAAAAGAATATATCTTTTACCAGAAAATATATTTGTGTGCTTTACTATTAAAAACCATTAATATAATTTTTTAATCTTTTGTAAGAAAAACTAGCAACATTAAAATAAATTAAGTGTTCGGTAATTGTTCGTTATCTGTAGATACTTTACGTTCTGCAAATATCGTTATGTGCATGTATAACTTTTGGGGATGGATTGATTTTATTGTAAGTAATGTAACGAACTGATTTTAGATTTTTGTTTTTAATCGGTTTTTCGTTGTATATGTCATATCTCTCATGCGATGAATATAAATTGTCAACATTGCTAGATGAAGGTGAAAATAAAAAGAGTGTTAAATATGTTCTAAATATGTTCTATATTCTGACCTACAATTGAAATAATATTCACTTAAGGTTCGAAATTGAAGACTTACAAATATCCAATTGAAATCCTTATTGGTAAACGAAAAACATTAAAAACGCCCATTTGTAATGAGTCACATTATAATAAAATATCAAATCTCACGTTGGTTATAACTCCTTGTCATGAAAGTGAAATACCTGAAAATACTAAATAATTATGTTTGCAGTGAGATTGGTTAGTGAGGGAAGTATTAAAAAAGCTATGTAAATTATTCGCATAAATTTACTGAAGTTAATATGTTTGTTTTGTTTTTGTTATATCGCACCGACACAATCATGTTCATATTGGCAACGTCCAACCAATTATTGGTGGAGGAAGATCCCTGACTTATGACTGGGTAAAACCACCGGCGCACAGCAGGTTAGCTGTAAAATCGTCTCCACATGTTAAGTAACATGTTAAGACTCACTAAGAATGTCGCTACCATATGACCACTATTATACAGGGATATATAGGTCTGGTTGCAAATTGGTCATTTTGGAGTTAAAATTTGAAAAACAGTCAAATTGTTGTTTTTTTTCGCGTTTCAATCTAAATTCGACTTCGATACAACGTCGAGAAAATAACATGTAAAAGCTTTCATTTTCGACTGTAAACCCGACGTTCATACGACATTGGACTTTGATAGAACTCTGACGTCAGGACGACTTTAATTTAATTTACTCTTATGCTGCCGACCTAACAATGTTAATTTAAAAGTATTCCTAGTGGGACAAAAGGTGTTTTTACATATTTCCTTGACAGGATGTGAAATTCACACATATTAACTCCCTTAGTAGAATGATAACATGTTTCATAAGAATTCAAAGCCTTCAAAACTATATGAAAATGTGACTATAAATTGCATAAATTGCAGCTCGTTATGTCAAACAAACTGGACATCAAACTGTTTAATAAACTACCCTATGTCGCAGGTAGAAATACAACATTCAGTGAAAAATGGTATTGTGTGATGTAAGCAGTGACCACCTCTATCGATATACTCCTCACATCGGTTACATTTGGCTATGAATAATGTTGACATTGAGGTTAATATTTCTTTAATTGGGGCAGTTACATAACTGGAAGCATACACATCAGTGTGTTCTAACAAAATATGATCATGTTTAACGGTGAACACCATTGTTTACGAGCAAACATTGAAAATGTTGACAGCGCTTGCTATACGGACATGTGACAATACACACCGTTGCATATACACATCTTTTAAAGGCTTCAAAATGAATAGCACGTGTCCATTATGCGTGCATAACTACGGATCAGGCCGAGCAAATACCATTCATAGCAATTTTATAACACGTAACTGTTCATTAATAAATTTTAAAAACGATATGCATACTCAGTGAGAAGTTACAGTGTTACAACAGCGCTACAACAGAAAGTTTGGCTATGTTTTAGATGTGTGATACACCAGAAGGTTGTCATCAGGATATACCATGAAACCAAATAAAATATTAATTTCACAATATTGCTCTATATGATGTCATGTCTGTTTTAAACGGCGTTTCTAAGTTCCTTGAATTAATGTTTAATGTTTGTTTGGTGGATTTATCGTCGATATAAGGAAGCAATGTGTGCTGCCTTTACTGTGGATGACTACACAACCAGACACATCTTGACACCGGACGATCTATCGTGAAGATAATATTTGCTTGTGCGTTAGCAAGGGAGATATTTTAAATTTGTATTTTACACTTTCAACATGAAAACCCACTTCTGACCTATAACGCTCGGGGTAGTTATAGAATGTATTACTATGATTGTGCTCTATATTTTTGTGTTTTATTTCAGGTGTTCCTCTGATGATACTCCTGACCAAGATGGATGAGATTATTCCAGGTTTAGGGTCAGACATGTCTTTGATCTTTAAAAGCTCTATCGTTGAACAACTAGTACACCAAGTAGCAGAAATGTTTGATGTCCAACATAATCAGATATTGCCCATGAAGAACTATAAGGGCGAACATGACGTTTTGAAAGCAGTCGATGCGTTGACGTTGTTTAACGTCAAGCAGATGTTGATAACAACAAAGGACTTCATGGTCAATGACACCCTCCCTGAAGATTTAGTTATTACCATGTATAAAAGGGAGGAATCCGATATGTCCGACGCTTAAATATACCTCGTGTGTCATTAAATAAAGTAACCTTAAAACGTGCATTAACTACTTGTTACACAATTTATGTGTATACAACAGTGCGAGACATAGCCTAAGGTGTAATTGTCTGTTTAAGAGTTAAAATATTTTTTATGTTTCATTTGTATCCAAGTAAATCGTGAACAAATAACGACGCTTGGTTACGAAGAATGTCTTCGAAGTTCGATACTTATACCTAGTGACTTTTTACATCTTACTTTTTTAACCTTGAAGCTACTTATTTTAATAGTTTTTGTGTGATTTTCATTTGCATTTATGTCCGTTCCGTCTCAACATGTAGATCTACAGAAATTAATAAGAGTCATCTAAACAAGGAATTAAATCATGGATGAACAATGAGCACGTTTATATTTAATTGAAAGGCCACCAAAACGCTTGAAATAATATTTATATTATAAATGCGTAAGATATATGTTTAATTTCATAATTTTGTCTTCTCTTGTTTTATCATGTTACCTTTACCGTTAATATCAATATAAGAAAGGGAAGAGAAAGAATGAACATGCATAACAGCCTTCAGCAAGAATAATGTAACGCTATTTCAATTAACGAGTTTCCTTTCAGAATAATACTAAATATTAGCGCACTTCATCTGTAACAACAGAAATCTATTCTCTGGAATATTGTTTTTTATGCGATAAAGTGAATTGGAAAGCAAAATATGAGATCCTGCTGGTGGTATATTAAGGGAGTGTTTTTACACACGTTCAATCAAACTGAAAATTTACATGTGGAAGATAGCTTTGTGTATTTGCGTACTGATTTATGATAATATGATAAAAAAGTAACAATAATAATAATAATAATTACAATAATAATAATGACCCATAAATTTAATGTTAATTGTTTACGAAAATATGCGAATTAACACAGATATGACACTATATTGTATGTTTATATTTACATTTTTGTGACGTATTTAATTTTGTGAATATTTAATGTATGTTAATCGGAAATAAATCTATTATTTTTTGTTTAATTAAAGTCGTTTTTGTATTTGAATCAGACAACGAAAGCGGAGATGATAATGATGGCTATAAAGTTAAACACGACTATGACGATGATGATGAGATTCACGATGATGATGATGATGATGATGATGATATTTTGTTAATGATAATGAAGATGATGATGAAGAGGAGGAGGAGGAGGATGAAACGATATCTTTCTTTAAACGATTAAACTGCTATGTCGTTATGTTATAAGGTACGACTTTTAAGTAAATTTTGTTTCTTTCGTATCATACATTGAAATAAAAGTTCATAAATAATTTATATAATAAAGTTATTATTTATAGAGACATATATATATGTCATTATAGTTATTTGTATACAAATAATTTGACAATTATATTCAACGATATAAACCAAGCCATGTATAAAACGTGAATGTGCCAGCCCAATCGGCCTATAAGGCACAAATAATAAGACAGTGTAAGTTGGGAAATGAGCAGTTATGGTATTTCTTATTGCATTCAATTGCAAAGAATTGATCTTCTAAGCAAATATGCTCCTCATATTGTTCTGGATGGATAAGCTTTGTAAATGGAAATTACTGCAAAATATTTGATAATCAAAAAAATATTGATATTAATCTTAACCAACTTGTGTCTTAGTTCAATATGCAAGACCATGAAACTTTTCCATCTTCTAGACGTTTGTGTCAGGGAATTTATATACAAATGTAGTTATATATTTAAATGTTTCACTAGTAAATCGTCCAGTTTCAACTAGAGTTGCAAAGTTAACAAAGTATATAAACCGTTCGTTTCTAATGAGGTAACTGTTTAGATAACTTTCACGAACTTAAATCAATCATCAGGGTCGATAACAATACTGTAATTCTTTGCCTAAACAAAATCAGTGAAAAAGTTTGTCATTGTGTGCATGAATTAAAAAGTGCGAAGTTAAATTATTTAACTGTTCTAAATGTATACAATAAAAGAACACAATAAATTAACAGAAAATCGCGTAACAGTCGGTGCGATGTAACAAAACAGACGCATATCTATTGCGATTAAACAAAATATTATTTAAAATTACACAATACAAAGACTAGTGCAGCAACGTTGGCTGAAGACCAACCACATCTGTCTATGTCAGTGGCAGGCACTGGTATTTTGCTTAGCAGGAAATTAACAGTGCTTAATGGAGACTTTCCCAAATTTTACTAGTGATTTAAATAATAACAGCAAACTAAATTTAAACAGGCTGAACACAACTATATTTTTTACTTTTTACTTTGTTTGAGTTGATCTATTTTGAGTCCATGCAAGTTTGTCATTATCCATGAGAAATCATCAGTCATTAAGTTTGTATGGATTCAAGCCACATTTAATAAGTGGAACAACAGATTCACGTATATTACTTTGTGCATATGCCATTGTCACAATTTTGTCTACAACAGGCGCCCACCCAGTTTCATTTAACAAGAAGTCTATGGACAGCTTTTCTTGCAACATAGTGAATTGGTTGCAAACATGTCCAATCACTCTTTCCGCATGAATCCTAACATGAGCGGTTTTGCGGGTTGTTTGAATGTCTGCCGGTGAAAGCTGACCCTTTCTTTTTCTTTGTTCTGCGGGTGATATGCTGCTACTGGTGTCTTGTCTCCGTAGGCTTCCCTCTATATTGAAGCCACACACATGTCTTGATTTCATCGCATTTAACTCCTGTTCAGCTTCCATAGCTGGACCAGCTGTTTCTGACTGACTGCGTAGCTCCAACAAATCCCGAGCCACATGGTAATTTTCTTTTGCTTTGCTGCGACTTATGGCTCTGTGGAAATTTTGATAGGACCTTTTCTTATTTACCTATCTGTCAAACCTGAAGTACAAAGGGATATTAATAGTTTACCCTTTTTTACAATTAATACATTAATTTCACTTATTATACATTTCGTGCAATCTAAAAGCTGAAACTCTTGCTGCCAGATTTAGACACCGGCTGAAGATATTTATGAGTTCTTGAAATAGGAGACACAGTTATAGTAATTGATACAATTTTTGTTATTTTGCCGTATAATGAAAGAAGACACGCTACAAATGTCAGGTAAACTTGATAACCTGTTGCTGTCATTCAAAAGAGGAAAGAAATACTACAAAAAACTGATCTTATTGTCCAAGATGGATATTACTTTCTAGTAAATCTGGGTGTAAGGACGTAATAATTAGACCGAACGTATTCAGTTTGAACCCTTCCGATAATGAGTCCAAACGAAAAACATGGTCAATTGACCGCAAACACTTCAGAGATTCTGTAATGTCATTCCTGCACGCTGGCAGCACTGGAAATGCTATTTTTAAAATTTGCGGGGACCTTACAGAATTCATTAATGTATCTTAAAACACTAGCATAATTGCTAATATTTGCCCACAATGCAATTATTGTCAATATATAGTATCGAAATATTGAACATTCAAAACGTCTCCCAACCCAAATATAGCAAAACAACTTTGGAAAGCATGAAAATAAATTATTTTAGCAAGCATTCATCAATGTTGGTAGCTCTGGTTGACAAAAATATGAATACAAATTAAAGCCCCCCTCCCCCCACCAGAAATCCTGGATCCGCCACTGCTTAAACTGTTGCATTAACATTGCATCTAAAGTCAGATTTTACTATTCATACTCAAGAAACCGTTCAGAACAAACTTTTTCTGGCTATGGACTGTTTCTTTGCTAATAGGTTATCTCAATTTGTTAACATGCAGTTCGAACATCCAAGAACGAACCGAAGAGCATTCCTATCTACTTTCGTAAGTAAGGACGTAGAGAGTCTTCATGTACTGTTAGGTAAAGGTTTAGAATTTTAAATAAAAAAATGAAATGAACAAAAATCTCTCATTTTTTACCATTTTTGCTAAAAAGTTACAGACATACACAAAATAAATAAATAAACAAATCAACGCCGTTTACCGAATTAGGACTCGTATTTTATCAGGGTTAGAAGGGGCGGTAAGCCGGAAGTAGTAACCATGGCAGTTTGTTGTAGTTGTTATTGTTTTTGTTGTTGATATTTTAAGATTGATATTTTGTTTTTGGCGGATTTGCTATAATGAAGATAATCTCGTGCAATTTGGTGCAAAACAAACCTAAACCATTGTCCTATTGCTCAATAATGGACTGATCCATTTAGACGGCAACTAATAATTTCAATTGTGCAGGTATACTATGTAAAATCACTGTGTATGTTTTCATCGGTGGATAAATAAATGCAACACATAACCTTTCTTCACAGAGGTCCTTTTAATTTTCTCTCTCTCTCTTTCTCTGTCTGTCTCTGTCTGTCTGTCTGTCTGTCTGTCTGTCTGTCTGTCTCTCTCTCTCTCTCTCTCTCTCTCTCTCTCTCTCTCTCTCTCTCTCCTCATATATATTTTGTGATCACCCCCACAAAAAACAAAACAACAACAACACAAACAAAACAAAACGTTTCGCTGTTAAATTGCTTCCAAAGTTGTGACATTTGCTATATAGTTGTATAGAACAAATTTATTTAGCGTCGTGTAACCTACAAAAGTCCGCAAAACAAACTTCCCTATGTGCAAATTTCAGTGAGCATTCGATATATAGGCGTCGCGCTCCAGCGCGTCGCCAATAAATGATTAGAAATCTTTGTCATATGTAAAACAGTTAAAGAGACAATCAGAACTATTCAACATCTATGCTTTAAAGTTTATCAAGAAACCAACATGAATTTAACTCTGTTTCAAAGCTAAGAATCATGCAGAGAAAAAATGGTGGCTTCCAACAGGCACACTTTCATTTGAGAAAAACATCAACAAATGGTTTATATCAACGGAGTGGTTCCGCAAAAGGCAACACAAAAATGTACTTAACAAATTTATAATAATTACATTAAATCATTAAAATTCCTAAACATATTTCTTAGGCTAATTTAACAGAAATAAACATGAAATGAATAAAAAGCAATGCCAAATACAAACTTTGTCGTAACACTGGCATTTCTACTTAAAACTACAAAAGAATAAATACTTGTCTGTTTTTAAAGGGACATAATTCAAATTAGTTCCAGCACACTCAGACCAGATCACAATGGTGATTGTATACATCGCTAACACGGAGTTGGGCGGACGTATAATTTACTGACATATAGTTATTATTAAGCCGTATAAAGTACCTATATTAAGTTATAAGGTCGTGTAAGTTTCGGATATGGAGCTGTTAGACCGTACAAATTGCCGACATCGACTTATTTGGTTGTTAAAAATACCGGAATCGAGTTATTATGCAGTCTGAAATATAGACATGAGGTTACAAACCGTTGAAATTACATACATTCAGTTAATAGGTTGATTTATTGTCGACATCGAATTTTATATTTGTAATAAGAATATATAACAAGTCCTATGAGTATTGCAACATATACCAAACTCCGAAAAGGCACAGAACAAAGGTATTTCACATGCAAGCAATGCGAAAAGTAAGAACAAACATGTAAAACATGCAGATATTAGGCCGACATGATGTTGTTAGATCGTTTTACTTATCGATGTTGAGATATATGGCCGTATGAATTAACAAAATGAAGTTGTTGTTTGTTTGTTTTTTGCTGTATACATTGCCACCAAGGAGTTATACAGACATATAACTGACCAACATCGAATTATTAGGCCGCATAAACCACCTACATGAAGTTATGAAGTCATATAAGCTACTGATATGGAGCCGTTAGGCCGTAAAAATTGCCGACATGGTATTTTTGCAGTTTATATGCCTCATGAGTTACCGCGTTGGGGTTTTAGATGACCGACATGGAGTTATTAGGTCCTATATATCGTCGACATTATAGGGTTGTCCAAATACCGGAGTTATTATGCCGTATTAATTACCAACATTAAGTTATATGCCGTTTCATTGAGTATATAGTATCTTTTTAATTTCTACATTTACTTTTAAGTCAAAAAGATATAATTTATACATACAGACTTGGCAAGGAAACTTACGAGTTAGTGTGCGTTATCAGACTGGTCGTTAGATTTATCATTAAAATGTGTGCATTTGATGGTAGTTTTCAACGCCTGAATTCCATAAAATATATCATCTGGAAGATATCAAAATAGATTATTCGAAAATAAATTATATTATATTATTTATATTAAATTATTAATGGACACGCCTCCACACACACACACGAAAACAATCCTGGATCGGCACCTATGTTTGAATGCTGGCATTTTTGTGTGTCTTCCAGCTGTGATAAGGTTAGTTAAATGTATTTATATAAAAGTATAAAGATACCGGAACAATTCGCTTTTACAAAGGCCATCACGTGCACAAGTTCATCTCTGAGCACATGAACAGGTCTACCTTAATTTTGGATAAACCTGTCTAGGTGCGCAGAAAGACCTACGTATGCGTTTCGTTGTCTAAGCTAGCTGTTCCAAGATATATAGACCTCAATCCAACAAAGAAGTAGGTGTGTGGAAACAAACGAATTAAAACATTTAATAAGACAAAAAATGGAATGATATTCACAACTCCGGACAAAACTATGTCCTGGAACAACATAAAATGTAATCCCGATGCTTTTCAATGGGTGAATGATGGATTTAAAAAGTCAGGTTAACAACCAGTTCTACCAGTCGTATCGCCTAGGATTAAGACGTACAGGTAAGTTAAAAACGTCTTCGTCAAGTAAAGTTTATCAGATCCTCATTAAAAATTTGCGTTTTCTGGTGGCATGTATATAAAGCCAATAATGATTGGGTCACGTTTGTCAGATTTTTGAAATTTTATCCATAAAATGTATTCAGGGTTGCTGTTTACTGACATATGTGTTGATTGAACTTTTGACAAGGACTCCATTACCTCCGTACTTTTGTTTTCTGTGCTTGAAGTGGAAGTGGTAACCAGTGATATCAATTTAGTCATTGTCGTCAAAATGTGTTTCTGAGTGACATATAATACCAAAGCTGTTAATATAGTCAACAAAATCAGGATATTTAAGCCTTTTTTCAACTCACCGACATTGAGTGCAACAAGATTTAATGGATGTGTACTTTCTATTCTATTTACATTGGCCGCAGGTTCCCCCAATGATTCCTATAAATGAGAAGTCTTGAATGAAGGTAGTGTCGCCTTGGCGATTGAAAACCTATCCGCATGTGCGGTGCGGCGTTTGTAAGAAGCGGATGCATTTGATATCTTTTAGGATGGCGGTGGTGGGTGGGGCATAAAGCTTGTGGCATAAGGGTGATGTAGATTTCTGTCTAGAGTGGTTCCTTGGAGCAACGAACACCATAATTTGAACTGGGCCATTCACTACTAGCAGGTGGAAGTAAACTTACAGGTGCAGTTTTCAGATCGGTGTTGATAGTGAGAAGTGGCCGGTCTCTCCGAGGTGTCGGTTGTTTCGACCCATGCGAGTGGCGTGTGTCGGGATTACCTGCATTACGTTCCTGTCGTGTCTCTATTTGTGGGACACCTTAATCATTTCCCACGGCAGACTGTACACGTGTTGACACGTCATCAACATCGGAATGTGGGTCGTTTGTCGGTTGACTTGTTGCAACACGATTGTATTTCATAATATTGTCCCAACATGGTAAATATGCATACACCTTTCCCTCAACAATGATTTTAGCAGGATATATTATTATTTTCTTGTGGTGATCCAGTTTAAGAGGCTTGAATATAGGCCAAAGCAGCTTTCTTGTGTTGACTATCTCCTGTGGAAAGTCATGATTGATGCAGAAATGTGTGTCTTGAGTCTATTTGCCCTCGAGATCACGTGTTCTGTATCCCGTTTGTCATAAAAATATGCAATTATGGGTCGATCTTTATGCCATATGTATGGCCCTTGTCTGTAAACACGGGGAGTATGGGTCATTGGGATATATCGAGTTTTTCTCTGATAAAAGTGATAAAAGTGGCTAATGAAGAAAAACAATTTTCATATTCTTTTTGACCCAAGAATGATTAAGTTGTTTCGGCGACTCCTATCCTCTTGATCAAAAGATTTGTAATCCAGTAATGTTTGTCTATCGTCATGAGAGGCCATAGTGCTTTCTAGTTTACTCTAGTGTGTATATTGAAGCACTCAATTGACTCAAGGCCACACATTTTTGAAAACACACGATTTTGCTTGGCATCTGACGATAGTTTTTCAAAGTCATCAGGTTTAATCGAACCGTTGCTCCCCACTTTCTAATGTAACGTTGCTACTTGTAAATTTTGGCGAGACTTCTTCCTACAAGCTCTCTGTTTTGCCCACTCTTGGTCAGTCTAAAGGGGAGCTCCTTGCCTTCTTTTCAGCCAGGCTGACCATCTCTCTCACGCCCCTATCTGCTTCTTTCTTTCTTTACTAAATTTTGTTGTTACTAAAAATATTATATTGCTAAATTGTAAAAGAGATAATTAGATATTCTGTAATTTTATTCCTGACTTAACTATTGTCGAACATTGGATATACAGGCATATTGAGATTGCTGGCTTGTGGTGGGCTAAACACCATTATCTTGTTTTCTCGGTAACGGACATGCTGCTGGCTGTTAGATGAGGTCGCATCTTGTTGGGACATGTTTTCCGATTATGTGCAAATGGGGTCAGATCACTCTCTCGCTGGATTTGATTGATTATGTAATAAACAAGAGACAAGAACGAGAGAAATTTGCACTGTTTTTATTTTGACCAGAATCAGAAGCTAAGTGTTTCTATTCACTGACAATATTTCAGAGCAATCAGCGCGTGCTTTATTGATTGGCTCTGAACTTTGAATTTTACATCGGATAATTTATTCTGCTACGCATTAATTTATCTGCCAGCCCTCACTAGGGATGACTGATAAAGGTTCACAAATTTGCAGAAATCTACATTGCGTTTCTAGTTTACTAAGAGCATAACTAAAAAGTTAAAATTGATCTTCACATGTCGCAGTAAAAGGGTAGATGAACGCTGAGATCTTTCATTGTCGATATTTTGTTCGACCTGTACATTTGAATGGTCAGTTTAGGGGTTACCCTAATGTATCATTTGAGCTAATAAAGGATTATTAACAGAAAAACTTATGTCAAACTTTAAACTTAATGTCTCCTTGATATGGCTGATGTACCAGCAAAAAAGTCCGTGTTTACATAAATATATTAACGATGCAGGAATATTTATTATCACTTTATAAAAAAAAAAGCTTTTTAAAGATACTACAAAAAATAAAAGTCAATCAGTTTGCCAAAAGAACAAATTCGATAAATAATATATAAAAACTGACCAGAAGGGAAAGACGTTCAAAGTGTTGAATTAGGAAGAATATTTTGGTTGTTTTTGATATTTCGCAGAATAATGCATGATGTGTTCAGATGCACAGTTATCCAATCATAAATGGCTTTATGCTTGGTCAGTGATTGCAAAGCAAGTAAACATAACGTTATAATGCGATATAGTAAGCAAAACCAAGTTCCATTTCATTTCTTGGCTGTCAATTTATAAAAAAATGTACACTTATTTTGGTTTCTTATAGAGAGGACGCAAAATTTTTCTTCTTCTTCTTCTTCTTCTTCTTCTTCTTCTTCTTCTTCTTCTTCTTGTTCGTCTTCTTCTTCTTCATCATCATCATCTTCTTTTTTTTCTTTTTTTTTCTTTTAAAAATTTCTCAATTAATAACCATAAACGTATAAAGGAAGAATTGCAATGTTGGGCCGATAGGAGTCATCATTAAATAAATAAGCCAAAAATGTATGAGTACAAAAACTGACCACGATCACTGTTGATTTTTTACTTCACAAATCTATATTTTTGTTTTAACCGTGCTTGTCTGAAGTAATGGAGCCCAGCAAATAGTTCTACTCGACAAACCTTATAGGGATTCGCTACATGCATATGAATCTATTGAATTATAGTCTTAGCGATGTGAATGTCTCTGTGTCTTGTGTATAGCGCACCTAAATCTAGGATTTGTTTTGTAGTCCGCGGGTTTATCTATGCTTGGTATGGTTAATTGCATTAATCTTATCTGTCTCACGACAGTGTAGTTCTACCTTCAATAAAATTAGTATCAGTCATGTTAAACGCGTATGCATATAATGTCAGCATCTTTCTATAAGTACTCATATTACAAGGTAACCTGTCAGTAGGGTTTGTCACACATACCAGGTAATATATTCTAAACTGACACTGGATAAGCAGCCTCTACTGAATCAGTATGCACGAGTGTGACACTTTAGCAGTGACCACCGGTGGTGTCAGCAGAGATTATCAGAACAGAACAATCATTTGGCATTAAACATTACATGCATTTATAGCACACAAAGAAACAGCATTGTTAATTAGATTTCCCTTTCCTAGCTGGAAATTTCATACAATGGTATTATAAACATAACTTAATAATATACCTGGCAGTTGACTCTTACAAAATGTATAACAGATAGCATCATTGTCGTATATAAAACATAGCTTTAATTGAAAGTTGATAGCAAACACGATGAAAAACACAAACAAAAATGTATTTGTATGGTTGTTTACCTGACGTGTATCAAAAAGAGGATGCTGATCAGAGTTTCAAATTTACAGAAAACAAGCCGAGGTTGATTTCACACTAGTTTCTAACAGGTTCTTATTTTATATGCGCTATATTCTTTAACAGACCATTTTAACCAGAGTCTTGTCACATTCAACATTTAACCAGACAACACCTAAGCACACGTGATCCTCACCCCAAGGATTTCGTAAGAAGACTCACTTGTACCATCAATAATGGTTGTACACATCAATCAAGGTTGTGTCGTCAGTGTGTTGATTAGGTTTATACCCAGATTTTTCATACATTTTATAGTATTATTGAAACGAATTTTGAGGATAGTATCTCGGCGTTTAGTATAAAGATAAAGGAAAGGTTCACATTTTCGACACCTCCGTTTATCATTGTAGGGATAAGATAGCCAGATTGTGGTATTGCTGACATTTAAATACTAGAAATACTTCAAATCATGTTTGTGTATCAGATACAATCAGATTATAATATAATTAACAATATTGATCTCGGCATGTATTTCCTTTAGAATAAAGCCGAATATCATGAATGTCTTATAGCGTCCTATTATAAAAACTGATTTACTGATTTGTTAAAGTACTTTTTTATTCGGTTTACTAAAGAGCTCGTTCCAGTCTTGTATACAGTATTTCAATTGTTACCTGTCACCGGTGGTTGTTTAGTTGTTGTTGTTGTTTTAAAACATTCTAGATGGTTTGAAGTTGCCTTAATTATGTTCTTACAATAGAATGACCCGGGTGAGCTATTATTCTGATTCTGTATATAAGTTTGAATCAAGCTAGCTTCAGTTTTGTAAGCCTTCCTTCATTACTGTTACTTTTCGATTTTGACAATTTTGATGTAAGAAAATCTCTTCGTAAAATTAAGTATCGTCCCGTCGTGATTTTACCATTTTGATGAACACTAGGCTAAAAATTAATCGTCCAAAATATGCAATTATGTGATGAAACATCCCGTTTGTATGGCCCAAGTCTGTGAACACGGGAAGTACGGGGATGGGGCATGGCGATATATCTAGTGTTTTTTTTTAGAAAATTGGCCAATGAAGAAAAACATACTAGCCTCTTGATCTTGAACTAGTGTGTATATTGAGGCACAAGTATATGTTTGACTCAAAAGCACACACTTTTGAAAACATGAGGTTTTGCTTGACACCTGAAGATTGTTTTTCATCATATTTTAATTGAATCATTAACACTATCAGAAGTAATACGGTGTCGCATGATGAGGTCGCATCGTGATCGACATTTTTTCCAATTATGAGGAAGGTAATCTCTTCCTTAAATTCAGTATCGTCCCTTCCTGATTATAATATTTTGTTGAACACAAGGTTAAAAATCCGCTCATACTGGAAAGCACTTAAAACAATTATATTCCAGAGGATAAGTTATCGTTGTTACCATTTTTGAATATGTTCGTCATTAACCAGAGAGAAAAAGAACTCCTTCACAGATAAGAAACGTTAAACTACAATTATCCTGACATATTCATAATATTATTTATTATTAGTAAAAATAAAACAGAAATAAAATAAACCTCAAATACGGTAAAATAACTCAGACATATAAATTGTTAAAAGTGATAATATTTAAACATACAATTTTTATAAAGTCTATTATTGAAGAAATTTATAAAAAAAATATGTGCAAACAGACTTTAGATTAGTGATAACATTCAAAGCGAAAAGTGCATGGTTCATTAACCACCTACGGCCACTGTCAATCGTTGTTAAACAAACAGATATCCGGTTATACCTAGTCCTAGGCGGTTAGATCGTCTGATCAATATAGAAACAAATGAGGAGTCGTTTCAAAGTTGCGTAATAATATCACAATGTCAATGCTGGGGTAAACAAAATTCGTCGTCAAGCAGTGTATACATCCCCATTCACAGTGGAGTACACGTATCTTTTTGGTTAAAGTCGATACAAGTCTAAGGTAAATGTTTACTTATTTCTTATATGTCATTTATGGTTGTACTTGCAAGTTTATATCATTATTTAAATCTATAATGAGCATAAGTCATTATGGCTGCCATTAAGGTGAATCCTACTACTTTCCTTCGACAACTAGTGAAGTAAAGTGTACACAACAATTCTAAGGCAATTAATATTTTATAAATTTAAATAATATATCTACGGGGCAAGTCAGGTTTCCATTTCGTTTGGTCCTTTGTTCATCAAAATGCTGATATGTCAACAAAACTCATAAAAATAAATGAATGCTCCGGAGTACATCAGTAAAATAAGTGAAATGACAAATTAATGTCCAATCAATAAAAAATAAAATCAGTAAAATGATACAATAAAACTGCAGAGAATTACATTCGTAAGGCAATTTGAAGTCAAAATGATGATGCAACCAGTCAAATGTGCCATAAAAATTGAAAATTGAGATCAGAAATATTTATTTGTAAACCGCCGTCGAAAACGAAAGTAGCTTGTATTGTAATTGTTTGCTGTTGTTGTTGTTTTTGTTGTTGTTGTTTTCGTCGTTTTTCAGAATATAAACTTTGGCCGGACAAGAGAGTTAGTTACTGTATCTGTTCACCGGTATTATGCTTCATTATACACATACTATAAATATCAACATATGCCACTGTCTTTCTATTTCAAGTGAAGTGTATAGTGAATGAACAATAAGAATCATTGTCATGTTTACCTCCCTTTGATATGGTCAGTCCCTCCTCTGTCCTGTGTATGCGTGTGTACGCATGTGTGTGCGTGCGTGCGTTTGCGTTTGCGTGCGTGTATGTGTGTGCAGGTGTGCGCTTATGTGTGCCCGCGTGTGCTTGTGTTTGTGTGCGTACATGCCTATGTGCGTTTGTATGTGTGCGTTTGCGTGTGTTGTTTTTATCTGAGTGTGCACGTGTCGGAGTGTGTGTAAGTATGCGCCATTGCATGTTTCGGTAAACATTAATGTACTTAATAGTATGTGCAGCTGTAAAAGTAATATACAAACATTGCATGCATGTGGAGAATCCTCCATCGCACAACTAAGACACCACCAAAGGGTAAAATCCTAGATTTGAACCATAAATCAGATGTTTTTTTATTATTTTAATACGAATAAGGAACTTACGAATATGGTATTCTAACTATACAGTCTTTATTCAAACTGCACGTGCACGAATACTGTTATCAGTATTTTGCCGTAAACATTACACCTAGCATGAGTTGTTGTTTTTTAAAAAAGCAAGTCAAAATATTTTATAAATGGGGTTGCTACATTTTTTCTTATAAGGAGATCATTGAGGATAAATGTTACCCAAATACGTTGGTTGAAGTAGTATTTTACTTATACAGGACTGAAAAGGCCGTTTTCAGCCACATCAACACATATATATACAATCAAACATTCTGACCAATACAAGACAAAAGGACACCATGAATAAAGTACAACATGCTACAGTAGTAGCATTTTACTTATAAAGGATTTTAATTGAAAAGGCCGTTTTCAGCCACATAATAACATATATATGATCAAACATTCTGATCAATACTAGATAAAATGACACCATGAATAAAGTACAACATGCTACAGCAGTAACATTTTACTTATTTATGATTTTAATTGAAAAGGCCGATTTTAGCCACTTCAGCACATATATATAATCAAACATTCTGACCAATACAAGACAAAAGGACACCATGAATAAGACCACAATGCTACAGCAGTAAAGTCGTATAAATGCAAACACAGAAGTTGGAATATTCAACTTATACAATGTATCCTGGCAGATCAGTATATATTGTCCTGCTGACGTAACATTCAGATAAGATGCAAAGAAAGTACAATGCCGGCATACGATTCATTAAGGGACGACTATATTGTTAGGCTAGCATAACATTCAAAGCGATAAAGGGCGTTTCTATCATAATAATGTAGAAGATGCCAACTAATATATACAAAAATACAGTAAGACCAATCGAAAATGTGGAAATAAACATACTATTCAATAAAAATACACTGATCTTTTAATCCGACATAACAAAAGAAAATGTAAAAAAATACTGATATGCAAGCATACTATTGAATGAAAGAAACTAGTCTGTTACACCGACCTAACAATTTAAAATATACAAAATACTGATAAGCCAACATGCCTGAAAAAAGATAAAAACTATTCCGTAACACTGGCATAGCATGTAAACGTGTACAAAAATACTGTGAGGCTAATGTTATGATTCTTAACAAAATTAGTAACACATGGTGTTCATTAATAAATGGGACCATGAGCCTCGTTATAATAGCTATCATTTTGTTGAAAGAGATAACTCTTGTAATCATATAAGTCATACGGAGTTATCTCGCTTCGACTAGCTTTCAAAACACTAATACAGTAACAACTCCTCCCTTTTTGAAACTTTCATTTTCAAATAATAAATCTACAGACTTTTTCTTTCACGGAATAACACATATTCAGTCTCAAACAATTTGTATTCAACTGATATTATGTTATTAAGCGCACACCTAAATAATCTTAAAAGTCGCAAACAAAATTGTTAATGTCCTAATGTAGTTCCAGATTATTATGCAAGTCTACAAGATATACCATATATTTACTATAAATGTCTTCCCTACTACCTTGATACCAGGGGCGCATCCAGAAAATTTTCTGTGGAGCGGGGTTATGAATCAAGATCCATTCAACCTTATCGCAGTAAATACTTGATATATATACACAGACTAAGGGACACTTACTTCGATCTAAGAAGTCAACAGACAAAATCTACTTTAAAAGCAAAGTATTTTTAAGCTAACATATATGCGTTTTCACAACTCTACTCTTTTACCTGGTCGGTGGCGGTGGGAGAGTGTGCATCCCCCCACTGGATCCACCCCTGCATGATTCACTTCATTTCTCAGAAAGTCCAAGATTACATATTGTGTGTGTGTGTTTGTGTGTGTGTGTGTGTGTGTGTGTGTGTGTGTGTGTGTGTGTGTTTTAATTGCAATTGAAACAACGATTTACTATGTACAAGTAAGCATATATATTCAGTTCTGCACCTTTTTGACGTTGTTTCATGTAGAAATAAAGCATGTTTAATCAGTTTAATTTTATGTTACCAAAAGATTTGTTAGATTACAGCCTTATTTCGTAGTCAGAATTACCCGCCCCTTGTTAGTCTATTCTCTTGTGGCAGCTGGAAACCGTCTTCTTTGTTTTGTAAACAGAAAATTCGTTCCTGCTTATTGTGCTTTTTATAAAAATACCTATTTACCGTAAAGAGTTAACATTATTTTTTTACGTTTCTTGCATAGCTGAACATCTTCTTTTATTACAACTGATGTGAGGAATTGAATTATCATTACTTCTTTTTAAATGTTGTAACAACAAGCTTTTGCTGTTGTTTCGATGATTTCTTATTCGGCAAAATGTACCACTGTTAATACATTGACGGCAACCTTTGATGCTTCGCAACAATGCTTTCCTGTAAGTACACTTAAACAGTTCTCAGATAAAACAAATCCATGTATCAATCGATGTCAATAATCAACCCTCGTCAATGTTGTATATTTCCTTGATTGCCGTCTTTTTCTCTCGGATCTTCTCAAGGTTGAGTCTGCACACCTCAGTTTTAGCACCTATTGATCGCGGAATATCCCTTGTCGTTGACTTACAGCACCATTGTCAATGGATAGTCTGGTTGTTGCGTCTGCTGAGTAATCAGCATCTTGTTTCCTTTTAGCATGGCCTGCTTACCTCATATCATGACATACTTTTGCTTGTTCAATTTCACACTAGTCATTACTATTTGCACAGTCCATATCAACGTTTGTAAATTAGTAGTCTTAACCCGGTAAAAATTCGTAGTTGGTCGACAGCCTGTCCTGCTCATATTGTTTCAATGGCACTTCCAAATTATTATGCACTAAGCATATTGGTCCTTTAACTTTTTCTACCTTCGCGAGAGCACCGTGACTATGGCCAAAGTTAGTTCTGCCACAATGGTGGCATCCAGTGCATCTGTTGTATATCCCGACCAGGTAGAAGGCAGTGAGTTATTATCTTTGTCAAGGTTAGGTGGTCAAAGTGTTCATAAATGTGGACGTGGTCAATTACTCTTGATGGCTTTTTTTCTGAACATCGACAGTGAACACCGTCCAGTACAAAATGAGAAGTGATTCTATATTATATCAATTAACGTATTAATATTCCTGCTAGTAAAAAATCTCTGTCACTTAACTACTAACGTATCAAAATGTAGCTTAAGTTTATTATGTTTAGGCATTAAAATGCAAAATAATATTGGTATAACAAAAATACAGTAAACACTTCCAATAACTATCAATACACTATCAATAAGAATGGTTTAGGTTAACGGTGATACAGTTGTTTGTTATGCCTATTCATTACGATGTTTAAATAAGAGACTTAACTATGGTAAACTCAGCCTGTTTAGTCCAGTTTGGGAGAGAGATTCGTGGAATGGGGTGTATCTCCCTCTTAGCTGGTGAGGGAATTAAGTGGATAGCAGCTTCATGTATTGATGTCATTGGGTGGGATTGACATTTTCAATTAGGGTAATTGTTAATTATCCAAAATGATAACAAAGGACGTAAAAATCAGACGATTTATAAATGTAATATCATGGTGAAGAAAACATGATATGTCGATAAAAAAATTGGGTTTTAACGTCGATTGCACATACGGCCTGTATTTAAAATGTAGTCGTTTAAAAATGCACAGAAATATTAGTCTTGTATTAAACATTGTAAATATATGTTTAATCTAATGTAACTTTCTGTTAATTAGACCAATTTTGAGAGTTTTTTAACAGGAAATAAGTCATTGACCGCCGATCAGATGAAACTTGTTTTAGAAACAAATATTGTACTAATTGAAATATTGTTATATCCAATGAGATTTATATACAGCTTATTTGTTACTCAAGTAGCTAAAAAGACACATGAATATGTTATTAACATTCACTGGTTTAGTTTGTTGTAATATAATAAATGTTATGTTAGTGTATACGAAAAATCTAACATAGAGCTTATAAGACTCTAATCATCATCTTTACGTTTTAATACAAAACAAGCAGTGAGGAATTACCAAACGTAGCGTTCTCAACAAGCTTTGATTACCCTGGATAACCAGTGACTACCAAGAATGGCTGAGACAGATTACGAGAAACAGACTAGATATCATGGGCATGACAATACCCACGGACTCTACCAAGAGGAGATGGGGAGAATGAGAGGCTCAATCGGAAGGTTACATTTGAATAGACCTCGTAATGGATTAGGACACGATCACAATTACATAAGCAGTCAACTAATTTTAAGAGGAGACGTGGCAAAAACTGTATGGCCCTGTGAGAAGGTGTGTAAAAATGTCAGGGGACTTGATGTTCATCAGGCCCGATCGAGGACAAGTTGCTATGTTATATTATGTTTTGCATCGCAGGAAAGTTGCTTCTGGTGAGACGGAAGAGGTGACCAGTCAGAGGTCAACCCACAGCATTAGGGACCTGCAGGTCAATGATTTACAACAACACAGCATTTCACTCTCAAGTAAAGACTCCGAATACATACAACCCTCAAAAAAGACATGGTCAGATAGCACTGAGCAAGTGAGGAGAGAGAGTGAAGAGAGTTTGAAGATGCTTTGGACAGCATCTTAGTTGCGATCCTTCAGGATCAGCTGAGAGGTACATAATTTCACTGGCTGAAGTAGCATACGATCTTGGCAGAGAACGTTTTGGGATGAAATTGAGGCGAATTCAATACAAAGATAACTGGTATAACAAGGTTTTCATTACATTTAAAAGGAGATAATCTGCTTGAAACAGCGGTATTTAATTGCCCAAGATGAAGAGAAATATGGACTTCTTTAGTTCAAAGAATTGCTGCGAGTTAAGGTAAAACACTTAAGGAGGTCTGAGGGGATAAGGAATGGGAGGAAAACAAGATCTAAAAGAAGGTCGCAGTTTATAAAAGACCCTTTCAAGTTCACCAGGCTGGAGAATACTCTCGACGAAATCGAAGAGTTCCTTATCCAAACCTTCCGTTATCCAGACCAGACAGATATGTCTCCCTTGAGCCCAATAAAAAGGATCTTCTCAACCAGATCTCTTTTTGATATGCAAGAACCTTCATCTAAAGACATTCATGACATAATCTGAAGGTAAGAGCAGCTGGACCAAGTGGACTCTCTATGTACAAGCATTGCCCAAGATTGCTACGTCGCCTAAGAGTTTTATTGAAGGACACTACGTAAAAAACATACCTGACAGATGATGGAGTACAGAAGGCTGTTTCAACCCAAGGGAAATGACTGCAGGCCTGTGGACAAGTTTAGAACCATCTCTTTGCTTAGCATAGAGTGAAAGAACTTTTTCTCGTTAATTGCTAGAAGGTTGACTTTTATCTTAAGAGATGCCAATATGTAGATACAACAACACAGAAGGGAGCAATCCATAGCTTCTTTGGCTGTCTAAAGCATAATGGGCAAGTTGATCCGTGAAAGTAAAACTGATATAGTGTTTGCCTTAACTTATGGCAGTATTCCTAACCAGTTGATAGCGGAAGCACTCCGTCACTGTCACGTTCCAGTTATTGTCACCTCTTAATTTGATGGTATGAAGATTCGCTTCATGTCAAGAGAAATTCCAAAATCATGGAAGAGGCTATGTGAAAGGCACTGACACTAGATGCAAAGACTTCCTTATCATCTTTGTCATGGGCGTGAACCTGATAATGAGAGCAGGAGAAAACGAGACTCGCAGACGAAGAATGAGAGTGGGCATATATCAGCTTTCCTACAGAGGCTACATGGACGACTTGACAATCACTAACCAGTTAAATGTACAAGCTCGATGGGTACTGGGCGCAAGTGATGAGGTTATTACTCAAGAGGGAATGCAGTTCAAGCCAATGAAGTCACGTTATTTTTTTGTTGTTTTAACAAAAGGCTGTATTGCCAAGAATGTGGTCCTTCGGATCCAAGAAAAGAACATCAATCATTGACCACCATATTAAGTTACTTAGTGAATAATATAATGATTCCCTAGTTGACAACAGAAATGTACAAAACGTCAGGAAACAACTAGTCAAGTGGTTAAATAATGTTGACATGTCTGGTCTCCTTGGAAAGTACAAGCCTAGATATAACAGCATGGGATATTGCCACAAATGTCATCTAAGCCGTTACGAGCATTCACCAACAACATTGAAGGCACTAAAAAGATCTGTCAACAAGAAATAAGGAATGTTTCTTGGATTTCCACTTAGTTTTTGCCTAGTCATGATACTAAGAGTCTCGTCAGACAAGAAGGACAGCGAAGTAGGATTTTTAATTAGGACGAAACATGTAGTCAGCAAGTGTAACAGTGGACAATGACGAAAGTATGCTCCAACTTAGAGATATCGTCGGCAACACATGCATTAGACTTTAAGGACATACCACTTTCAACAGTGGAACAAAGCCCTTTGAAAGACAAGAGAGACTTGGTCATAGCAGAGGTCAGAAAAGAGGGATGACAGAAGATTAGAAAAAAGCTCATGGAGCTTGGAAGGCAAAGGGTTTGGACAAGGTCGATAATCATCATGATTGAACTGGCTGCACACTGGGAAGATGCTTGTGAGGAGGCGTACTAAAGGAAATGCTCAAAGTATAAGGATCACCTAGTCATCCACCTGATGATCCTTCCAGGCATCATTTTGACTTGTTCATACCGAAGAGACAATGAGGACAAAACGCAGTGTTATGTATAAAGTCATAAAGTGGATGTAGTGCATGTGGAAGTATCTTATATGGCACTGAATATTTTAGTCTGGTTATTACAATAACTTTCTCTTTTAGTGATAAGTAACCGCGATAATTTTATTATTTGATAATAACTTTCCTATCATCGATAACAAGACATGCATGCCATATGCTCCCGCCATCGCCAGGATAGCTACCCACTCCTCCAAGCTCACTTGTCCCAGCCACTCAACTGATCCGATACACAACAAAAGTGTAATCAGCATAGCGGCGAATGTGACTTTGACACAAAGGCGAACGATGAAAATCGGATATTGCTAGGACATTTTTCCTGTTGATGGTAAGTAGATGCAGTTTAAAGAGACTATCTTCACCATTTTGTGCATACGCATGAAACCTGAAAGCTGCGCTGTGTATAAAATTGAAGTGTACCAGTTAAGCAGCTGTAATTTTTATTAACATGTATGTATATGTTCTTGCTTTGACTCCTTTGTATTGGAATAGGTCGATTCTAAGGTAAATGAAATGTAAATCTTGTTAACATTGGTTATTGTCTCAATTACTATTTCATGAGGTATAATAAATTATTGTCCTTACTCGAGTTAACCATACATAACAGCATCATATGTCGACTGCTGATGGCTAGTTGAACATTTATAAGACCGTTACATCAACAAGGATGTAAATAAAAAATAAAACATTAAATATTATTTTAAAGCGCTAAAGTGGCCTAACATGTACGTAATTGGGTCAATATATCAAATAAAATCACATTATATGTTTAAAATGAATAACGCATCATGAGCCCCTGCAAAATAGTGGTGGATTTGGCAATTACACTACACTGTATACATTTATGTATATGTATCCTAATACATCTATCAGTAAACAACAAGGTAAAATGTAATTGAAATTAAAGTAAAATAAACGAAGGAATTCAAGTATGCAATTTAAATTGAACCCAAACTACCATATCAAAATGATAAAAACAAAATAACACTACAGTTGCCACACATCAACATAACATCAGTTGCCACATTGAAATAAATTAATGATACATATTTATAGATACATAAGTAGAAAGTACGCACAAGAATACAAAATATATCACTTTACAAAATATTTGACTATGTAAAATGACGTTAAGGCAAGATATAATGTTTCTGATTGGCATTTTTCTGTGTATACACTTTCCGTGGTATTATCACAGAAGTTAGTTTACACACATTGCATGGATTTATCAATTACGTTACTAGATCTAAGGTTGTAAACATCTGAAACATTTGCTCTTCACGAAACTGCTTCGTCTTCTGGGTAAGGCCAGTTAGTTTCCTCCGATTTTTTATATCATTAACATATATTGTGTTAGTTTCATTAAAATCTATAACAACTATTAGAATACATTTCACATTGGGATCTTCTTGAAGGAAATAATGAAAAATATAATAAAATATTAAAATATGAAAGGACAGAAAAGAAAGATAGAAGAAGGAAAAGTAAGGAAAGTAAAAGACGGATAGAAATAGACAAAGAGGTTAAATAATTAACGCATTTTTAGATGTAATATTGTTAACAGAAAACTGTTAGAAAATAAATAAAGCCAACCACAAGTGTATGACACTCAGCTTGACCTTACCTTTTGTTAACCTGGAGACATTCACATTGTTATCCACAACATATCCGCTTGGTCTAGGATCCCCTGGTCTCCTTCTACTCTCTCTTCTTGCAATCATCCACACACAACAATAAATTTAATTTAATCAGTTGAATGTAAATTACGTTCTTCCATTGAGATGTTGAATTTGAATTTAGAGTACCATCACAAAGAGTATTAAATGTTTTAAGTTAATACCTTCGGAATTGTTACATCATGGGCAAGTTTGGATATTACCGATGTTGAGCCGATATATAGACATTATTTGACTTGTATATGGACAAATACTTCTTTTTTTCATAACTGGACTAATGGTCGACAAACTATGAATACTATATGAATAAATCTAAACATAGCTTTGTAAAAAAAAATGACTCAATGTTGGTATATATACAATTACGGATAACGGCTGTATATCGGACTAATGTAATAAACAGATAACGGTTTGCCGATATCGAACCGATATACATATGCTCGCTGGGTTGGTACTTGTATTTAGAATCGCGTCTATTGCAGTGAAATGATTGTAATGGAGTTACAATTGTTTATTCTGATAATGATTCAATAAATGAGTACATGTATAACATAGATACTAAGTATAGTATACCTATATTTCATTTTAGGTAATCATTCAGGTGATGGCAAGACCGTGTCATTACCTTAGTATTGAGAGCAGACACAAAAGCCTTGTCATACTGTGTGCATCCGGCGACAGTGACATATAACTTAGGCTACGTGCCCCTACATTGTTTGTAGAAGTAGTTAGGTTATGTGACTATGAAATAGTAAAACAATGATGAGGGCTCTGCTTGAATTTGGTATAAAACTTCGGCTGTGTGCTGTTAAGTGTTTGTTCTAACAGTAAGTGACATTTGTCTTATTTACGCTTTGTGCCTGTGACACTCTTTAATGATTTTTGTAATATTTAAACATAGGACCGGCGACGTTTTGTAAAATTTAGGCAGTGGATCAACTGACTTGAAGGAGGGCTGTCCCATAAATTCACTATGTAGTGTGTTAACGATGAGGCTTGCATATAACTATGACTGTGTAACATAGAGTGTAGCATTTAATGTTTAAATAGCTGTAAGGGCTGACAACGTGCACAATATAGACTTTGAACATAATGGACTTAGTATGAAACGTTGACATTGAAGAGATTTACTTTGAGACATATTTAAATGAGAGTTCGATATATGTGTTGTAGATTATCAATAAGTAAGTTTCTTTTAAGAGTCCTATTAGTTATTTTATTAATCCACGAATTAAACAAAAAAGAAAATTCTTACAGTGGTATAACAGTATTTTGTACATTTTTAAATATTTGTGCAAACACATAATATACTTGAGCATCATAATGTAACAAACTGTTTATATAAGAGACTAAAATTGATCTCAGGACGATTTTGAGCATGGACTTTATGTAGAATAGCGCCAGTGTATGTATGTAAACTTACAAAACCATAGCACGTTACAATTTGATAAGCCGTTGAGCATTTAGTATAATAATAAGGCCATTGATGTGAATTAGTTACCACGTTTCTTGCATTCAAGAACTGGTTCTGCCACGTCTGCCATACATTGTATATCGTATCTTATTCGCCTCGACATACCGTAAACAGAAGCTGTTCGGAAAATCATCAATTTATTCTGTAAGAAGTTACGACTGTTAGGCACTGAAATCGGAAGCAAGGTCGATGGTATTTTTCTAGCAATAGTGCGATTAACGTAACATTACTCAGCATGTACTGTTATGTCCGCTTCTGATAGCGCTTCTAGTCCTTTGAATGTATTACTAAATTATATACGTTTGCTTTTTAATAGGTATACTGCAATGGCGGACAGAGGTTGCTTGAGTGTTCATGACCGTCGACAACTACTGAAATGGAATCCGAATTCCGAGAAAAAAGAGTTGCATCTTCTGTATAGTTTCAATCGCGATGGTGCACGTGCTTCAACGTTCCACGATAAGTGTGATCATAAGGGCCCAACTTACACTGTACTGTACAGCCCATGTGGATCAGTGTATGGTGGCTACACGTCAGAAAGCTGGGAAAGGGGGAACGTCTACAAAGCAGACGCTACTGCTTTCTTGTTCAGTCTCTCTTTCAAAAATGGAAGGAATGACCTTAAATTTCCTGTAATGAACACCCAGAAGGCCATCTATTGCTATGATTATTACGGACCAACTTTCGGGAATGGTTACCATTGGATTCCGTTGTTTTGGAAGGGTTATGATATGTTTACGTTTAAAGGGGAGCTGACAAAACACAAGGCTACATACACATTGAATGGGTATTTCAAGTTTGGATACACGTTCGATATGCTCAACAAAAGGACCAACGATGTGACAAACGGTTCTAAAACAGTAAGCAACCTTGAAGTGTACGGCATTCGAGGTACGTGTTAATGTGATGAATATAAACTTCTGTTAATAATTCCTATTTTTGGCACACAGGATTGACCCGGCGGCGGTCAGTTATTCATGCCTGGGAAGAAGTAGTTTTATATAATAACAAGGTCACCCTTCATCATCTCAGCATCTCAGCCTATAATCACTTAAAAGTTAAAACTTACACAGCGCTTTAAACAGCGATTTAAATAAATAACAGCGACACTAAAATTTTAATATTAGCAAAATGTATAGGAGGCAGACCCTAGGTATCTGTATGGTTGATACAATCAGCGCACTACAGGTTAGGTGGATGACCTCCTCCCATGGTTGAATGTGCCCTGACCGGAACACTTTGACAGAGGACACTCAACCCATAAGACTATGTGGGTCAACTAATAAAGTATTTAACTCTTTTTAATGAAATTGTATTTAATAAATAACGCAGGAAATACTAATTAATTTGGAACTTTTAAGCATGAGCATTTGTTTGTTTATGTATCTTTTATAAAGCCTTTTACATTAATGTTAATCCTTTATGGTTTTAGATATTGCAGATTCCCTTCCATGGAGATCGATGCCACCGATGATAGAAGAGGTATGATGCTTTTGCCATTTATAACTTAAATACATAATTGATAGTGTCAATTGTTAAATTAAGGAAAATGGGGTTTACGTTTTCCAAAGATATCTGTCTTGCCTTATTCCGAGTCATGGGAACAAATTACTTCTACAAGTCTACAAATCTGTAATAACTTTAGAATATGTCAATATGAGTAGGTGGTTTTGGTGTTGCTTTATCAATTGAAATCAGTAAAACTTAACCCAAGACCCATCTTAAAAATAACGTATATAGACATTTTAAAAGATACAGCGACCTATTTTTATTTCCCTTGGCATAACGGAAAGCAAAAATGGGTTTAAAATGTGAACACTTAGCGCGTTTTTGTTATGCACAGACTCTGATCTTATGAACTCATTACATGACACAGAGTACCTGTAACATACTTGCCACAACTTATGATAAGACTGAAACGGGCTATACAATGAAGTAAGATCCTATTATTTTAATTAAACTATGGGTTATTCTTCGTAAGTTCCCCTAACACAGTCTTTGCGCACCTTATTTTTATTTTTGTGTAACTTGCCATTCAAGGCGGTAACTGTTGGGTTTGCTCTTTTCGTTAAATGACTCATCACAAATTTGTTATTGCTTTTTACTCTGCTTGCATGTGAAATACCTTTGTCCTGTGCCTTTTCGGAGTTTGGTATATGTTGCAATGCTCACCGGAGTTTTCATATATTCTTAATAAATATGCGAACCAGAAGCGTGTAGGACAATGTGATGAAAAGCTGGCTATATAATACATCTCTTGTGTACTAAGTTATGAATTTGTGTTATGCACTTATCACACATTCACGGGTGACCATCTCGCACATTAGCGGCCAATCGGAACACCTCGGACAATTCACGAATCATCTCTCGGTTGTATGTAGGTAGTCGGATCACCTCTGCCATATAATGGTCTGCTTTTGTGACAGACGTCAAAACAAAGATGGCAGCTCGAAAGACAGCTCGGATGAAGCCTGTAAAACTTCAGTTTGTGGCGGCTCCAATTTTAAATCATCCAAGCTTAATTTTACCCAGCGCAGCAGACACGCAGCTGTCAAACGATACCATTATTCATGTTTTGTGCGAACTACATTTGAGGCATAGTCTTCTTCCGTCTTCCAGCGAACAAAACGATCATGATTTCATTGTGTATCATTGCACCAGATACATCCGAGGGATGATTGTACCGAGGACGGAATTACCCGAGGAGTTCAGCGGCTAAAACTCGCCATTGTCTGTAGCTATTATTACTAATCCGTAGAAACTCGGCTTAACCGTTCTCCTATGTGATTATTCGTGAGTGCGACTTTACATCGTACAGTTTCTTAAAATGATAAAAATTTAAGTACGTATGTATGTAACCAGTTCTGATCCGTATTGGATCATTTTCTTAGACCGAGTTATTTCTTACGAAAACATGTCCTTTTTAAGCTGTTCAAGCTCTTGTATAGCAATGAACGGTTTAATTAGGACCTTCATGAATGAATACGATTACTTAAAAAGGTGACACAAGTGAATTTACGAATATTAAAACTTAGCTAAAATGTCAACATGTCACTATGGTAAGGCTTACAAGAACACAACCTAAGGGTCGTTGATATTAAAAAATAAAAATATAAGACCTACCGTTCCGAAAGATTACGTACTTTCTTTCAACAAATCAATTGTATTCGATACCGATTTAATTCAATTGATAAGATTAACGCTACATGTTTCGTACCTTAAATAGCAAATCCGGCGTATTTTTATATTGTATTATTTAAACATTAAATTAGTCATGGGTCAGTTATAGAACGTGCCGATGATTTAGCGTTACCATATTAAACATGTTTTGCAATCGTTGAATGTCAGATAAAGCTTAATATTAAGACAAATATGTATACCTAATTACCTTTCATTTTTTTTAAATATTTTATAAAATTAACTTTGAACTGAAAGTCGTAAGTAAAAGGAGAACTTACCTGTAGTAAACTTAACATATATTATGTTGCACTTACTTGTTGAAAATTACACGTGTTTCATTTTTTGCTGACACTGTAAAACGAGTGCCGTGTACAATATTAAAACAAACTAAGCCTAGGAATTTCATACGTTTATTTTATGCTGTTGACTGTTTCTAGTCAGAGAAGCTAAAACGAGTATATCGCTGTTGTAGACTTTAATTTCATTAAACTATACCTAAAGTATTTCATCATACTGAAAAAATCATAACACAATGCTTGATAGTTTAAATTTAAACATATCGAGTATGTGATAATTCCCATAGGATTTCTTCATATCTTCCTATTTTATACAAATGACCTCTTCAGTAAGAATGTCAAAGTGAGATCAGTCTCTACTTTTTTATATACTACCATAAGTATGAATAAATTTAGCAAAAAATACAAAAAGAAATATTTTCTTTACTATCAAACAAAATCAACTCAATCCGCAATATACCGTTGTTTAATTGTATCATCAATTAGAAAATATGATAGTGTCCTGTAAGTATTATAACAAATATTAAAATTTGAAAAGACAAATGACAAAGGTATATAGATACAATTCAGATGTAAATTTTTCAGGTAAACTGTGATGAGAAATTACATAAAATAGAGAAAACACAAGAGTAACTAGTTTTACGAGCTCTACCATTGCACTTCCAGAATTGTTTCTCAAATGCAAGCAGTTAAAAGATCTACTTAAAATACAACTATCCAAGTGATGACGTATTCTTAAAGCTAAATTATGGTGTTCTTAAAAGGAAAATAATAACGTAATTAAAATGCTGTCCACATTGTATGTGGGTGGGGGATAAGTATTATTTCCTTTCGAAGAACTACATATAATTCTTGATTTTGAAAGAAATTAAATTCTTTTGATGTTATAACCGTAAACGATCAACTATTTGCGTCTATGAATTTATGACGCCGACAAAGATTATTTGTCTCTTTTTCGAACCTGCGTTACCGTTTCCAATCAAACGGTGCACAGGAGACGATCCAGTAACATCGGCTATACTAACACAAGACATTGAAGGTAGAATGTGTTAAGTTGCCATTCGCTCTGTATTTAACTATTATGGTAAATTGTCTGCGGTTAAAGTGAGGCAAAGTGATTTCTTGTAAAAACAGGGTCACATCCTACATCTATAGAACAGTATAAACGGATAAACGAGGTTTATTATAAACCTTTTAAGTACAGTGTATTTTACATTATATTATAGTAGCAATTAGAAATTCGAAAATGTATTACGTTTGAACTTTACCAATACGTTAATCAGCTCAATTAAGGCAGCAAGATGTGATTTTATTTCCAATTTCACAATTCACTCTATATGGTATATTTTAAGAAATAGCAAAATAAATGGCAAGTAAGTGTGCACTTAGACGTGAAACATGAGATCCCGTTAATATTATTAGCTATTTATCCCTCATAGCACTGATTTTTAATTTTAATAATAAAGTTGCTTGTACTAACATACACAATAATTCAAGTATTTATAAATCACAAAATAATATAAAAAGTTAATGCTTTAACGAAAGACATGTTAAATAGGCGATGTTTTAGAATTTTGATTGTATACTGTTTTTAACCAATGGATATTTATTACCGTTAGGCAAACAAAACACAGCGGAAATATTCTTGCTTGTAGCAGATGTCGACATAATTACGTACTAAAGCAAATAAAGTTTCTGAAACTTAGGCGCGATAACAATAATATGGTGCTGGTTTCACGTAAAACGACGGATGATAGCCCAATATATTGTTTTTTGAAACTTTCTACGGGTGGACTTTTGTTTGGGGTTTTATTGAATTTTGTTTAATCTTTAGACTACCAACGTTAGTATATTGAAGCAAAATCGTACACAGCAAAATGCTAAATGACTTCTAATAGCTAATCCTATTGATAAAAGGTTGATGCATTTTACGCTAAGAACCGCGCAACTTCTTGAACTTGAACCTAACATTGTTTCTGAATCGTTCCTATACCGCAATAACAGATACATTACAACATTTTCTGTACTCTTTATCTCTGACGAATAGGGTGTTAATGGTCGTGATTGTGTAACCAGTGATAAAACATGCATCTGCAATAGTTGTGTCATCGCTTTTTTCCAATTTAGACTATTACTTTACAATTATTTTGGATAAAATGCTTTCATCTTAAAATGTCAATCGCCAAGGATTTGTATTGATTTACTAAAATTATCTTTGCAAGCTTTTAGAACAACTACGAACGGAAGCAGAGCTGTTTTATCCGTGCAATCGCCAAGTTGAGAAAGCGAAGATCCTTTTGTTTGGGCAAAGATGTGCCGGCAAATCAAGCTTTGTGAACAATGTACATTCAGCATTTAAACAACGAAGAGCTCAACGGGCGATTACCGGGAGTGCTAACGTCAAGGCCACGATTAAGGTAGGACGTCATTTTTAGTTCAGGCATCCATTATACAAGGACGTACACGTGTTTTTACCATGTTGGGAACACAATAAATAACTTTAATAGTATTGTTGCGCCTTGGTATCGTCGACTAAACGTGTAATTATTGTTACATGGGGGACTAGTTTAAATTTATTACTTTTTAAACAGATTTCCCATATTAAATTAACCAAAGAATTATTATTGGAATTAAACAAATGAAGAAAATACAAAATTAAGTTTAAACAATCTTTTATTTTAACTATTGTTCACTTTAATTGAGCAATTATGCAATATAATTACTTACAGTAACAATATCTTCCTCCAATAACATAAAACAATTGCGCGGCGGATATCAAAAACGCCAAGTTGTAACAACCGCAACGAGGTCAATGTCGATAAAAATACTAGAAACAATTTACAGTAAAAGGGAATCTTAATAATTAAAAAAACAACGAAATCAGTTTAAGAAAATAAACCTTAGTTCTACCTAAGACACAAGCAATTAATGATAAACACTTGTTAAAAATGTAACCGTATATTAACGCATGTAATGAATGGGTCTATATTACTTATTGCAATAATTAATAAACTTTCAACGTTAAAAGGAGTAAATATAAGTTAACAAAAATATGAAACCTACCAAAGAGCTAAGGATGTTAATCAACACAGCGAAAGCAAAAATATAAGTCCCGCAAGTTCAAGATCCGCGCCTTTTATAGAACTACAAATCTTACAATTTCAAACATCAAACATCATTCTCTAACAAAGGCCTCCCACAGGAGTCAAACAAAGTAAGTTAGACTTACACAAATCCAACAATATAATAAAATTATATTTAACATGTAATATATTTATAACAAGTAGGTAAGTTACTTGCACAACGTTGTAACATCATAGCTACACGATGAAATAGTATACATAATACCAACATAACAACAAGAACACCAAAACTATAAATCTAACAATTCCCCACATGACCCTTCTTACACTTAAGTTTGTAAGAAAATCAGTGTCGTCAACTATGATGTCATTCAAAGAACACAAAACAAAGATGGCGGAATTAAAACATTACAACGACATGTGATCTATCGTTTTACATAAAAAATACTGTATAATATGGATAACGAAATGGGTTAACATGGATTTTTGTTATACTAACAATAAAACCATAACACACAGGTTGCTGTCGCAATGTAGCGAGTCTAAATTACTTAAAAATAAGACTTCTATGTTGTGCACAAATATGTGTTTACACCAATTTGGAATGGAATCGAAAAAAGCAAGATGGAGTATTCTGATACATAGAACAACGTACAATTAAGTTGCTCTTTCCTTAGACAAATTTGTAGGGCTAACAGTATTTAACAGTGATTAAGCTGTTGCTATGCAATGAAATCATATACTGATCCCTTTATGTTTATTTTAACGTAAGCTATGTTATAGCACATGTTTTTTTGCACAACATTATCCGAGTGTGTGCCAACTGAGGAAGATTCCGTAATAGGGGCCATGACTCAAAATCCTTCCAGAATGTTTTATTAATGGGTCGAATACAAACATTGTCTTGTTATGGTGACGGTAGTCTATGCCACATAGCTAACCTAATCCTCCGAACTCCATACTACTTTCTGAAACAGATTTTCTTGTGGTCTTCTTGCTTTACATGAAAACTATTATAAGAGGTATTAATTCGAAGATTTAAGTTAGTGATTAGTTGGTGGTCGTAGCTGGCTCCGGACATTTTGCGGATGTCAAAATTTATTTCATACCTGATGCAAACAAGCATTTTGAAATAGTTCAACATGACAATTCCCATCCCACCTTATAGTTTAAAGCATAAACTAGACTGTTAATGTTATTTCTTTTGCCAACTTGTAATTACCATATGCATTTTCAAGGTCTTGCCATCGTCAGTCCTTTACAGCCCAACCCTACTAACCTCACTCAAGGTTTTGCCACCGTCAATCCAATACAACCCACACCTACTAACCCCACTCAAGCTCTTGCCATCGTCAGTCTTATACAACCCACACCTACTAACCCCACTCAAGCTCTTGCCATCGTCAGTCCTATACAACCCACACCTACTAACCCCACTCAAGCTCTTGCCATCGTCAGTCCTATACAACCCACACCTACTAACCCCACTCAAGCTCTTGCCATCGTCAGTCCTATACAACCCACCACTAATAAACCCACTCACGGTCTTGCCACCTTCAGTCCGATAAACCCCACCCCTATTAACCCCACTCATTGTCTTGCCAACGTCAGTCCTGTTCAACCCACCAATTATTAACCCCACTTAAGGTCTTGCCACTTTCAGTCCTTTACACCCCACCCCTATTAACCCCACTCAAGGTCTTGCCACCGTCAGTCCTATACAACCTACCATTATTAACCCCACTCAAGGTTTTTCCACCATCAGTCCTTTACAGCCCACCCCTATTAAACCCACACAAGGTCTTATCACCGTGTGTCCTATACAACCCAACCCCTCCTTACCCCACGCAAGGTCTTGCCACCGTCAGTACTATACACACCACCCCTACTAACCCCACTCACGGTATTGCCACCTTCAGTCCTACACAACCTACCCCTACTTACCCCACTCAAGGTCTTGCCACCGTCAGTCATCCGTCAGTCCTATACAACCCACCCCTACAAACCCCACTCAAGGTTTTGCCACCGTCAGTCCTATACAACCCACCCACCACACCCAACCCACAACCTTTCGCTAAAAACGTAGTTGGTATGACATCAAGAACTCACTGGCGACACGTCTAGTAACACATCAGTATCAAGCTAATTGTCTATTTACATGAATGTGTCTGTATGTCGCACTTGCATGTGTAGAATGTAAAGTGCCAGATTCAGTTCGTGCATCCTTTTTGCTATATGTCTTTTGTATTGTGTCTTATGGTGTGTTTGTCTATAATTTTCCATAATTGTTTACGCTGTAAAAGATTTTTCATTACCTAATGTTATTTACAAATTGTTTTTGTTGCACTATCACTGCAATTTACATATAGTTCGATTTTAATTTTAACCCTCCTATTATTGTACCGATAAATATTAAAAGGGTATGATCTATTTTAGACGAAATTAATGTGATTTCTGACATTCATGGTGTGATAGAAGACTGACATGGATAATGCGTCTTAAAGTCCAAGTTCGATTATCTTATGTGAGATTCGAGCTTCGAACTTGGACCATCCGATCATAATGATGATGAAACACCACTGACTGTATACCTTTTATTAGTTCAAGAAATATTCTTTCACTGGGCGGACTGGACAAGAGCTAAGGTTTCAACTTTGCGACATGCCCGGCCTGGAGAAGAATGCTGGTCCTTATGCAGAAGATATTTCTCAGGTCTTGGACGGATGCGTCGAAAATGGATACACCGTTCGTATATTCTAGTTTATGTTTAAGTTCAATTTTCCGAAGCAGCAGTGGGAAGGTGGATGTGGTAGCTGTGTTGATGTAGTGTTAGTGGTTGTTGTAATGGTGGTATGGGTGTTGGCAGTCTTATAATTCAATAAAGCACTGAGGCCTCGTGACACTTTTCTTTGTTTTCCATTATTGGCTTCTCATTTTAAGACACATGGCGGCTGCTTAGAAATTGAGTAACATCCAACTAACTATTGACTGCTGCATTTATTCTTTTTTTACCTGTGCCGGCTGCCTTCACCAATATATCAACGGTACAGATCTTACTCACGTAAAATATATGTGCAAATTTTCTTTTACAGTAATAGTGACAATATATGAAGTAGTTATTAATATACATGTAAAAGTTGCGAAGTTGTGTTTTTGCTAATCTCCATCGCCATTCTTTTCTGTTTAAGTTTAAACCAGGTGAGCGAATATCCTCGGCGCCTGAGGAGAATGACGCAGAACCGCCACAGCTGAACGATCAAATACACTCGGTGTGCTTTGTAATTGATGGCACTACTGTCAACGACACCGACTGGAAAGAAACGAAAGAAATTCTTGAAGTCATACGCCAGAAAGGTACCATACAATATGCCACTCTTATTTGGATCAACAACTGAACATTTTGAGTTTCAAATCGTCCATTGCACAGAATCACGCGGCCTTGCACAGGCGATTAATATTATATTGCAAAGGAGGTTCACTTAATATTGATTATAAGCAAATATTCACATTTCCGATGTTTACCGCTATTGTGAACTATATATAAAAAATAACGATCATTTTTCGGTGAACAAATTTGGTCTAAATTAAACGCGCATACATGCTACCGGCTTTGACCAAAATAAACAGAGTTTGGAATTAACTACTACCTCAGACATCCCTGTGCTCTGAATCTAAAAGACCTAAGTACGCCATTTCTCTTCGAACGCGTGCGGTAGCATTATACTGCCCAGTTAGACCATTTTCTCTAGTCAATGAGTATTATTTGAAGCATGCCTAGACAATTGACGCGTTTAGTCTCCTTTTACATACAGTTTTTTGCTTCCCAGGCATGAATAACTGACCGCGAGTAGTCAAGGTAAAATAGGGTCAACCCTGTGTGCTTCTGAAATCTAGCTTTCTAATCACACTGAAAGCAAGCGACACCGACCAAAAAGGATACATTGATTGCAAAAAAAAAAAAAAACACTTATGGAATACACTAATTCCTCATAAGCCTCATGTCTATACAGTTAGTCACGTCCGTGAATAAATTATAACATTTTCACAATATGGCACTATGAGGAAAGTTAGTATCAGCAAATTAAAAATAAACAGTCATTAGTTAATATATTACACATATTTTCCTTTTTAATCGAGAACATATTACTTAAAAACAAACATTACTTGACCTACACAAAGAGCCTTATGACTGAGCTTTTTTTATCTAAATTTCTTTACATTTTAAAACATTTAGATATTTTCACATTAAAATACTGCATGAAATGTCTTGTGCATTTTATTTAAAATGAAGTGCATATATAAAGTTGTTTATTAGGACCAGAGTGAATAAGTGATTTTGTCTTCAAGTACAGCTTAGCTGCGGATAATGTGAAACAAATTATCGATTAAAATAATGGAAATATGTCGTATCTTTTACATAGAGATCTAAGGATAAAATAAATTAGTGTTTATTTATATGTAAAATACTGATTTTTTATGGGTGCTGGATGAAAAAGAATATATCTTATACCAGAAAATAAATTTGTGTGTTTTACTATTGAATATCATTAATATAATTTCAATCTTTTGTAAGAAAAACTAGCAACATTAAAATAAATTAAGTGTTAATGGTAATGGTTCGTTATCTGTAGATACTTTACATTCTGCAAATATTTTTATGTGCATGTATAACTTTTGGAAATGGATTGATTTTATTGTAAGTATTGTAACGAACTGATTTCATATTTTTGTTTTTAATCGGCTTTTTGTTGTATATGTCATACCTCTTCATGAGATAAATATAAATTGTCAACATCGCTAGTTGCAGGTGAAAATAAAAAGAGTTTTAAATATGTTGTAAACATATTCTGACCTACAATTAAAATTATATTCACTAAAGGTTCGAAAATGTAGACTTGAAAATATCCAATTGAAATCCTTAATGTAAAACGAAAAACATTAAAAACGCCCATTTGTAATGAGGCACATTAGAATTAAAATATCAATCTCACGTTGGTTATAACTCCATATCATGAAAGTGAAATACTTGAAAATACTCAATAATTATGTTTGCAGTGAGATTAAATTGATAAAACTATTGATCATTTAAAAGCAGGAGTAAACCTGGTAAAGGGAAGTATTAAAAAAAGCTTCGCATAAATTTACTGAAGTTAATATGTTTGTTTTGTTTTTGTTTTATCGCACCGACACAATCATGGTCATATTGGCAACGTCCAACCAATTATTGGTGGAGGAAAACCCCTGACTTATGACTGGGTAAAACCACCGGCGCACAGCAGGTTAGCTGTAAAATCGTCCACACATGTTAAGTAACATGTTGAGACTGTCGCTACCATGTGACCACTATTAAACAGGGATATATATAGGTCTGGTAGCAAATTTGTCATTATGGAGTTTAAATTTGATTGAAAAAACAGTCAAATTGATTGTTTTTATTCGCGTTTCAATCAAAATTCGACTTTGATACAACGTCGAGAAAATAACATCTAAAGCTTTCATTTTCGACTGTAAACCCGACGGTCATACGACATTGGACTTCGATAGAACTTTTACATATTTCCTTGACATGATGCGCAATTCACACATATTAACTCCCTTAGTAGAATTATAAAATGTTCCATAAGAATTCAAAGCCTTCAAAAACTATATGAAAATGTGACTATAAATTGCAAAAAGTTATGTCAGACAAACTGTTTAATAAACTACCCTATGTCGCAGGTAGAAATACACCATCCAGTGAAAAATGGTATTGTGTGATATTAGCAGTGACCACATCTATCGCCATACTTCTCACATCGGTTACATTTTGCTATAAATAATGTTGACATTGAGATAATATTTCTTAAATTTAGGAAGTTACATTACTGGAAGCACACACATCAATGTGATCTAACAAAATATGGTTATGATCATGTTTAACCGTGAACACCACTGTTAACGAGCAAAAATTGAAAATGTTGACAGCGCTTGCTATACGGACATGAGACAATACACACCGTTGCATATACACATCTTTTAAAGGCTTCAAAATAAATAACAAGTGTTCATTATGCGTGCGTAACTACGTATCAGGCCGAGCAAATACCATTCATATCAATTTTATAACACGTATCTGTTCATTAATAAATTTTAAAAAGCATATGCATACTTAGTGAGAAGTTACAGCGTTACAACAGCGCTACAACAGAAAGTTTGGCTATGTTTTAGATGTGTGATACACCAGAAGGTTTTCTTCAGGCATATACCATGAAACCAAATAAAATATTAATTTACAATATTGCTTTATATATTGTCATGTGTGTTTAAATCGACGTTTCTATGTTCCTTGAAGTAATTTGTGCTGCCTTTACTGTGGATGCTCCATAACCAGACACATCTTGACACCGGACGATCTATCGTGGAGATTATATTTGCTTTTGCGTTAGCAAGGGAGCTATTTTAAATTTGTATTTTACACTTTCAACATGAAAACCTACTTCTGACCTATAACGCTTGGGGTAGTTATAGAAAGTATTATTATGATCGTGCTCTCTGTGTTTTATTTCAGGTGTTCCTCTGATGATACTCCTGACCAAGATGGATGAGATTATTCCAGGTTTAGGGCCAGACATGTCTTTGATCTTTAAAAGCTCTGTCGTTGAACAACTAGTACACAAAGTAGCAAAAATGTTTGATGTCCAACATTATCAAATATTGCCTACGAAGAACTATGAGAAAGAAACTGACGTTTTGGAAGCAGTCCATGCGTTGACGTTGTTTAACGTCAAACAGATGTTGATAACAACAAAAGACTTCATGGTCAACGACACCCTCCCTGACGATTTAGTTATTACCATGTATAAAAGGGAGGAAAGGCAACAACTGTCTGAGTCCGAGCTGTCCGACGCTTAAAAATATCTCGTGTGTCATTAAATCAAGTAACCTTAAAACGTGCATTAATTACTTGTGTACAAAAACAGTGCGAGACAACGTCTAACGTTTAATTGTCTGTTAAAGAGTTGAAATATATTTATGTTGCATTTGTATTCAAGTAAATGGTGAAGAAATTACGACGTTTGGTCACGAAGGATGTCTTCGAAGTTCGTTACTCATAGCTGGTGACTTTTTATATCCTAATTTTTTAAGCATGAAGCTACTTGCTTTGATAGCTTTTGTGTGATTTCCATTTGTATTTATATCCATTCCTTCTCAGTATATAGATCAACAGAAATTAATAAGAGTCATCTAAACGAGGAATTAAATCATGGATGAAAAATGAGCACGTTTAAATTAAACAGAAAGGCTGCCAAAAAGTCTTCAAATAATATTAATATTATACATACGTAAGCTGTTTGTTTAATTTCATAATTTTGTCTTCTGTTGTTTTATCATGTTACCTTTACCGTTAATATCAATACAAAAAAGGAAAGAGAAACAAGGAACATGCATAACAGCCTTCAGCAAGAACAATGTAACGCTTTTTCAATTAACGAGTTTGTTTTCAGAATAATACTAAACATAAGCTTAAAAACATAAAGCTATTCTCTGGAATATTGTTTTCTTTTTTATGTGATAAAGTGACTTGGAAAGCAAAATATGAGATCCTGCTCGAGTTATATTAAGGGAGTGTTTTCACACACGTTTAACCAAACTTAAAATTTACGTGTGGAAGGTAGCTTTGCGTATTTTTGTATGCTGATTGATGATACCATACTAATACTAATACTAATACTAATACTTATACTAATACTAATACTAATAATGACCCATAAATTTGATGAATGTTAATTGTTTACGGAAATGTAAGATATAATAGATATAACATTATAGTTTATATTTATATTAACGTGTTTTGTCACATGTGAACATTTAATGTATGTTTGATCGGAAATAAATTATATTATTTTTAGTTTAATTAAAGTCGTTTTGTATCTGAATCTGACAACGTAAGCGGAGATAATGATGATCGCTATAAAGTTAAACACGATTATGACGATGGTGATGATGATTATGATGATGATATGAGGAGGAGGAGGATGAAACATTGGCTGCATGAATTAAAAAGTGCGAAGGTCAATTATTTAACAAAATTAATGCAATAAAAGAACACAATCAATTAACATAAAAGCTGAAATTCCTTGATAAAAATCAAAACAAGAATATTTAATCACAAATGACAATGTTTGACAGGTTTTAAAAGAAGGCGAAGTTGTTTTTTTAATCTAGCGTGCGTAGGACTCCCGTGTCCGAGCATTTACAGTCGCTGACTCCTCAGCCGCTCACCGCGCGGGTTCGAGTTCCGGCCGAGGCGAGAACTTCCATTTGGAGATGTTTTCCAGCTAACCTGCGACGCGTCAGTGGTTCTACGCAGGCCTAAGTCTTGGGTCTTCCTACACCAATAACCAGCTGGACGTCGCTAATATTCCCATAATTGTGTCGTTGCGATGTAACAATAAAGGAACAAATATATCGCATTTAAACAAAATATTAAAAATTACACAATACAAAGACTAGTGCAGCAAATCTGGCTGAAGACCAACCGCATCTCTCTATGTCAGTGGCAGGCACTGGCATTTTTGCTTAACACGAAATTAACTGACTAGTACTGAAAGGGGAACCACCCAAATTTTACTAGTAATATTAAGAATAACAGCAAACTGACTTAAAAGAAGAATCAGGCTAAGGACAACTGTAAAATTATGCGTTAATGATATTTCAATATCTTTGTTTGAGTTGATCATTTTTGAGTGCAGGCAAGTTTGTCATTAACCATGAGCAATCATCAGTCTGTAGATATTCTCATAACAAGTCATATTTAATACGTGGAACAACAGATTCACACATATTATTTAATGCATATGCCGCTGTCACAATATTGTCTGTAGCAGGCGCCGACCCAGTTTCATTTAACAAGAAGTCTAAGGGCAGCTTCTCTTGCAACATAGTGTATTTGTTGCGAACAAGTCAAATCCATCTTTCCATATGGATCCTAACATGAGCAGTTTTGCAGGTCGTTTTAATGTCTGCCGGTGAGAGCTGAGCCTTTCGTTTTGTGAAACTGATAATGTTGATAATGTTGCACAACACATTCCTACACTGTCGGCAATATCAATAGGTAAAAAAGAAAAGTTCCTATCAACATTTCCACACATATTAAAATTTAATCGATCTCTACACAACGGCAAACAGGGTAAATGTAAATGTGACAAAACCACAGAGACGAGACATAACACACAAAAAGAAAAAACATCAGTTACCGCCTTGGAGCGGTCAGTCGGCAAAAGGACCGACTAGGGTGCTTAAACCTGGTTTGTGGAGCGCTCCAACCTCGCACTTCCTGAAGGTTTTTCTATCAAACAAACAGTGTAAATAAAAATATCCCGTCAAAGTGAAACAACTAACAGTAAGCTATTGCATCGGGGGTTTAAACAGATACAATGAACTTATATACATACAAAATATCTAGTAATAAAATAAACCTATGTACAGTATGTAAAGTAGATAAAAGCCTCGACAACCTAAAAATTCCAAATGAGAGAGTAGTTTGAAATAAAACAGCCCAAGCGCTGATACATAATAAGAACAATTTAAGATTTCATACAATGCCATGACGCCATATGCCAAAAGTGTCAAAAGTAAAATGTAAAAAATACGAAAGAATTCATCGAAATTTAGAAAACAACCCAACCCAACAAAATAAAATATAGTATTGTTAAGAGTTAATAGAAAAAGGTTTTAAAATAACATATAATAAAAAGCCGAGGATTTATCCGCAGTTGGCATATTATATCATAAAGGTACAGAAAAACGATGTTATACTTACTGTGCAATCTCACGTAAAGGGCATGGAGACTGCTCAAGTTGTGTCACCATTATAGGGTACGACGTGTTGTTATCGATTGCTTTTTTCAACAGCTTTCAGAGTATAAAGAGTAGACGATTGCATTCGCTTTCTATTTTGGTCGGGTACAAAGTTTAGTTCGTTTTGACGCTTTGTGACAGTCGATCGATCAATCGATATATATGCTTCGCTGGTATTATGACAGAGTTGTGAATTCTCTAGGTTACTAGGAGTAGACATACGTTACGTTAATTTCCAGATGGGATTTTTTTACCTTATGTCGTCTGCAGGTGCTTGTCAATAGAACACCGAATTTCGTTTGAAGTTCAAACGTACGCTGTTACGAAATCATCACACAGAGCCGAGTTTTGTTTTCGTCATTGGGTGAACTCATTTTGGCTTATCAAGTAAGGGTTTGTTTTTTTTAATTTGTCATGATTTTATGTAGTTCATTGATAGATTTCAATACCGGATTTATCACAAGTGACATATCTTATCAACTACGCTTTGTGACGCTTTTTAATGTTATACATTACATTAGTTAAAATGGCAATTAAACTACAACAGGGCAGTCATGTCTTGACTTGTTTTCAGTAAACTTCTAGCGAAAAGGAAAGTAGATATTTTCAGAAAATGAAACCAAAATTGCTAGAAGGCGATTCTGCATTTTTAGCTGTTCGTAAAAACATATTTAGCTCTTTATGCGCTATGTCCAATAGTAAAAGGATGTTGATGTTTTTCTCAATGTGAGCACAATGATATTTATATATCCTAATGCTTGTAGTGGCTAACTTCCTTGTCAATCTCATAAGCATTTGGTTAAAGTGTCCATACACAAATTACAGTTTGCTGTTTTTATTACATGAAAAATGTATTCGTGTATAAAAAATAAATCGTATTTCATATATTGTTGCAACAACATATGTAAACAAAACAAAAGAAACAAGATGACATTAAGTCAAAAATGAAAAGATACATACGATAGGGTCATAGAAAAATAGTGAATGAAGAAAAAGGCAGAAAGAGAAGTAATTAGAGACGCTCTAGGACGGAAACTGACACAGAAAGAAAAGATGGAGATGGAGTTTTTGTTGTTGTTGTTTTTTTATTTCTTTGCGCCAGAATGACAACAGCGTTTGTAATAAACGCATTTTTATAAAGTTAAACTTGAACACTTTATATATCGTGTCAACATATTTCATATTATCACTGCCGTTACAAAGGTTAAGATCCCATAATATCTGATGGCAATGCCTATGTTGTTTGTTTCTAATACACATTAACATCGCATTAAACATTTTTTAAAAGCTTGTAGCTGTCTTATAAAGGAACTTAAGTAATTTGATAACTGTACTGCCATCACGTAAATTGTATGTCAAAAGGTCAGATTAAGAAACTTTCATTTTCGTTTATAAGATTAATTGAACTTTATTTAAATAAAAATCATTCCTTACCATATTGTATTTTCATATGTTATGGGATATATGCAATATCGGTTTTAAATGTCGTTTTGTATAATCAATATTACACTGTCTTATGCATTTAGGCATTGTGCAATATATCTTCATGTATATGTATACATCATCATTGGATCAACGCTCAATAGAGTTATTATTAATGCATTAAATTCCTAAAAAAATGGGTTATAGAGAAAATACGATTATTTTATATAATACGAGACAGTCAAGTCAGAAGCGTATATATAATTTTAGTATAACCCGGGCTAAAATATGCAACTAGTCAAATATATTGTTGTGGGTTTGGGCGGTGTCGCTCGTCCAGAGTTATGAGAAAGCTGATATTCGGAAACACGAAGAATCTACCCTTCATGAAATTGACTACTCACGGTCATTCGTCATGTATAGGGGAAAGTAGTGCATGTAGATATACAAATGTGTAGATCAGAGGAGACTAGACGCGTTAATTATGTGCAAATATTATTCAAATGTTAACATTAATATTAAGACTGTGTAAACTAGAAGTTCCAATGATTATATGTTGCAATACACTATAGTGACTAGATGCTAGGGTCGAAACTTGGAGCGAACTGTAATCAGAACGAATGTTTCACTGACTATGTATTAACTACCCGGCCTATATTTGCGATATAATGAAAACAAGGGTTTATATTTTCAGACGTTAGTGACTGTGTTGTAACTTTTGTTACACTTTTCAATCTATACGTTTACATGATTTAGTTATTTTTGCCTTGCTATAATAAGTAAAAATTAAGTATTTGCGTATAGATGACAGATGATCATTTATCTTCCGAATTAAAAGGTTATACTATCTTTGTTAAGAAGAGGTGTTTTTGGCAACTGAAGGCATTCCAACGCAATATATGAATAACCACAAAATAATTTTTATTATTATTTATCCTCAAATCACTTGCAGGGTTAAACTTACACCACCCAAACATCGCTGTTCTGCAATTTGATTAAATATGATTGTCCAAACATAGAGGAAGTGAGTGGAGATATGACTCCGTTCTATGGCTTATATTCGTTCAGTTGCTGCTCTTGTAATCAATATTCTGATCTCAGGCCCCTTGCGTGGCATGATCAACGTAATAATGCAGGTAAGGGGATCATTCAAACGCTTCGTAACAAATCGTAACATTTCATTTGAATTATTTTTTAACTGGGCAGTGAAAGAAAATGACTTTTTTATAAACTTTACGAACATTTTTGTTTCTGGTTCCTTTGAAATAATGAAAAAGATGAAAAGAAAGTCTTTTAATATGTCAATAAATATGTATAAAGTTTTATATGCACTAATTTGGATGGTGAAAATCTGATACATTAATTTTTTCAAAATACACTCCTTTAATTTGGAATTTGTTTTGTTGTGTGATTGTTTTTTGTTGTTGTTGTGTTTTGTTTATGGAGAGGTTTTATTTGTTGAAACGCACCGACACGTTAGTCATGTTAACAATTTCCACCTGATTATCAGTGGTTGAATATTGCAGACAAATGTCTGCGTAGAACCACTGGCGCATCGCAGGTCAGTTTCAAAACCCCCCAATCCGAAAGTTCCGGGACCGGGACCCGAACAAAATATTGTAATAAAGACAGTAGAGGATTCTATCGAAACTTGCCCCTCTTCGCGCTGTTCACTTTACGAATATATCCCTTGGCAGGTATTTATTACACAAAATTCCTCAAATCTTGTGTAATTTATGATAGCCACGTCGAACTTTTTGAGCACCAAGCTTTTCTTTTTAGTTTTCAAAAACTTGCTGGGCAGCGTTTTGGTATATATTTCTTGTAATTTTAGCTCCAATTTGTGAAACCCGAGGTAATTTTGTGTCTTTTACTTTAAATTACTGCAAAGGTTAAGAAAGCCAAAAGTTGACTTGAACGTTTTACAGTTGATGTAGATTTATCATTTAGAAATTTTTTATTCATTTTTAAGTCACCACTAAAGCAAACATACCTTTTGAAGCTCTTTAAAATGTTACATGTCGGGCAACTACATTTTTCTAGGAAGTACAAATATTTGCAATATTAAAATGGTTTTGTGTGGAAGATACATATACTATAACTTCTTTAAAACTGCACATTTAAATAGTTAAATACTAAACAAATACACGAAAATTGTTTCAAAAACCTTTTTTGAAATGTTTTACTCGCTTATTTTCATGTTCAGCTAGCTTGGACAAGGGATAGCGAAAAACCTTTCATTTCTTCAAATATATGAAGAGCAGGTATCTAAATTATTTCAACAAAGCTTTAGTCATCTTTACAGCTGATAAGAACTATCATTTCAGATGGAGGATTAGTTGTTGAAAAAAGACAACAAACAACAACGTTAAACGACAGCAGTTTCACACTATGCCCCAGATACACGCAAAACAAAGAGAGACAAATTTATTCTAAGCAGCTTGTCTTGGCACATTTCAGAGAATTAAATATCGTGTGTTATGATTATCTGTGTGGACATATTCACAAGTCTGATGTTGATTAAACAGTTTGATATTTGTCAACAGCAGCCACTTAACGGACATACTGTTTACATTTCTGGTGGTAAACTACTTACATGTAGTGCACACGTTTTGCACACCTCTCTTAACAGTTTTTAGTAGACCACTTGCTAATACTAAAAGGAAAAGTAACCATTACATGGAAACTTGAGTGAAAAATCAAAGATTGTGTCTCGATTGCACGCACCTACATGTTGCTGTTAGCCATTGTTCTGTGAGCTCAATGTATCCATTGCCTTTGTTCTATTAATAGATACGATAATACAGACGCCATGGGTTCGTTAAGTTTTGTTGAACGTCGGCAGCTTCTGAGGTGGATTCAGGATTCCGACAAGAAAGAGTTGTTTCTTCTGTACAGTTTCACTCGTGATGGTGCGAGTGCTGCAACATTCCACGAAAAGTGCGACAATAAGGGCCCAACGTTCACTGTAGTGTACAACACCTGCAAATCGGTCTACGGTGGTTACACGTCACAAAGCTGGGATAAAAGCAATGGTTATAAAACAGATCATTCTGCTTTCGTGTACAGTCTCTTTCTCTCTAATAGAAGAACGTGTATAAAATTTCCTTTAATTTACAACGAAAGCGCAATATTTTGTAGGGACAATTATGGGCCAACGTTCGGTCTTTATCACGAATTATTGTTATTTCAAGGACCTTTGACAGCTGAAGACAATATCTACACATTGAATGGAGAATACAGTCTTAAAAAAGCATACAATATGAAGAACAGAAAAAGTGCGGATGTGACAAATGAAATTATGACGGTAACCAATCTTGAAGTTTACGGCATTCGAGGTATGTGTTTATGAGCTAAGTAACCCATTATCTGTGCTTATTAAACCAAATTGTTTCCTAAACTATGGCGTTTGAAATATTGCTAAACCTTTTTTAAAAATATCTTTTTTTAAAACCATTCGCTTATGTTAGTATACATGCTTTGTTCAGAAAAAGTAGGTTGTCTTTTGAAGACGTTAATTCTATATGCAACTGTTTGCCTTAAATGCAGAACGTTACATTTTTCTTCCATATTTTATTTCATTTCTTTTTTACTAGATATTGGATTATCCCATTGTAGAAACGTACCGTCGCTTACGGATGAGGTAGGTCAGCTTCTTGATAGTTTATCTAGTCGATGTTTCTGCTTTTAATTTTTACGGCAGAAAGAATTGTTGCAGCAACATTAATTAAATGAAAAAACAATCGCACTATGTATACAAGTTTTGACAGAAGCGTTTAAATTCAATTGTTAAATATTTGACAGCTATTATGTATTATATTGGTATAAAATAAAAAATGAAACAGCACATAGAGGTTTCATCAGAATTCCAATATATAATACAAAAAAGTTATTCGTCCAGATACCTCGAACTTTTAGCAATTTAAACAAGAACTTCATATATTGTCGGAGAGAAGCTTATTTTGCAAGTTATTAAAACGTTCTGCACTAATTAAATGTGTGTGTAAAAGTCGTTCAATAAACGTTCAATTTAAAACTGGTTTGTGATTTTCCCACAAAGTCATTCAACTAAGCCATAATCCCTCTGCAAGGTTACGGTCGGTTTCAAGTCTATTTGCTCTACAGTCTCATCAATATCATGGAACTGTCCTGTGAAAATCTTGAAAATATATCAACACTGTATTGACTTGTTGCAGTCGTACGACACTCTTGCAACGGACTTGACACTGTACTGTCAACATTTTCTCGCCAGTATCTTACGTCGGTCTAACGACCTTTTAAACTCACTTGACATGTCAGCTGACGGTCGTTACAACTGAATTGACTTATTGAAGTCGACCCAGACAAAAATTGACTTGACAAATGAATGAAATTTAAGTTAAACGCAATTTCGTGCAGTTGTGTCTGTACTGCAGTGTACCTTTGGGGTATCAGTATTATGTAAGTAAGTACCTTCAATTCGTGCGAACCGACTGTAGGACGCACGCTCTTACAATTTTGTGAATTATGATGGTGCAGTATGTGACAATGTTCCTATAATTGGACCTAAATTTGCGGGGTGTATTTGTCGATCGGTCTGTTGTCCCTATTCTGTTACAGTCGTCATAGGACAGTAACAGCAAAACAGCATTTATAAGAAGCATCAAAGGTCGCCACCGCGCTTCTGTTTAACAAGTGTACATATTAGCGCAATAACAACCCATCCAAGCAAAATAAAACCTTATTATACAAAAGAAAAGAAAGTGTATTAAGTCTACTTTACAGTGTGATTCAAAGTACAACATTCTCCGTCATAAACTTGTTTGGTTTTTACTATTAACAACGTGATCGTTATAACCTCATTCATCATACATTAACATCTGATTGAACAGCAAGTGGGGTTGTAGTACCAATGCATGAGAAATAGAGAATCTGCGCGGGAAAACATACAGGTTCTACTGCCAATTATCTTGCGTATGTCGTCGTATAGGGAGACAACTTTTGATTTTTCCTATAAATATTATAAGTCCAGCCTGCTTCTAACAACAACAGATAACAGATACAATACAAAACTATTGGAAAATAACGATTAACTTTTGATTTTTCCTATAAATATTATAAGTCCAGCCTGCTTCTAACCACAATAGATAACAGGAACAATAAAAAAACTATTGGAAAATAACGATTAATAGGCAACACAACACAGCGTTCAAAAGAACTAAAGTATAAATCATTAATACATATGTATAGACACATCAAATGTAATATACAGCTTTGCAGAAAAAAAAATAGAAAAAATACTAACTACATATTTTAAGTATCATGGATGTAAATAAACAAGATCAAAGACACGTTGTTATAAAGTAAATAAAGCACAATAAAGAGGAAGGAATTGTCTACTTACGAAACAAAGGAGATTTTCCTGCTTTTATGAGAATATTGCCTACCAAGGGGTGGGTGATAATGACTTAATGAAAGAGGTTTTCAATTCATCAACTATGTTTGAAACGTAACACCTAATATTAATAATAAAACGAACTGATTGCGTGTGTTTTATTCATGCTAAACCATGTCGAAATTGAAAAAAAAATGATAATTAGATAACAAAATTGGCCAAAACCAGATTAAGCTGTACTTCATTGTGGATGCAAGGGAATAGGTCTAAATACAAAAAACAGAACAGAATTGAACATAATTTAATTTTGACTTGTACATAGTATAACGCTGTAACGAATGCAATTTAAACAAATCATGCAATTGGTGCGATTTTTACCAAAACTTAAACAAGAAAAAGCATGGAAGTGATATATTCGAGGCGCCGTAGAGAGCATGCGTTGTAAACAAGAATATGGGAACTAAACACCCTATTCATACTGTCTATTCATTAGATAAATATTTTGAGTAACGGAACATAACTCTGATTGGAACTAGACTATCTCTACCTTTTTGTTCCTTGTTGTCTGCTGCATCTGTAATTACAAGCTGCATTTCTAACATCGGCACACTTGGTTTCTTTTGTAAAATCAATATTTCGCTAAAGTGGGTTCGTATTAATGCCAACTACTTTTTAATATTGGCAGGCTACACTTTTTTCTTGCAAGCTGTTCTGTTAAAATGCACTCAGTTCTTTTCTCTGAAAAGGACCTCACAGAACAACTACGACATCGTGTTATTAACAGCTACACTATCGTCTCCTTAAAAATACATTCCAAAAGAGGCAACAATAATGACCGGTTTCAATGCATGAAAGGTCCGCATTTGTCTATATAAAACATGGCGACATCAATAGAACTTTCTAGAAATAATTACATATCGACGCCGCGCGATTGCGCAGCTACAATCACGGTTATATTTGTACATGCCTTATAAATTACACTTCGATTAACCAGTTACGCCTCTGGACATTCTTTCAAATGTTAGGTATTGTATGGGCACCATATAAAATAAGAATAATATGGACGTAAAAAAATAAGAATAATGCATTCAACTTTTATACGTTGGCCGTCAGATATTCTTGTTTTTCGATCCCTAACCTACTTAAAAAAGCCATCACATTGACAGACGAGCCGCTGGATTTTGAGTAGTAATTATTTTTGTTATGATAAAAAATATCACATTGGATTGTCACTTGATTTTAGATATTTTTCTGCAAGTTTATTAAAATATATAAAGAGATCATAAGGTCAAAAGTCAAGCACTTATAAAAGCCACCCTTACACAGCTATAATCAAGTGCTTTGGCTACGGCTAAAGAGATCGCATGTTTTTTAAATGTGCGTAGACCACACAGAACTGGTTATGTATCCTGCATAGGCAGCTGTAACATGAGCATGAAAATAGTTTTATCAATTTCAGACGTTATCTTATATAGCCAATTTTTAGTTTGGATTATTTAATAGTTTGCCCGTTTTGTACTGATATCGACGTTGCCCATTTGTAGTCTCAGATTCCAAAAATAGACCTGCTTTCCCCATGTTTTAAATATCTTTCAGCGCTCCTTAATATAGGAATCGTACATCCATCGCGTCACAAATCAAGACCGTGTTGATAAAAGAATGTAAAAATTATCAATGTTACTATTTACGAATTGAAAACTGTGAACTCCGCGATTTTCAATCCTGAATTATCGAAAGCAAGAATGTTGTGACCTTGGCCGAAGGTTAGAATCGCTGACTCTCCTGGCCTCTCTGGCTCTGAATTCGCGTCTGTGCGGGGGCGAAGGACGTAATGTTTGAAGGTGGTTCTACACAGATATTAATTCCTCTACCAAAATACTGCAATCGCCAAAATTTTGTCGCTGCGATGTTTCTTAAATACCAAAACAAGAAACAGACGATGAAGAACTCGTTTATTTCGAGTAAACTACTTGCCCGTCACAAAAGAGAAAATAATAGCATGCTTTATTTTTATTTAAGAAATTTGGAAATGTTACTGTGTCTTGTATTATGTAATGTCGCCTTTGTTTTATGCAGATACTGAAAACGTTGTGTATTTTACTTGGTCCTTTTTGTGAACTTCTTAAGAACAGAAATAAACATAAATCATTGATATTACGCATTTAAATTGAAACATTTTAATTGTTTGATTCTTCTAGGTATTAGAAACCCTGAGAAAGGATGTAGTGTTGTTTCAACCTTTTGACAGCAAAGTCGAGAAAGCTAACATCCTTCTACTGGGGCCAATAGGTGCCGGCAAATCCAGCTTCGTTAATAACGTCGACTCGGTCTTTAAAGGACGGATGTCTTACCGAGCAAGCACTGGCTGCGAAGATGTTAGCACTACAATTACGGTACTACTTTTATTGGAACTCCTCGGCCCAACCTCTTTCGTTACTTTTCCAAGGTTTCACTTGACGGAGAGATATGTACGCATTTAAATATTATGTTCACCAGAATTAGAATACGTAAAATGATTATGCTATATGTAGTCCCAATGGCACAACAGACAGAAACGTCAGCAAAGCTTTACAATAAAGATATTTTATTAAACAAACATGATTTAAACATAAAAAGCAATATATTTTACAAACAGAGCAAATACATCTAATGTAAAGTGTTTCAGTTCTACATAGGTTAAGTCTGAAAATCCACGATTTAAGGTCTGAATGTAATTAAATTATATAAGCCAACTCGGTTGTATCTTAACGCTAGTTCGTGTATGATTTACTATGAAGGTGACGATGATAAATATTGACCGTTCCAAGGCGGTAACTGATGGTTTTTCTTTATGTGTGTTATGTCTCGTCTCTATGTTTTTGTCACATTTGTATTTACCTTGTTTGCCTTTGTCTACTGGTAGATAAAATTTAAATATCTGTAGAAATTTTGATAGGAACTTTTCTTATTTACCTATTATGGAATATAAACAATCATTTCTTGTTATTCTAAAACATATTCTAGTTTGTAACAAAACAATCTAAAAAATATTTCTGAATATCCTATTGTTCTCCCCAAAATTTGACAATAACATTAACAATGGGATTCAGAAAAAATGTATAAAGTAGACATGTAACCAACAATTTATTAGGGTGATCAAGGAGGCTGTTACCTAAAAGTGGGTTTCGGCATTCTTTGGAGCGATGCAAATATATTTGCTTTTTTCCTGTACATACTTTCTAAGATGTCAAAAGTTAAGAAGCAAACTCAGTCATGTATTATTCACCAAGTGATTGTACATGCCTCTGCGTGGTTACTAAACCAGTAGGTGTTTGCCAATTAATAACAGAAACTCGTTTTAATAAACGGTTTCAATGGACCGTTCCAAACTAGCTGATCTGAATCAATCAGAAATGTAACAATCAATTCATTTACCCTTAAAAATGTGCTCACAAGCTAATGAGTAAAATGCAATGTCCAGCGTGTAAAGTATGTACGGCTCTAAACATGTCGGAAGCTAAAGAAAATGTTTTTGATAACCACATTTATATATATCAATAGGGTTGTCGATAGTATATAGTGATTGCAATGCCCTTGGCGTAGTGGTAGAGTCGCCGATTTGACTCATTTAGCCTTCCACCGTATGGGTCCGAGTCATGTTATGGGCAAAGTCATTATGTGTGATGGTCTTACAGCTGACCAGCGATGTGATTGTGGTTCGACACAGATATTTGTCTGGGGTCTTTCTCCACCAAAACCAGCTGGATTTCGCTATAAAGATCATAACTGGTCGCTGCGATGTATCTCAAAAACAAAACAATCAGCATAAAAAAGACTTAACACACTCTGTTCGGCTGTTGTTCATTGGTGCTGTTTGCCATTGAGAATCTGAATTAAAAGACTGTAAGCCTATAGCAACAGTAACTAAGGACTTAAAACGGTGTATTCTTTTATTGCTGAAGAAAATGACCATGTGCAATGGTTTAGATTATGAATAACTTTAAATGTATGCGAACCAAAAGTCGTGTTTTCACATGCCAGTGGCAGGCCTTTTCGCTCCGTATCAAGAGCAATATGCTTGTAAGGTGCTGCACGCCGAAGCATGGTTTCTCACAAAAATCGATGTTGAATATAGCAACTTATACTGGTTATGCATTACAAAATATATGAAAGTTCTGTACATTAGACAGAATAGCGCAGAACGTTTGCATAAATTATGCGTAACAAAATAGTGATCGAGGCAATGAGGCATAGTAAACACGAGGTTGTAAATGCTAGGAAAAGGCTGTAAGAACACTAGTCAGTTTTACTGTCTACCATATCCGCGTAGTGATAATAATAATGATAATACCATATTGACTTTGTTGACCTGTGTTGATATTGTAAACATGACCTTTTTGTCATGAGCGGCATTTTGTAACCGCTTATTGTTTCAATGCAAACTTTCTAAATAATTTTCACATATTGCTGCACTTGTTTACTATATAAACGAAATGTTCATTGTAAATCACACATTAAATATGAGGAATAAATTTAATCACTAGAGCGTCATCCGATTGAAAGTTAATTATAATAATTACATAAAATGTTATATATTTGTGATGCTGATGAGGAAGGGGAGAAGGCAAATTATAATGGCGTTGTTTCTATTTTATGATATGAATTGTGATGGCAAAAATGATAATGATGTTATTTAGATTGTATTTCTAATTAGTACCAGGCGTATCCTTTCGTGACTCTTCCGGAAAGAAAACTACTGAGGTTTCAACTTTTCGACACGCGTGGCCTGGAAGACACCACAGCATTGAGCACCGAGGATGTCTCTTTGATTTTGGATGGATACGTCTCAAGCGGCTACATCGTGTGTATATAATTCTTATTTCCTTTCTCATTTGCATCTTGTGTTACAGCTGCTGTGATGGCAGTTAGAGTAACCGTGTATAGGTTACTGGTTGTGGATGTGATGGTGGTGGTCGTAGTTAAAGCGATAAATATGGTTGGCGATGGTGGTCTTTCTTGTAGGTGATGAAGAGTTAATACGAATGGATAAGAAGCATAGGAATTAAAGAAAATTAACTGGTGGATATAGGTCAAAATTGACAGACATCCCGATTTTCTATCCCTGTCAATACATTTATTAAATAACATTTGTCTTTATTTAAGTTTGAACCAGATGCGTCGATTTCCTCTAAGATTGAGAAGAATGTTAAGGGGGCGCCCATACTGAAGGACGGGATCCATTGTGTGTGCTTTGTGGTGGATGGCAGCACTATCCATGACATCTCGGACACCACATTGACCAAAAGCAAACAAATCCTTAGAGCCATACGCCAAAAAGGTAGATCTACACTTGTTTGTGTTGTGAAAATATTAGAACAATATGTAAGCGGAGCAGAAAAATAACGCCATTTTAAGTATGCGATGTCCAGCCGAAAGTAAATACGACAGAACTTGAAATGCCGAATGCACGTTCTGCTTTATTGATGGTGCATCGTAATTAGGTTTATGAAAATACAAATAATTTAAAGTGTATCACTGCATTTGACATCGCATTTAAAGTATCGAGAGCAGACTACATTACTACACTTTATGCATTTTCTTCTATTTATTTTTCTTCAATTTGATTAACATTTTCCTTGTTGTGTCATTACCCTTGTTTTTATTACTTTTTATCAATCTCTTTCCTTTCATGCCTTATTTCCGCATCACCTGCTTTTGGGCTTTTCACTGTATTTCTTTATACTTTATAAGATTTGTTTACATTTCTTTTATTTTCTACATGAAAAAATGATCGCCGCAAATTCGTGTACTGGCTGGTCAATTACGTTCATTTTTTCTTGTTCATTTTCGAATTATTATTTATTACGTATGTAGTTTCATATTAAAAATGAATGTAGAAGCCTCATTGAGATTGTAAAAGTAATGTAAAGAGAAATACTCCCCTATGAGAGCATTCGGAGAAAGTTATTCTTTTTTATTTTAAGGTTGTATTTTGTCTTTTTATCTATCCTTAATTACACAATTACACATATATTTTACTTACCACATGCAATTTCCTAATATTTGACTACCGTTACCATCTGTCATTCTATAACGTACAAAAATATGTGTTTAAATTTTTGCAATTCCCACTTCGTTGTCATATGTGGTCAGCCAGCGTCTAGTTTCACCTGTGTCTATATCAAGAAATCGTTACGCACTGGACCCGTAATCGTGTATTCAAAGTCATTAATAAACTAACCATGCAGTTTTTCTCCCTTTTTTCAGTAAATCTAGAATTTCGTTTTTTTTTCTTTACCTACTTTCTGTAATTTAATTTTAATTTTAATTTTTCTTTTTTGCATAACTACTTAAACTATTGTCTTTCGTATTTATATGCTTTGAGGCTGTTAAGTATGTTATATTTCTTAATAATTTATTATGTATAAGTGAAACCCAAACTTCTGCTCTATTGTTCACAAATTTATAGTGAATGTGCTATGTGATGTGATATGCTATAATCGTCTCTCACTCGTCAACCACCAAATTTAATAGGGTATAACATAAATAGTTGATCCGAAACAAATGAAGTCACCATTGCAAATAATTCCCTTAACATTTGTCCTTTTGTGACGAAATGGATTCAAACATCATTCTCCCTCAAACATACTTACCATTCTCTGTAAGATCTAAGTGTGTTTAAGCAAAAGGGGTAAGTTTTTTCTCCTCATTTAATGAAATTTGCTTTTTATATATACACAGCTTTAAGTATACATATGGGACATACAACGTTGTTTTTTTTTTTTGTTTGTTTTTTTGTTAATTTATTTTTATATGTTATACGTCAGGTTTAATAAGGTCCGGGAATGGATGGAGGTGGGATGCCTCGAGACTGCCGATACCTATTGATATAAGTACATTCATAGCTAACAAGAATTTGGAATCGACGATGTGGCATGGTCAAAAGTATGTTTTATGTGAAAGCTACATAAAACCACACTGTTGTAAATAGCGGTAGTACCTACGGGCGTAAGTAAAGTATGTCTCTGCATAGGTTATCGTTGACCATGCGATATTGTGTCGAGAACGAATCTGATGTCTGTTGTATTTATCCTTCTTTTTTCATACTACGGAAGCTAATGTATTTAAGGATTTAAACCATTTTATATATCTCAGCTTGAGTGTTCAATGTTTCCCATGCATTGATTGTCTGGGAGAATGTGTTTAATGTTTTCAGATCTTTTGTAGGTGTCCCTGTACTGATCCTTGTGACCAAGTTGGACAAAATAATGCTCGAACCCGACCACGATATGGAAATGCTCTTTACAAACACTTATGTCAAACTTATTGTTGACCAAGTAGCAGAAATGTTTGGTGCTCAAAAGAACCACGTGGTTATAATAAGCAATTATAAGAGCGAGGTTGAGGTATCAGCAGCCATTGATACATTGACGTTGTATAACGTCAGACAGATGTTGCTGGCGGCAGACGACTTTATTTTGAACCAGACACTTCTTGAAGATTCCCCTGGACCTGGATTACAAGTGTCTGAAGAAGGTCTATCTGATTCTTATGAATAGAAAAACAAACAGATTGATTTTAGTGGTGTTAGAAACTGTGAACACAGCTTCTGTTTACATATGCAGATGTGGTTGTTAAAGTTTCTACTAAAGTACTTGCTAGTAACAGAAAACTCATACCCAATAAAAATGTAGCTTGCTTAGAATATGCATAAACGACAGCAAAATGTAACGCATTCAAATTACACATGTACTCCCCTCGTTACGTTATTGTGAGCATCTTACTTAGTGTTTTGCAATAATTGACTTCATTGTATTTGATTTTTTTAGAAATAGGATGTAAACCATGGGTGGCTTTTTAGCTTAATCTTGTCATTGCCTGTATCGGTTTAGTTGAAATTGCTGTCCAAATAGATTGAATTTTCTACAAGTATTACTTAGGATGTCGAGTTCCTTAAAATATATTTTCTACTTGAAAGTAATGTGTTTTATTTGTCCAGTTATGAAAATCATGATGTCTGAAGAAAGTTGTTTGGATACTTGGTTACTGTGCATTTGCATTATAGATTTAACCTAAATTGCAAACGCTTTATCATTTTATGAAACTATGTTATCATTCATGTCTCCTTGTTGTGGTAAGAAAATCATAGACCGATTCCATCAAACCTTTATATTGATGTGACATCAGTGATTGAACGCAGGTTTTGGTAAGTTAACTTGACCAGTATATTAACTTTTTCTTCTATTTATTTTTTGTTTTAATTATAATTATTGTTACTGTCATTTGTGCCTTGTTTATTCTTCTGGTATGATTTATCTTGTTGTTTTCTTCACGAAACTGTTCATTATAACTGATGTCATTTATAAATTGTTTTATATTCTGCTTTTATTTGCCTTAATTTTAACCATGCACTATAAAACTATGTTCCTTACTATTGTCTGCAAAAAATCAATGACAAATCCCTTATCAGCACATTGCCATAGCACGCCTTTACTTAGTGTAGTGTTTCTCGTGCAAAATAATATTGATCATGTCATATATTATAATTCAGATAGTAAGATAAATTGTTAAATATTTTACATATTTTGTATTCGGTGTACTCTTTTCTTCTTACCTGTTAAAATATAATACTAGCATAAAATGCAAGATACCGTGTATGTACCCTACCCAACACAAAGCCTAATATATTTATATGGATGCCTAGCCAAGTTATTACATTTTTAGACACTTACTACTGGTAAAGATAAACTTTCTCCCATACTTTTTGTGTTAGAACCTATCGATCTTAAAGTGTTGGCTTTCAAGCAGACGGTTATTGTTTAGGAACACAGGAACAGCTCACCTATTTACATGTAATCCAAGTGATCCATGATATTTATTTCACTATCACAGTATGCTGGTATCTCGCTCAGCTTATTCAGAAATTCGGATATTATATATTTTTGCATCTTACAATACAATCATGTATACAATAATTTGCCCGGGCAGAATGTATTAATAAATGTACACATACAAATAGGCACATCTAAGGTGTTTGTTTATATATTATATGAAACAGCTTTATCTGAAATATGTTAACAGCAACAAGGTTTTTCCCAAATATAAATAACTCCGACATCAAAATGAACATTAATTATTAAGGATCAAGATATATATAAATCTTATTTTTACTGTCTTATTCTTAAAATCATGTTCCTTAATGTATCAATACGTTTGCCTATGATGAAATTCGATGCAACCATTATCGCCAACGGATTAATAGTCGTTCAATACACAGAAAAAAGCCGAATAGGATAATAGTCTTTGTTTCAAAGCATATACTGATTCATTCACTAGGTATGATCCTAGGTTAAATGTTATCATGATTGGTTCATATAAAGCGTCGAAAGTTTTAAATGTGTCTTACTCCTACTTAGTGTGTTTTATCCTTTATGTCAACATTCGATGATTTCATTCAGGGGAAGACAGTTCATTGTTTAACTTTGTCTATCTTTTTCAAATACATTATAGAACTGCATAATATTAACTTGTACTCCGTAAACATGAATTGCATTAATTCTAACTGCTAACGCAGTGGTAGATTGCTTGCTTTCAATGTTGAAGAATGAGAGTATGAAACAGTATGAAGACACTTTTCTGGTTGAGATATTTATTTTTGTTTCCAATTATGTTATATTTTAAAGGAGATTGATATTAGATTCTGTTTAGATGTGTGTTAATGTAAAAATGATAAATGCATTTTCTTCTTCTTCCTTTTCCTTTTTTCAAGTTCCTCTTGAAAAGCTATAATCAGCTTAATCATTTTATTTAAAACAAATCGAAAATACAAAAAAAAACTTCGCCTTTCAGTTAAGGTCATTCAAACAGGAAGATCATTGGTTCTACATTACCTTCTGAATTAGTTTGGATTACGTGAAGTGCAAAAGACGAGTGTATATTTCAGAAGTTTTGCAACCTGTTGTATTACCGTTTATCGGCACTAGTGAAAGTCAACATCAAAGTCAGTAAGTGCCTATTTTGATGCTATAATGAACCCGTTCGAATTACTTTTCATTGTGACAACTATCAACTTTTAAGTGTATCAGTCTAAGCCCGGAAGCATTAATTTAATCATGTATAATTAAATGTTAGTTTCCTAGCGAATGTCAAATAATATTCGCGTTTGTTCTTATAATATAGCAACATACTTCAAAGATATTTTGCACTTGCTCAAAACTGAGTCAAAGTTCTGGCCAAGATTTAACTTTAATCGTTGTTTTACCTGATCTTTCGGTAATGTACTAATGCTTTATTTTTACCAATCTACGACCGCAAACATTATTTTAATTATGTATAATCGAATTTAAGTTAGTTAGCAAATGTCAAATAATATACACTTTTGTTCTCTAATATAGCAAACATACTTTCAAAGTCTTTTTGAGGTTGCTCAAAACTGACTCAAAGTTCGGGCGAGGTTTTAACTTTAATCGTTGTTTTACTTGATCTGTCTATACTAACTATACCATGGCTTTTGTTTGTCTTTGTTATTAGTGTTTTGTGCTAACAAAATAAAGCAATGAAAATATATTAAGGATGTAAGCGAACGTTCGAAAGTTCCAACGTTCGGGTAAATACTGAACGTTCTAATGTATTTTAAGCATCCGAACGTTTGGTAAACAATATAAGATCTTTTTACAAAGGTAATTTTAATCAATTTGTTTTGACCATACTGAAATCATATAACAAACACCAACAAAAGTAACAAAACGACAATCTACGACGACGAAAGTCATACTATCGTTCACAGCGGTTAAACATTTATTTTTGTTACTAGTTAAGAGGCGCCGAATTGCGATACTCAGATAATAAACAGAGTAGGTAAATAAGAATATGTCCTATCAAAATTTCCACAGATATTTAAATTTTAGACAAAGGCAAACAAGGTAAATGTAAATGTGACAAAACCACAGAGGAGAGACATAACACAAAAATAAAAAAACATCAGTTACCGCCTTGGAACGGCCAGTCGGCAAAAGGGCCAAATGGGGTGCTTGAACCTGCTTTGTGGAGCGCTCCAGCCTCGCACTTCCTGGAGGTTTTTCAATCAAACAAACAGTATAATAAAAAAAATATCCCGTCAAAGTGAAACAACTAACAGTAAGCACCTGCATCGGGAGTTAAAACTCATGTACTTATGTACATAGTTACATAATAACTAGTAACAAAATTAACTAACAACATATGTACAGTATGTACAGTAGATAAAAGCCTCGGCAGCGGCATATGAACTATGAACTTTATCCACTTTGCTAGAGTTTAACCTGGAAGGTTCCCTCAAACTAATCACGGCCGCCGATAACGTGACATAGCAAAACACTTCCAAACCGTAGGCGAGTAAAATCACGGAACCAGTCCGATAAAACTGAGGATCAATGAATTTAAAATAAGATCACGTTATTTGTTTATTGCATGCAAAAATAAGGACTTAAAAACCATATTTTCATCTTTTATACACTAATTAACCAAGCATTCTTATGTTGTGTCTTATATATAATACTGCTATAAGTAAAGTCTAATAATGGTATTATACTTACTAATTAGTATTGAATGTAATAAATGTCAAGATATTAGGTTGTTGACGGGAATGTAGTGATGAGAACTACAAGTGGAAGTATTTTCTTTCGGTCGTGTGGCTGGATAGTAGATCATGTGCCGGGAAAAGGGGATGGAGGAGGTCCTGTCTTAGGAACATGCTGGCTGTTTCCTTTGACAAAGATATCCTCTCTTGGTAGCAGCCCTAGCACGTGACACTCACACCTACCACCATCACCTCAGAGGACAACTGTATAATAAACACCCCTGGTCACTGTCTACTAGCCTGTTTAGACATAATTCCTGCGCCATGTGATGAAACCATACACAGAGTGTCAGTAAAGTTTTGCTCATTACTACGGTGGGTATATATTGGCCCGATTTTCTGTCCTAACTTTTCAGAATTTACGTACCGTTCACATTTCTATCTGTATATACACTGCGTCAGCTACTTCTTATGTATGGAATCACTTTCAGCGTTCTGATGACAGAAAGAGCGTTTAATGCAACCTTTTTAACATAAACCATCCTACTCTGATACAACGAGCAACTTAAGAGACCACTGTTGAAAACTTCTATTCTTTCTCTACTTTTTTTATTTTTAATTCTGATAGTATTTACCATCGCATACCTAGAAATAAACTTTCCATAAATTGGAACACTTGAACATTATTGCTAAAACCGTTTACACTCACTCTTTATTATTTTCATAGTTTTACGTCACCTAAATAAAAACTCAACATTGTTTTGTAGGATCTACAAAATTGTTTTAACGTTCAAACATTCGCAAGAAAAAAGATCGAACATTTGAATGCTTTAATGAGGAAATTTTGCCATTCATAAAATATATACAAATGAGATTTAAAACACGTCGTTAATGTTCTTCCTTTGTGTATGTACGCACTAACTTAGAGTCGAAGTTATTTACCTGGAAATCATATTGATGAAACAGTGAGAAATCTGTTTTATTTTCATTTGCAGGGATGCATAATTCGAGCTTATGTCGGATGGTCGTGTTAAGATGAAACTATTATTTTGTTGACCTAGTGAGTTGAGACATCGGTTATTTAATCAGCCAGGCATGTGACCTAACTACCTACCTGCTTACTTACCAACCTACTTTCTTACATACCAACCTACTTTCTTACTTACCTACTGACTTTGCTACCTACTCACTAACTCATCACTCCCTCACTCACTCACATAGGATTGGTATGAATGCTTGCAATAACCTTATCTCTCGCATGACAGGCAATGTATTTCTACCTTTCATAGAGTAAGTAAACATCGACTTAAGCATATAAGGTCAGCATCTAGCTTCTTTCTATAATGACGTTTTTGATACAATGTAATCTGTCAGGTGTCTTTTTCACTGGTAACTTGTAAAACTGACACTGGATAAGCACCCCACCTAAATCAGTCAAGTATGACCCCTTACCCATAATCCCACACGTGTGATACTTTTAAAGTGACTTCCAGGTGGTGCTCAGCAGAGGATATCACAACCTCCGAGGACTTTTTGTATGTCTGATGACCTTAACTTATAGGTGGTGCTGCTCGGAGTTTCCAAATATATACAGAAATCAAATGTAGGGATATTAACAGATACAGTTTTCATAACGGCGATGTTTCCTATTGGCGTTAGATGTCACCTTTTCCATTTTGTAATTATAAATTGAGCTTTTACCAGTTTTGCTTCAAAATTAAATTTGTTTGGTGTTTCTGTAAACCTAACAGATTAAAGCATTGTTTATTTCATACTAGTTTCTACTCTGTTTTATTCTATATACAATTCTTTTCATCTATCCATTTTGCCTGAGTCTTGTCACATTCAAAATCTAACCAGACAACCTAGCCGACGTGATCAACACTTCATGTTTTCGTGAGAAGGCTCACTGGTACTATCAATAGTCAAAGTTTAGTCGTCAGCGTATTGAATAGGTCTTAACTCGGATTTGTTCAATACATTTTTTCTTGTTGTTTTTTTAATATTATTTTAACGTATGTTTTAGGATGGTATCGATCAAGAAAAGATGTTACTTTGACGACACCCTTGTTTAACATCGTAGAAATGAGAAAGATAGCCGGCTTGTGGTGTTACTGACTTTTTAACACTGTAAAAATACTTCAAACCATGTTTGTATATCTTGACCAAAATTGTAATGCAGTAACTATTGTTTAATTAAAACAACGATGAATAGTGTCAATAGTTTTCCCAAAATCAACTAATAATTTTATTATTATCTCGGTATCTCGATTTCTTTCGTATAAAGCAGAATATCGTGTGTATTCTTTTATAGCACCCAATTGTATAAACTGTTTGATAAATTTGTCAAAATGATAAATTTGTCAAAGTACCTTTCTATTCGGTTTACTCTACAGCTAGTTCCGATCTTGTAAGGATATTGTGAAATGGTGCCGGTCACAATTTTTGGGCGGTATCGCTTGAATTATGAGAAAAGCTGGATTTCGGTAGCACACAGGAATGACTGTGCATGACCTTGACTACTTGTGGTCAGTTATTCATGCCTGGGAAGAAGTAGCGCGTGTACAGAACCTATATGTTTGTCTGAGGAGACTAGACCGGTCAGTTGTGTCAACGCATGCTTCAAATGTGAACACTTATATTGTTCTGTTTAAACTGGAATATCATTATGTTATGTTATTAAGATAGATATGAAATGCAGATTTATGAATGAACAATGCTGCGTACGAATATCACTCATATACTAGAGGAAAGGGGCATTTGATTTACTACGCAATAATCCTGACCATTGTTTGCACACCTGTAATCGCGCTTCTGAACGCTTTGATTTTAAATACATTTTAGTTATCCTACCTTTGGGAAAACATTTACTTACTCCTTGTGTCTGGTAAATAGACAAGTATTATTAAGCAAAAGCCTCAGTAATGGCTTTACAATAGAATTACTCTGTTGACTTATTATTATATACAAAAATGTGAGTCAAGCTTGTTTGTATAACCATTCCTTCAATACTAATACTTTTCAATTTTAACCATTTTGATGCAAAGCATACTCTTCGTAAAATTCAGTATCGTCTCTTCGTGAGTATACTATTTGCTAGAAGGTTAAATGAAATCCGCTCATATTATAGTCAAGTGTATATTCACTTTTTTAATCTTTCACATGCTATTAAGTGTGCACGAAAGTCTCGTATTTACAAGTACGTGCTGATGATGATTTTCAATTCCCCCTAAAATTACTGATCGCCTGGTCTGTTTGTGCGCATGGTTATCAATGACCACTCTAACCATTTAGACATGTGATATAGGCAAGAAGAGCACTGATACCAAGCATAAAGGGCGTCCAGTTTTAAACAATAAAGTATGTTTTCTGACTTCAGTACTGACTTATCTGACTTAACGTGAAAATATGCTCAAACAATCAATCTTCACATATTATTGCATACTGTCAAAATGTGCATATCCATGTTGTCATTTAACCCTTGAGGGTTGTTACGTGTATTTTCCTTTGATGGAAATTGGAATTTGGTTCCTAAATTACATCTTCTCTACACATTGAACAGGATGCTACAACTGTTTACACTTCTTCTCTGATCATTCTATTCTTCGTTCGAAAATTTGGTTTCATCTACAAACAACAATTTTGCATAGATGTTCTAACAGAAAAAATACTCTCTTTTCTTAATACCAAGTGAAAATAAATTTCCAATTACGTCACTCCTTTCTTTTAACGACGTCATTGCATATCTAAGAAAGCGTCAGCGCTTGGACATTTTTTTACTCAAATCGACCGATTTTCCTTTCATTGCTTGCATAGAGATAAAAGTTCTGTAAGCTCGATCTAAGCACCCCAGTCGCCCCGCCCCTTTTGCAACTGAGCGTTCCAAGGCGGTAACTGTTCGGTTCGCTCTTATCGTCACAAATTTGTTCTTTTACATTTGGCTGACATGTAAATACCCTTGTCCCGTGCCTTTTAAATCTGATGTCGCAATGTTCATAGCACTCTTCATATTTCCGTATTTAACATTTCATTTAAAACAAACTGTTTTAAAAGTTTTATGGGATCTTGTAGAGAAAATCGAACGAACAAATATTTTAAACCTCATTACAGCACTGCTTACAAAAATATTAAACTTCTTAACCCACTTGGTTGGAAGTTGCTAATTTGGTACCTTACATACCTAGTACGAAGGGGAAATGGTACGACGTTACAGCTAATAATCATTGGAAACACCTCGGCCATTTCTACGAAATACCAGCAAGTAGTGTCCTGATAACTGCAACACCACCAGCACAGTGACATTTCATGCGCATTTCATAAAGGGCGCCGCGATTCAGCGTTGACGCCAATGATATTAAGCATATGCTCATTGTTTAAGAAGAATAACACATATGTATTCACTAAGGTTCATGTATGGTATGTTGTTTTGACGGAGTGTACGTGTATAAGGCTGAACAGCCTATGATAACTTGCAACAGGTAAGATAGTTTCCTCATCTGAATCATCGAAAAGACAAAAGCTAGCATCTAAATATTGAATCCAATCAAATTTTGCCGCTATCGCACGTGCACCTTTCTGCCTCTAAGTCACAATTTGCTGCGTATATTTTAAGGTTCTTGCACTGTTACACAGTACGTCCTATGGACGACTATTTATAGACAGGTTAGAATAACACTACTTTTTGAATGCTTTAAAACTGTCTGTGGCTGCAAATCCAGGCTAAGTCCATTTGTGTTTTACTTTTTTCTCTTTAATCATAAATTCTTGGTCACATGTAGCAGATTACAAAAATGCTTTATTTTAGATATCTTACTTAAAATTGTTCTGATGAGCTAAATTTCTGTACGATAAATATGGTATTTTGTGCATTTAATATCTTTAACAGAGAAACCACATGTTGTTTTACTATTGATCTACCGAAATACTTCATAGATTGTATTGAAAAAAATACATTCATTTGTTAGTTGTGTACAGCTACATATAGGCTACTTTTTTAAAGCCGCCGCCGAAAAAAATCATTAATTCGCCGAATCATTACGGGAACTAACGAGGTGGTATGTCAATGTTGCCATGTAATATCACAAGGTGAAGGCAAGGGTAAACAAAACTTAATCGTCGTGAAGCAGTTTATAAATCACCATTCACAAAGAAGTACAGTTACCTTTTTTGTTATATCGACATCAGTCTAAGGTAAGTGTTATTTATTAACAATTATGTCATGTATGTTTGAGCCACGAACAACCTAACAGTTAATGTCATTTATTGATGTATCTAGATCAATACCGAGTATAAATCATGATGGCTGCCGTTAGAGTGTATTCTTTTAACATTCTTTGATATCAAATGAACTGAAGTTTAGACAATTATGCTAAGGTACTTCATATATTACAGACTAAAATTATATATTTATGTGCCATTTGAAGTAACATTAACGAGAGCAGAATCTTTTTGACTTGTTTTCACTTTCGAAAACGAAAGAAGATTGTTTTTCAAAAACTGAGAATAAAATACATTTATTTGCATGTACAGCTGCAACAGCAATATTCCTATCCTGTATCTTGTGTTTCAATTTTAGGGACACATAAACCAATCAAATGCCTAACAATTGTAATGGGGTGTATGAATAAAATATTGTTTTCGTTTATTATATTTTCTTAAACTACGGATTTCATGTAATGATAAACCGGATAAGGGTCTTATCGCATTATACTGATTTTCTGTTACATGTATATGATCTATTTCTGTAAACATCGGCGCCGTATGGCCTGGCATAGTGTCAGTGTGTCGTAAAACCCTAAATAAAAGTTACCTGCACCTTGTTACCCTATGCACTTCGACCCCTCGTTTTTTTAGTTAAAATTTTATATCCACAACCTTATCGGTCTAAAGTTCTAATAATATGGTCTTAATCGCCATGCTAATACGATCTAATGAGCATTTCAGTCGTTGTTTAAAATGTCGCTTGAAAAAATTAGGCAGGTGAGGTAAGACGGTGTTCAATGTCTTGTCTTAAACGTACTGGTTCTGATTCGTAAATGCTATTCTGCCGGTATACCTTTGAACCTGATAGAACAAGGTTAAATGGTTTTATAGTTATCGTTGGTAATACTTGTGATATGACATGCCGAGACTCAGATTACAGTAGTATGTTAATTTTATCTTCGTAGACATTAAATTAAATCTAGACACGTATGTTCTCCAACTTGCTTCAGCTGATAAAGCTCAACTAAACATGCGTGATTGATAAGCGATAGCCAATGAACGGAAATAGTGTTATCAATACTGGGTGGCAATGGACTAAATGTACTTAACGCACACGTCTCGAAACCGCCATCCGATGAGAGAAGGCCACCAACAGTAGTGATAATTGAGTTTGGTCTCGAACATAAAAATTGGTGGTTCGGTTTTTTCTTGCTTTTTATAGAAGGGTTTGGGGTTATTTGCATTTCGCGGCAGTCGCTGTGAAAGTACTTTTGATGTGTACCTAAATTATTTATTGACAGATAAAATACAATGGATTCAATGGGTTCGTTGAGTTTTTATGACCGTCGACAGCTTCTGGGATGGATTTCTGATTCCGGCAGGAAAGAGGTCATTCTCCTGTACAGTTTCACTCGTGACGGTGCGAGTGCTGCAACATTCCACGACAAATGCGACAACAAGGGACCAACGTTCACTGTAGTGTACAACACCCAGAAATCAGTATTTGGTGGGTACACGTCAAAGAGTTGGGATAAAAGCAATGCCTACAAATGTGATGATACTGCTTTCATGTATAGTCTATCTCTTGATGGTCAAAGGACTTTCATTAAATTTCCCGTGAAAATAAGTCAGTATGCAATATACTGTGGTGATAGTTACGGGCCAATGTTTGGAGGTGGTCACGACATGAATTTGTTTCAGGGCTCGTTGACAGCTGAAAATAACATCTTCACTTTGAATGGGAGTTTTAACCATGGACATTCATATGATATGTTGAGCAAAAAACCTGAGGATGTGACAAACGGAATTAAGACGGTTATCAACATTGAAGTGTACGGTATTCAAGGTATTTTTCTAAATTACAGGTCTTCTGTTTTGTAATCGAAACGTATCATAAGCTATGACTTCCTCCTTAAATATTTGAAGGGAATGCTAATCACACTGCACGTCTTGATTATAAAGATTGCCATTGTATATGTTTTTAAATGTTATATAATATATAATAGTTATGTATATCTTTGATTGACGTAAATAACAGAAACCAATTAACATCTGTCTTTATTGGTCTTAAATACTGCATCTCATACAAGTTCTCTATATTTCTATTATTATCTTTCTAGAACGTGGTATATCCATGTGGAGAAAGACTCCTATGATAAACGAGGAGGTATGCTTATTTTCTTGCTTGCCTTTTGTGCTTATGTTTTCTGTTATGTTAATGCGTTACCCTTGGTGCCGGGTAGGTATAATGTTTAAGCAAAAAGGTATCAATAATACAGAAATGCTATTACCCACATCAACATTTTAATGAGTTTCAAAACAACTATTGACAGAGTTTTTAGACAGGAATTCTGTCAGGATATTAGTGATGTTGATAAGATATGAGTCATTGGAGATACTGGTGATGATGTTGGTTAAATAAGAGTGTTAGGATACCGCTGATATTGATCAGATATAAGTCTTTGAGGATACTACTGGTGTTGGTAAGATAGGTATACCTGAGGATACTGCTGGTGTTGGTAAAATAAGAGTCATTGGGAACATTGGCTGAGATTGCAAAAATAGGAGTCAATTGTCTCAAAGATAAGACATTTACTACAATTAAATAACTGGTGTGCTACCGGCTGCATAATGCAGAAGTAGACAACCCACTTACAGATCGGGTGGCCGGTTCAGTAAGGCTTACACATTTGCTTTTGCTTATTTATATTATCTTTACTGTAATAGGTATTAAAAAATCTACAAAAAGAAGTAGAAACGTTTCAACCTTTGAGTTCCCAAGTTGAGAAAGCCAACATTCTTCTACTGGGACCAAGAGGTGCCGGAAAATCAAGTTTCGTAAACAATGTTGACTCGGTGTTTAAAGGAAGGATGTCTTACCGGGCGAGCAGCGCCGGTGCTGACGTCAGCACCACGATAAAGGTACGTTTGTTTTGTACGACACTACCTAAGCCACGATGAATGTAGTATTATCACTTTAGATCACTTGTTTATATATTAATGTTTTCTTTAGACGTGTTCTGTCGTCTTTGAAATTAGAGGACGCCTACGAGTTTAATTGTTAAATGTACAGGGCCAAAAACTGCATAGTATCGATATACGACATAGACAATTTAAATTGCCATGAAAATGTATTTTATGTGCATATGCTCTCGTAGTCTAGATTAGAAGCAATAACATCTCGAGGAAAAACAATATTATTGGTTTATGATAATTATAAACTAGAAGAGCCTAAATATTTTCGCGGTCGCAATGTATAATCAAACTACATAATACAGGTGTCATTTAGCATATCTCAGTGGCGCAGTCGGTGAAAAAAATGTACTTCAAGAGGTCCCGAGTTGAAAATTAATTGTCATTTTTCTTCCTTTATTATATTTAAAAGCTCCTTAAAATTTTATCGACGAATAAGTTTTAAATTTTTAAACTATAGACCATATAAGCTTAAGTAAAAACAACCTGCTGGTGGTGTAATTAATTTAAACTCGCTTACTTTAAAGCGCACATGGAAATGTAGTCGGTTTCCGGCTGGATTTCTTGCTAGAGAGTGATAAGAGTAATAAGCTTACACGTTTATGCGCATGTAAACCATTATCTTACCCTGTCGAATAATATTATTTATCTCAAAATTATGTCACATATTATCTCAGATAAACTCAAAATGGCCCGCCTTTACGTAGGCTATGAATATAAAAACAGAAGTTTTAATTCCGTCACATTCTAAGCCTTTGAAATATAAGTCGGATACATAGAACATATTTAAACATTGTTAAATTAAATAATTACAGTAGTAATTAATGAAACATTTTAATCTACGTGTTGGTGTTAAGTATACGGTGTTACATTCGCGTACTTATATGCCTTGGGTAAAACATACAGAAACTCAAAAGTAATGATAATGGTTATAATGTTTCTAGTAATGATGATAATGACGATGACGATGATGATGATGATGATGATGATGATGATGATGGTGGTGGTGGAGGTGGTGGTGATGATGATAATGATGATGATGATGATGATGATGATGATGATGATGATGATGATGATTATAATGATGATGATGATGATGATGATGATGATGATGATGATGATGATGATGAGAAGGATGGTGACGATGAGGATGAAATTGGCATTATAGATGATATTGATGATATTGGTTATTATATTAACGGTTATGACAAGGATATTGACGACAATGATAAGGAGAAGAAGAAAGTTGAGAAGGAAGAGCAAGAGGAGGAGCAAGTGTTTTTGTTGATGATAAATTATTTCCAAATAGTACCAAGCTTATCCCTTTGTGATCGGACCTGAAGGAAAAATGGCGAAGTTTCAGTTTTTCGACACCCGGGGCCTCGAAGAGACCACTGCATTGAGCAGAGAGGATATATCTTTGATCTTGGACGGCTACGTCTCAAACGGCTACATCGTGCGTATTCTCTTGTTTGCTTGTCTTTTATTTGTAAAATATTAGTCTTGCTGCTGCGTCGGCGATGATGTAAATGTTGGTGGTAGTAGCAGCAGCGGTGATGATGGTAATTTTCGTCGGTATTTGGAGGTGGTGGTAGTATCAGTGTCGGCGGAGGTTGTTGTGGTGTGGTAATGATGAGGGAGGCAGTAGTATTGGGTTAGTTCTTGGATAGAATTGTAAACACACACATGCTGGGTTGTACGGAAGCATTGGGATAAAGAATTTTTTAAAAATGTATTCATGTAAATAAATGCCTGATAAAATGTTAAAAAAACATTACCTCAATATATATGCAAAACTTTAAACAATAGTATCAAGAACTTAGTTTAACAGCAATTAAATTTTCTTTGCGCTTCATAAACAACTTCAAACTTTGAATATATTAGCATATATAAACAGATCGTAAATATTTAACCTATGAACATGTTTGTATATTTGGAGTAAAAGATAATTTATCGATGTGAAATCTATTCCTTCTGACTCGTATATTTCCGGACAGCTTTGATGGATCAACAACCCGGTGTTTCATAGCGACGTTGGAGTCAGTGATACAGTAAGAAAGTATTATAAGAAAATTTTACACATATTTTCATTAATTTAAGTTTGAACCAGGTGTGGCGATAGAGATTGGGAAGAATGCTGAGGCGACGCCAAAACTGAACGACAGAATCCATTGTGTGTGCTTTGTGATTGATGGAAGCACTGTCCTTGACATGTCGGACACCGCCTTGACAAAAATCAAAGAAACCCAAAGCGCTATACGTCAGAAAGGTACATACTATTTTGAATGAATGTGTAAGCCTTTACACATTTAAATGCCCTACTGCGGAATCGTGCTGAAAATTTAATTTAAAGATGGCGTCCTTCTGGATAAACAAGATGCTGGAAATGTAGTCATAAACTACACTTTGCAATAAAGGAGGCCTGCATTGTGAGTCGACGCCGAATGCACACAGGCCTTCTGCACTGTCTTCGACATTCCTGCGTTTAATGAAGATTCTAAATTATCTATGACACTTGGCTATCTTTTAAAATTTCTGCAGCCGTATTCTATATTTCTAGGTAAGTGCATTTAAAGACTAATTCGGTGGTGACGTTTCCTACGCCTCCGTTCGGCGTATCCGAGAATTTAATGACACGTGTGACTTTTTCGAAAACCGATTTAAATTAAAAAAATTTCAACGGATGGTGTGCAAACGGAAACATTAACGCTAATACATGTTTATTACTATGACTATATACTTAACAAGCAGGTGCCGCGTGACGTATTGTATATTACGTGTTTGTACATTCTAGCTACATGTTAGCATAAGTGTTTACACGTCATAAATACGACCACATAGACATTGTATGTTTGCTTATTTCTTAAGCGTATTTCTCCAATACGATATATTTCTTAAATAATCCCTGACAAAACAAGCAAATACGAAGCGCCTTTAAGATGCCCTAAGATTCAACAAGTGTGGCATACTCATTTCCATTGTTTTAATTACACGTGTTTGTGTGTTGCAGAACAATGCTAGAAAGAAAGTAAAATTGGGACAATTACGGTGTGCGCATATTGACATTGTATTCGCCTACACTTAAGAAGAGTATGTCGATGTATTCACGTGCAGAAAAATAGCACTTTTTACACTACAATTTTACAAATTAAGCGATGCATACCTAGCAAGACCGCTGGTAGGCTGTAATTCTTTAGATAGGTATATCACTTATGCCATATTTACCTTAGCCGTAAGATGACCGAAAAATTATTAATTTTTTCGACTATGGGTGCTCAAAAGCATTCCCAATGTCCGTACGAGCTCTCGCTTTCTGTTCGTGTAGTCGCTTAAGATACGAGGCATGTATAATTGCTTAAGCATAAAATCGCCCCTCCGTTGCAAGGAAATCACAGAACAACTCGCACCAGTAACGTACGTTCTCGTGGAGATGTTCACGTCTAGTCTTGCTATTTTATTCTTAACACAAAAGGGTCATTCCCATTGTGGCTTTATTAAGTAACTTCATTGTGCTTTGTGTGTTTATAAACTTTATAAACATACATCGAGGGATTTTGTTTAATTTTCTCAATGATATTCTTCAGATTAATACTTAACCAAGAAGGTGTTTATATTAATTAACGTAGGCCACTATGTAATTGTGACTTGTTTAACTAAAACAGAAACCCTATCTCTCGAACTGATTAGGCGAATATGCAAGAACAATGACTTGATATGGAAAGGAAATGTTATTTAAAGTTTTGTAACGTATTTCAGGTGTCCCTCTGCTGATCCTTGTGACAAAGATGGACAAAATAATGCACGGCTTTGAGCATGATCTGGATATGCTCTTCAGTAGCCCTGTCGTCCAACTACTCGTCGACCAAATAGCAGAGAAGTTTGGTGCGCAACATAATCACATATTTCCAATGAAAAATTATGAGAGCGAGATTGACGTATTGGAGCACATCAATGCGATGACGCTGATTAACGTTAGACAAATGTTGATAGCAGCTGAAGATTTCATTTCGAATCAGACAATGTTTGAAGCATTTGCTGGAGCAGGGTGCAAAGAAGAAGTAGAATCCTGGGAGTAATCGTATTCTAAAAAACGTTAGGGATGGTAAAAGTGTAACTTCAGCTATTATTAAATATTATTTAAATGTAAAAGTGTTAGTGTTTGTTGAATCTCTGATGTTATTTACTTTAAATATATAATTGTAGTATTGTGACTATTGACTATGAGATGTGAACTATCGGCAGCTATTAGATTTTCTAATGGCGATATTTGCCTGTTAAGTGTTACATGACCGCACGATATGATCCTTATATATTTGCTCAACTTGTATCGTGTTTAAGAAAATATATGTTATTGTGATAACCTTGAAATATATGTTAATTGTTAAATTATCTTATAGGATAACGCTGACCCACCTGCTAAGCGTCTGAAGTTGTAAACATTTTCGTAGTAAACGTCTGAATGACCGCGGACACTTACACAACAAATACATAATTGTTGTATTGAAATGTTAAAACAGTAATTGGATACCAATGGAGCAGAGTGACCAGTTGACATGTTCTTTTGTTGTACTTTGAACTCTCAATTTTTGTGTTTACCTTTGTAAATATATCTTCTTATTATGTGTGCTTTCAAAATTATTTTGATGGACGTTGAGGAAATAATTTTCCTTTCGAACAAGCTGACGAGGGTTTGGTTTTTTTGTTTATGGCTCTATTCAAGGAAAACACAAAGAAGTTAAGGAAGAAGCAATTGCTGATTATGTGTTTATGTTACGTTTCCGAATTGTCAGTAGATATTTTATTAATCTAAATATATTAACCTCGATTCTAAGGATTTTATCTTATATTTCTAAATTGAAAAAGTAATTCGCACAAACACGAATAATAATGTTCTATTTATTCCGACGTTTCGGTCATTGAAACCTTCATCAGGGAAATAATAACATAATAATGGAAAAATATTATATTTCTGAAATGTTGCACTTTAACTTATGATAAATATTGATTTTATACTATATTTGTTTCATTTCTATAATATATGCCCTTTCAAAATTAAGTGTATTGCCTCTACAATGTTTATCAAGTTTAAACATATGTGAGTTGATAAAATAGTATCGTTGTGTTATTTGTGTAAATTCGTCTCTTTTATAGAAAATAAAATAAAGTTTATCCCATCTGTGACATAGGGTTTGTTATCTGTGACATTGTTGTGTTTTTTTCTTTTCAGGTGTCAAATCAAAAATTACCATACAATAAGCTGTATACCTTCTTTAATTTGATATTCATGGATAGATTTTAAATAAAATTGTCTGATTGACCTCAATAGCAATTGAAAGCTTTGTCATTATATAAACTACTATTTTTACTCTGTTTGATAGTACATCACTTCTTGTTAAATTTATTTTATGAGACTATAATTATATGTTTTTCAAAATATTTTTAATTAAATTACACCCATTAAAGACATGAAAGACATGAAATTTGGGAAAAGTTATTATTTACATTATGTAAAAGATTACCGGAACCTGTCCAAAAGATGTTTCGTTCACAAGCACAAAATAAATTCTACTTTTGATTTAAGATTTGTACATTAAAAACCATTCTAACACCTGTGATGCACCATTTTGATGACCAAAACAAAACCCATTGTCCATAACTTAAATCTAATTAAACTGACAAGCGCTGGATGAAATCATCAAAATAGTATAGTTAATAGTTCTGTTAGCGGGTTGAAATGTATTATAAATCTACACAAGACATGCATAAGTTAAGACTAACAGGTGGTATTGTAATCCTATACAAGGTCCCTGTTTCGTGACATTCAAGACCAGCCATTTTACTCAAAATGACAGAAAATAAACATAAAATATACTTCTTAATTATTGTTATCATAAGGGACGTCGATTTCTTGGGTGCTCCAAAAAACCGAAAACTTCAACATACAAAACCTAACAACCACCGTCTAAAATCAAATCATGGACATAAAAAATGTCGCTATGCATGCTACCTGAAAGGACATTTTAAGTTAAAGGTGAAATCCGTTAAGTCTGTCTATAAACAATACACATAGCGTTATTAAATGTGTGTTAGTGATTGTTAAAATATTAAAGTTACTCTTAATTGGAGAAATTTCATATAACATTAAAATAAGAATCGCGCGTCTTTTTCATTCACATTCACACACTGCTGGTAAGGTGTGAAGATAGGCGCAGACAGATGACGGATGGGTCTATTGAGTTACCATTGCTGACACCAACATTTTTCCAATAGTTTTACACTTATGGCTTTTCTTCCTAGGTTAATCCAAATTTAATATTGTTGGTAATAACAAGTACCGATTATACTTAATGTGTTAGTTTTTACGACTTTAAAGAAAATATTGTTTGCACTGATGAATTATTCAGGCATAAGAAGATCTACTGTATAAAATTAGCTAGCAATGTTTAGAGAAAAGCTTTAACTGCATTTTAACAATACTTTATTGCAGCAATCCAAACAATAATGCCAGAATTGTGCGACCAGTTTTACCACGTGCATTTTATGTAGAAATGGTGGTTTAGTGTTTTATCACAGAAAATAAAATAAGGGTATACACATGTATAATCGTTCATGACCATATTTTTACAAACATTTTTTTTCTCATTATAGACAATCAAGACACTTCGTTCATTATAGCCTTACTAGCACCACATACTTTAAAAAGATATTTCTTTATATTACATTTGTCTTCCGCAATTCTATCTTAACATGAACAGGATGTTACAATCATTTGCACTTCTCTGGTCAATTTCTTTTCTTGATTCAAAAAGTTAATTTTACTCACAATCAACAAATTTGTGCAGTTCTTCTTAATGAAATAATACCTCTTTCCTTTCTAAATACAAAACGGATTTTATTTTTCAATGACGTCACCTCTTTCGTCATAAAAAACGTCAGCGCTTGATATATTTATATTTATATAGAGCGGTTTTCTTTTGAGTACTTGCATTTGAGAAATCCACCAGGAAGTCCGAGGTGAAAACTCTGCAAAAACCGGTTTAAGCACCCCAGTCGGTCCCTTTTGGAGGCTGGCCTCCCCAATGCGGTGACTGTTGGGTTTTCTCGTTTTGTTAAATGACTCATCCCAGATCTGTTCTTACGTTTACATTTGGTTGGCATGTTGATACCTTTTTCTTTTGCCTTTTCACATTTTTGTATATGTTGCAATGCTCAAAGGACTTTGACATGTATTCTTATTAGGATGAATTCAACATTTATTGAAATGTAATATTACACATACGTTAATACATGTTTATTGTTAAGAAACAAAATCCTTTTTGTAATTTAATGTACTTATTTAAGCCTATCCTATACCCTTAATTTAAGTTGCAGTTAAGCAACATCTAAAGAACAAAGAGTGTAAAGGATGTGAAAACCAATAAGCCTAAGTAAAACACAGTTTTATACACATTGTTATACGAACTGTGCAAAACATTCATTTTGGATCAAGTTACCTTGGATCTATATATTATAATTGCTAGTACTTTTTACATTATTAAAATGAATCCACGAGATACAATATACCCATTGTTGGCTTGTATAGTCAAGTAAACATCGCCAATATTGGTTAAAACTTTATGATAATTTAATATAGACCTTATATATAGACTCTGAAGCGCGACACCTATATTATAGATGCTAACTGAAATTTGAACATGGGGAAAGCGAGTCTATTTTGAGGAATCTGAGACTACTGGTCTTAATGAGTCGATCTCAGTACAAGGCATGCAAAAGAGACCAATATTTATTAAATAATATGTGAACATACAATTCTATTGTATAAAATGAACGCATTATATGTTCGTCCTAAATTAAATGCATACATATCGAGAAATTATTTTTTATTCATGCTTGGTAATGTACAATCTATGTGTTTGTTATAAAATACACGTATTACCCGTTTTGTGGGTTTTATACCATAGAGAGGCCTCATTTATGCGAAAATAATATTTTTAAGTGAGTTATAAGGTTGACTTACAAATACAAATAAAATTCTAATTAAGTAAATAAAATGTTTGTCAAAATTGCTTTTAAATTATAAAATTATTTTTCTCGTATCCTTCGCCTTTGATGCTTCGCATCAACGGTTTTCTTGTCTGATTTATGTACAGAAACTCAACAAATTTCAAGTTTTAACGCATTAAAATTAATCATAACACAATATTTAAATTAATATTAGCATGGGTGCAAGTAGAAAATTTTGAAAAACCTGAACTTTTGGCTGGGGGCCTGGGGGTCGCTAGGGCTCCCGGTGGGTCCAGGGGGCCAGAGGCCCCCGAAAACTCCTGCTTTTAAGCACATTACAAGACCTTGACAAGTCATTTTCTGATACAACAACCTGATTGTCTGATGGAAATTTAGCAATCTGTTATGCCCTATTATTAAATATCAATGAATACTTGACAAAATAAATCCAGTTTCAACTTATATTTATTTTGAAACGTTCATTAAGTTTAACTGTTCTTATTTTTTTTATATATTTTACAAGTGCAAATCAATTCTGGATAGGTTAATGTCTTATATTTGTTTTATAACAATGTTATCTTTATATTACTTATAGTATTTATTGTTTAACACTTGAGGCTTGGCTCTGCATCAGACTGTAATATTAGTTTACAAACAAAATGGGCATGATGTCCACTACTGGCACTAGACGCTGGGCAGAGATTTGTAATCTTATCACTGATGACATCAACTTAATATCATGAATATGAATACAAACGCAATTCAAGTATCAAAGAAAAAAGTACATGTGCAGGCCTATCTATCATTCTATGCCTAGTAGATATATCAACATACTGAATTTAACTATTAACACATTTGTTGATAATCGTTCGCGTGGTTTTTTATGCATTTCTTCCCGCTTGATCCGTATTTGATGGTTTTGGCACAACACTCGCAGAAAGCTACACCCGCTGTCAGGCTTTTTCAGCCATTGTTCCCATTTATCGCCAGCTGTGTCTACTTCCGATAACCATTGCCAACGCCACTTGTTCTTTGATCCTTTTTCTAATTCCTTGATGTCATACCCAGCGGGTAAAAACTTTATGTTCCAATATTTTGTTTTTCTATCTCTATTAATATCAATGTTGTTTACGTCCTCCATGTATGATAATTCGTCTAAAAGCGCTTATTTCATTGGACGGTTATAATAAGACAGCGAATCAAATTTGCTCTTATAATCAACACATTTATCGCGCCAACCACATTTCAGAACGTGCTTTTTCATTGGGTTGCTATAATAAGACAGCAAATCTTCAAGTTTGTGAAGGTCAGATAGCCGTATTTGGTAATTTTCGGCACTTGCCGGTCCAGTCCGGCAAGCTCATAAACGAATCGTTATTTTCGTGACATTTAAAAGACAGTTGTCCGAAGTTGCATCGTACATCACATGGTAGAGTCCGTGAAAAGATCGAAACAAGCACATGCAAATGAATTCTAAAAATAGACAATGAGATTGTTTACGTGGTTGAAATCGAAACGAACTTAATTTCAGAGCAGGAGTAGGTCTATACCCCCCTACCCCCTCTGAAAATCTCATCGGATTTGCACGATTTAGGAAAATGGCCCTTGACGTCCTGGAAAAACCGGAAGTTCCGGCATATGCCAGAAAACTTGCACCCATGTATTAGTCGCTATGCGCTGAGAGTCCATAATGTTTGTTGTGTAATTGCGAAATAAATGAGAACACCTTTACTTAAGCGGTCCCCGGAAATGCACGCGAGTAGGTGTGTGAAGCACCAGTATATAGAGATAAGCGCGCGACATTAAAGCTTTATAAAAAGAAACTGCAACAAAATGCAAAATTGACATCAAATTCGTGTTTGTCGTCAGTTTACCATTATTAGTTACTTTTAGTATGAGCACTATTAACTAGAATACCATAAACAAGTAGAGATATCCATTGTGAACAAAAGATATGGCGGCCAATTTAATATTACGGTCCGAGAGTTGTTACTCGACCCACCTGATTTCATTCATCAAAAAAGTAAACGAAAAGACGTCAAATATATCAACATACACAACATATCTATCAAGCTAACCTGTTTGTATTCTTGTACTGAAAACATTTAAAAAGTAGTTGACTGGTTGTTTTCTATTGGACTAAGAAAGTTTTTTAATATTTTCTACAGACGGGGACTGCTGGAGATGCATGAATAAAAAGTGCAACAAGAACGCATAAATGAGGCACAGTTGTTGGTATGCTGGCAGTAACTGGAAAAAAAATATTTCAAAACATGCATTTTTAGCAGCGTGACGTATGTATTACTAATAATAGAGGCGGATTAGGCGGAGAATTCGTATTTGTTTGTGAGAAAAGTTTCCAGTACAAATTGGAGGGCCGGGAAAGGTTGTCGAAATTGAGTAAATTTGGCAAGAGAAAATTCCATAAAGTTAGACGGGTTTATGATGTTTTTGTGGTAATATAAGGGACCTAAGAAGTGTTTTAAATGTGTAGAGGACCGAACTGCAGCCACCATTCTTAATACAACTGAGAAAATATTCTTCCCGGCGCAATTATTTATTTTTATTGTTGAAAAGCATATTCAAATCTTGGAAATTGCCATAGGTTAACTTTTTTGACAAAGAAACAGGTGTTCCCACATACATAATTGGGGGCTTTCAAAGCGTCACTGCCAAGATGTGGAACTGTTAAGTCGTTGTAAGAGAGCTATTTTGCACAGTACTGTTTTAGCAATACATATGCTCAGACTCGGAGGGCTATTTTCTGAAATTCCTTGAACTAATTACAATAGTGTACACACACTAGGCTTCACGCAAAGCACAAAGGAGATCAAATAAGTTAACCAAAGATTGGGACAGACTGTCGTTTGGGTTTCAGTTTCCAAAGTTTTTCTAAGTTTATTGAACAATTGTCTTGTCGATTTTCCTCTCTAAAGAACACGATAAGTACTCGTTGGTACTTTTTTCAGCCGACCGCAGACCATCTTCTGAAGTGAAATTTATTTTGTTTAATCTATGTTCAAGTATTAAATGAGCTAGATATGTGTCCAGTGTTTATCTTATATTCGGGTGCTTCCGCCCCAGACACCCATCGCTATGTTATCTATTTTGATGTATTTCGCTTGTACTGTTTTATATTACTTGAAACTACTTTCTTATTTGGAAATTTACACTGTTTGTTTAATAGAAAAACCTTCAGGAAATGCGAGGACGGAGCGCTCCACAAACAAGGTTTAAGCACCCCAGTCGGCCCTTTTGCCGACTGACCGTTCCAAGGCGGTAACTGATGGTTTTTCTTTTTGTGTGTTATGTCTCGTCTCTGTGGTTTTGTCACATTTACGTTTACCTTGTTTGCCTTTGTCTACTGGTAGATGAAAATGAAATATCTGTGGAAATTTTTATAGGATCTTATTTCCCTATTAATAAGTTTTGTATAAAAAACAAGCTATCCATTGGCCAAAGCCAACATACCGGCCAAGTGGATAAATAAAAATATGCTTAGCAACAAGCGAGCATGCGCAGTGCGGGCATTTTTAGGAGCCGATAAAGTACAAATTTAACAATAAACTAAACTACCAAGTTATTCAATATAAATTAATGTGTCTTTAAATGCCGTCAACCTGAATGAGCATGCCATGCATACATTGGGTTTTGAAGAAGTGTGTGTTTCTAATCAATGTCGGTCATGAGCAATGTCACTTTTAATACATATTGTTTCTTCTTTATGCTAAATATTTTCACAATGCGTAAAATTACACACTAGCAAATATTGTCTGCAGACAGCTGATTTGAGACTTGTGCTGCTTTGTAAGGAATGTCGTGCATAAGATTACGGTAACTTTGTCTTATTCTACTTTTGCAAAGCAAAGTTGTAATTGGCGTGTAAAGACAACCATCCGGGACATTGATCAGCTATTATTATCTAATGCTACTATATATTCTGATGTATCATAAGGTTGTAATACTTGAAAACTATTTCGTTGTACATTGGTAAGCTTGCTATGAGTATGTGTAATTGTGTTACACACAAAATATGTAGACTAAACAAAAATCCTCTTACTGACTATTCACAACAAAGATGTAAACATAACAAATACATATATCCATTTTACTACAACAAAAGCAAAATGTTCACTCCTTAACATACGATAAGAATTTATGACAAATGCATTACAGTCTTATGGTAGAATTGCGTTTTGGATTAAAGTCAATTATAAGGCCCCGATAAACGGTTTACCACCATACTGAATATCATTTCAGAACATACGCTATCGTTGTTGCGCCATCAAAGCTCCCTTACACCTCATGATTTCAATTTAAGTCATACTAACAAACAAAATATCTTCAACATATTCAAACGTTACACTTACTCGTTGGCTAACAGAATAAAAGGTGTGATTCACAGTTACGTTGTATTCATATTTGGCAAGTTTAGTTTTTCCGTTAGACACACATTTATGGGAACTAAATGTTGGTAATCACACTGTCACCCCATATAATCGATAGCATAAAGATTACTTTTTGGCACCTTTTCGAGCCATGTTTCTACTGAACAGATTCAGACAGCCCTCTCCCAGCCACAGCAGCAAAATCTTCAAGAGGAGGCTGAGCTGAAATGAAATCTTCTGCCGCCATTAACAGTTTTCTTACGTTGTACAACGTCAGCGCGTCGATTTCTTCCGATACTTCCATCTCGCTTTCGTAATTCTTCATGGGCAACACATGATTACGTTGTACACCAAATGTTTCCGCAACTTGGTCGACAAGCAGTTTGACATCGGAGCTTCGAAAGAGAAGAGGCATGTCGTTCTCTAACCCAAGAACTATTTTATCCATCTTTGTTAGTAGAATCAGCAGAGGGACGCCTGAAATAAAGGGCACACGGCTCAACAATTTATTTCTGCTTATTAATGTTTGGCTCAATTTTAACCGTAGAATTGTTTGGATGGTTTATAAATTAAGGCTAGAAGTCAGAATCACAAAGGATCTTGTATCTTGAAGTGTCACAGTGATCTTTAAAATTATATAGGCAAAATATACTACCTTATTCGATGTAAAACGAATTTAACTGTAATTCCTATATAAAACATCATTGGTAACCCACATCCGCTCATAAAGCTTCCTTTTATGGTGACCCTGAGATAATCGGCTTGCAAAAGTTGTTAATAATATTCATAGGTCACCAGTGACTAATGAAAATATGCGTTACATTTGATGATACTATTCCAATATAAAAAGTAACCAAAAATGATCTCACGTACACGCAAACTATAAAGAATCAACGTCGGCACTGTTAAAAAGGGGCTAATGGATTGACAAAAAGACATTTTCTTTGATCCTTGAACCGCCGCCAAGAAAAATAGGTCAATGTAAAGTTAAGACACTGTTTCATTTCACGAGAAAACTATCTTGTCTTTATGCTGTGTAATTCTGTAATTGTTGCCTGATATTTATTTAGTCACAAACTGCCAATGGTATTTAGGAGTGAATTACAAAATGATATTTTGATTTTTTTTATTTCGAAGCTCCAAAATCATAAAAGAGGATACGAGAGAAAACAAAAAAAATCTCTCTGAAAACACTACTTACGTCGGTATTTAACGGTCACTTTTACACCCTGTATTGTTAGTTTACACTTCTAACAAGTCAGCAGTCAGTATTCAATAAACAAATTGTTAATCACACACACCATAATTCAATTAAGAAAATTAATTAAACGATTTTCCTTTTTGTTTTGCATAGAATGTTTTTGAAAAAAAAAACTCTACAAGTTGTCGATTTTGGTTCACACCAAAATAATATGTATTTTTACCGACATATATTTATATACACTCATTTTAGTTTGCATAATATATGCTTTGTGACCTTGGTTCGTCAAATAATTCATGACTAATATGTCTGCGGTCAATGTTAATAGTAGTTAAGTAGTTGTTAGGTATACCTGCGCTACCATAGTTACCAAAAGTAACTTGCCGTAGTTAGCAGTGAATTACTTGTTTGTTTTTGCTGAACAAAAAATATATAAATTGTTTCGAAATTAATTAAATTATCTTTAAAATATTATTGCAAACTTAAAGCAAAACAAAAATTAACCTTTACATATTGAATTGACAAGCGACGTTAAAGTCATTTACCGAAACAATAAACATATCGGCAGATAAGCAATTTATATTCCATGAGCATTTACATGAGTTATCAAAACCTGATCCTCAGAAGTTTTGGTCTAAAATTAAGAAAATTAAAGGTAGTAAGAATAGAGAATCCAATGTTGCAGCTGATGATTTTCTCATTCATTTTAGACAATTGTTTTCTAATGATAACACTTTTGTAAATGGAGATATAGAAGACGAATTAACTGAGTGCTCTCTCGCTGATATTAATATTGATTCTCTTGACTGTGAGATAAACATAGACGAAGTTAAGTCCGCTATTGGCTCTTTAAAAAGAGGCAAAAGTGGGGGATTTGATAAGTAGGTTCCTGAATTATTTATTGACTGCATTGATGGTTTGTCTCATGTTATTTGTAAATTGTTCAATTATATTTTACAAAAGACATCTATCCAACAGAGTGGAAAAAGGCAATAATTGTTCCAGTTCCCAAAAAGGAGACCTGAATGATGTTAATAATTATAGAGAAATAGCTTTAACAAGTATTTTTTCTAAAATATTTTCACAGATCATTAATAAAAGACTGTCTAATTGGGCTGATACTCATGAAATTCTAAACGATTTTCAATACGGGTTTAGAAAAAATAGAAGTATTGTCGACTGTGTATTTGTACTTAACGGTATAATCGATAAAGTTGTAAGTTATGATAAGCAAAAGTTATTTTGCTGTTTTATTGATTTTAAAAAAGCCTTTGATTTTGTATATAGGAATGGGATGTTTCTTAAATTGATAAAAGTGGTTGTTCGTCTAAAACATACTACAATTAATGTATAAAAATGTTAAAAGTTGTGTAAGAGTTAATGGCAACTACTCCGATTTTTGATAGTTTTTCCGTAGTAAAGCAGGGCGAAGAATTATCCACTCTATTGTTTTTGTTCTTTATCAATGATATGTATGAGTTTATGATGTAATCTGCTCATGTAGCCGCATATGACAATGTAACTATCGATGGGACTGATTTGTTTTTGTTATTATTTGCCGATGATACTGTTCTTTTTTCAAAAACGGCAGAGGGACTCCAAACTTTGGTAAATGTATTAAATTCATTTTGCAAAATGTGGGGAATCGAAGTCAACGTACCTAAATCTGCAGTTATGGATTTTGAGAAAGGATGTCGGACTAGGATTGCTGGTACTGTTTCTATTGTGTACAATAACGAACTATTTCAAACTGTGAGTGAATTTACGTATTTAGGTGTTACACTGAAATCGAATTGTTGTTTTTACCAATCACAAAAATACCCGGCTGTTAAAGCATTAAAAGCGACATTCTCTTTAAACTCCTTTTTCGATTTTATGTCTCTAAATACAGTAGATAAGTTAAAGTTGTTCGATAGTATGATTCTTACCATTTTATTTTATGGCTGTGAAATTTGGGGTTTTCATAATTCAGGTGACATCGAACGCGTCCACATTAAATTCCTCAAGCAAATTTTGTCTGTCAGCCAAAAAAACATGCAACAAATCTGTCTATGGTGAACTGGGTAGATTCCTGTTGTTGATTATACGAAAAGTCCGTTTAATTAAGTATTGGTTTAAACTTAACAAATATACCAACTCCCTACAGTACCGACTCGCGTTTTTAACTGACAATGAAGGTAATTTCATATTAAAGTGGACAAAAATATAAAAATGTTGTTTGAAAGCCTAGGCTTATCATATTTTTCAACAACAGATTGTGTAGTAATAACTGTGTTAATCTTGCTGTACAGAGGATATTAGACCAATATGTTCAGTGTTAGTTTAATTCGATTGAAAATTCTAGAAAACTAGAAACATTTTGTCTTGTTAAGAATACATTTGGATTTGAGCCCTACATTGATATAATCGATAATAATCAACACCGTATTGCTTATAGTTGTATTAGGTTATCATGCCATAAACTTGCTATTGAAGAAGGTCGTTATAAAAACATAGGAAGACACAAAAGAATTTGTAAAATGTGTAATATGAAGGTAGTGGAAAACGAATACCATTTCGTCTTAGTATGTCCGTTTTTTAGAGATTTAAGAAGTTTATTTCTGCCCTCTTATTTTTGCTCTTTTCCTACAATTCATAAATTTAAATTATTATTCCAGAGCAGGAAACCATCTTTAATTAAGACTCTTTCTAAATTTATATATCTGTCTTTTTCTAAAAGGGAAACTACAATTCAACTTAATATTAATAATCGATACTTGTTTATGAATATTCATATTGTTACTGTAAAATCCATCTTGACCTTATTTGTATTTGTAAATGCTCATTTCACACTTTTCTCTCTTTGAACAAATATCTGTTTACTTATTGACGCTATGTTATGAAGTTGTGGCAATGAATTGTATGTTTATGCCAATAAATAAAATAAAAAACATTCCACCTGATTACTTGTTTAACACCAAGGATCACTTACAATTAAATATGCTTTAAATGGGACAGTCAATTAACAGGTAGACTTTAGTTTTAGTTATTTTTGTTTTCGTTTTTTTTGTGTGCATATACATATGCACATATACATAATTGCATGTAAAAAAATGAAACTTTATTTAAATGTTTCCCTTATACTCGTTCTCCCTGTTATTCTAATAACTTTATAATAGTGTTAAAAATATAACATACACACTCGGTAGCATGCACGAACAAACAACGACTGTATTGTTATTTCAATAAAGACTAATGTGCAGCGAAATATCCTGGACCTAGGTAGCGAAATACCTGGGTAGCGAAACATCTGTCATCCGTTCTTGAAGTTCGATTTGAAATGTGTGTTCACTGACTAAAGGCGTTTCAACCATGCTTTACAAAGTCGTCGTTTGATGACATCGTTACTTTCTGCCCATTATGCAGTTTCCCGCCGAAATTTGAAGAAATGCAACAGTAAATATGCTTTTTCTCCTTTATTTCGCTTGACAAAACGACATTTTGGGGGTTAGAGCTTTCTTTGCTTGCTAACCAGCGGAAGTAAAAGTAGAAACTCCATGCTAAAGAGCGTGAAAGAACGATAATTTTAAAATGAAGATAACCCTTATTGGAAAAGTCTATAAAGGGGAGATAACTTTAGTAGTACACATACCCTTTATATGATATTGCACAGTAGTTATAACTTCGGGACTTTGATTGCCTTTGTTATATAATATTGGCGATAAATCCTCGGCTGATTATAACAAAACATTTGTATTTCATTACCTATTATCTCTGCACATTATTACATTTTGTTTTGGAGTTTTCTCAAATTTGATGTTTTTTTTTATTAATTTCACATTTTAATTCTGAGATATGACGCCATTAAATTGTTGCTAGTAAACGTGATCGCTTGGGCTGTTTTGTTTCAAACTACTGTCTCGTCTGAATCTGTAACGTTGACGACGCTGTTATCTTCTGTACATATTGTATGTACATATGTTGATATGTTGATAGTTCAATTGTAATTTTGTTTGTTTATAATAATCCTTCATCAAATTTTACTCCCGGTGCAGGTGGTTGCTCTTAGTCGTCTCACTTTGATGGGTTTTATTTACACTTTTTGTTTGTAAGAAAACCCTCGAGGAAGTGCGAGGTTGGGGTGCTCCAGAAGCCATGTGCATCCCAGTCGGTCCTTTTGTTTACTTACCATTCTAAGGTGGTAACTGGTGGTTTATCCTTTTGTGTTTAATGTCTCGTCTCTGTGATTTGTCACTTTTGAATTTACTCTGTATGCCTTTGTCTAGTTAGTTCAGAATATTATATTTGTAGTAACTCTTATAGGAACTTTACTTACTTTCCTATTCTTACTTTGTTATAATTATGTTAATTGTTTTAATGAAACGTATATAGTAAATTGAAATTTTATTTCCTAACATTTATATAGGTTATATGAATGAGAATGAGTGACTTGTATTAAAATTTAATTTCTAAAGACATTTAGAAGTGTTTGTAAGAAATACAAGCATCTACCTTTGCGACGTATGATGCCTTGAATTTCATGGATTTTTGTCAAAGCGGCGACGGGGATATCATGAACAGTTGTGCCATCGATCACAAAGCACACACAGTGAATTCGGCTATCCAGGTTAGGTGGCCTCTCAAAATCCCTTACAATCTCCGGCGAAATTGGTAGGGAAGGGTTAAACTAAAACACAAGACAAATATGTTAATGGTTATACATCTCCCCATCTTCAACATAAAGAACCTAAAACCCATTCATCGTCTTTTTATTATAAAACAGGCAGTTTTTCTTTTGTTTTATTAATGCTACTAACACCACCAGCATACCACCACCAAGGCTACTATGACAACAACCAAAAGGCAGGATGGATAGGTTCCACAACCGCAGCCTCTGCTGACACCATTTATACAGCTAACAACGCCGCGGCAGCCCCCACCGACCTCACTATCAGCACCGAAAATGCAACCAGCAAAATAACTTTTGTGGCAACCACCATCACTATCATTACCACCATCATGAAAGCGATGGTTTTCACCAACGTCATCACCACCGACGAAACTTACACCTTAGAAGCCCGAACCACTACAGATGCTTGCACTGCAATTACTATAGCTGTGTGAACAATAAAAATAAGAAGAAAAAACATGTAAATAGCAGAGGTGGCTCTAGTTTATCTAAAGGTTTAGAAGTAGAGAATTGTTTGTGTCGAGACACACTCTCACACTGTCGGCTCACTACATTTACCTCTGTCACAGGCTCAGATCTTTGGTCACTAATAAGCATAGTGAAATGATAAAAAATCAGAGGGTACTCACTGTGTATCCGTCCTGGATATATCCGTCCAATATGAAGGAGACATCCTGTGTTAAGATACCAAAAATCTCTTCCAAGCCTGGCGTATCACAAAGACGAAACCTCAGCATCTTTCCTGCCGGTCCAGTCACAAAGGGATTGACCTTATACTTATAAGAAACAATAATTCCTATTATAATCATTAATGTTGTCATCAACAACATCAAAATCATATTTATTATCATCTTCACTAAAGAAATATTATTGCCAGACGTTCAATAAAAATGTAGGTCAAATGACACTAAATAAGTTTGTTCTCCGCCCAGCTATGACTGAACCCATAACCGAGCAAGGGCGGGAAGAGCTATTATTTCTCAATCCAATCGCCTTCAAATAGAACGGGTTTTGTTGCTGGAAACATAGAGCGTGAATTTGCTTTCATGCACCCGTCGAAACTGTAACAAGTCAAAGGAGTATTTATTTGAAAATTCTACTTTAACCATATGCAAAGAGAATTCTTATTCTTACGTCTTCGGTATGTGGGAATTACCCGATTAGTCAATTAACACCGTACCTTGATCGTGGTGCTGTCATCAACACTGGTGGTGATTGCCCGGTAAGACACCCGCCCTTTAAACACAGAGTCGACGTTGTTCACGAAGCTAGATTTGCCAGCACCTCTCAGACCCAACAAAAGGATATTTGCATTCTCAATATGGTTAGGGGGATGAAACAACTCTACGTCGTTTCTCAGATTTCCCAAAACCTAGTAGAATGAAGTTTATATATTTAGACTCATGTCATTATTACAACGATGGTGGTTGGTAAACGCAACTATTTCAAAATGCAAATAAAAATCAATTTCTGATTTTGATTAACATTGATAATGTGACCAGTGACTCAGTCGAACTCTTATCTAAAACAGAAATTAAATAGAGTTGGACTATTTTCTGATTATTAAAAAATGCTTATGAAGTTTTATACTTTTGTAGGCCTGCCTCAATAAATTCAATATTTGTTTAACAATGTATTCAAATAGCATGTTTAAACTGTTCTTTTTTGCCCAATGATCCAATAGGGTAACTGTCAAATATTTTATGTAATGTCTATTCTCAGTTTCTTTACCTTTTACATCCATTTTACATCCATTGTTTTTACGCTTAGCAACAACTTCAAAAAATGTGAAATTTGCTCGGCTTTGATCGAGTTGCTTTATCTATTCATAAAATAATATTGTGAACGATTTACCTAAAAGAAAGGATCAAATTTGCTGACGATCGTGCGTCGCAGTGGATAGGATTGAATAAAAACGAGAAGCAAATTACAAAAAAAAATATACAAACAAAGAAAACAGTCAATAATATACCTCTAGCGATGGTGGTTGAATCTTTCTCCACTGGTGTGTACCTATACCTAATCGGAATAAATGATCTTGAATTAAATAATGAGACAAGTGCTGCATGTATGACAAATATGAACAGGTATTCATCTTGAAAGCCGTGGAAAATAGCATCATAGCATCATTCTTTAGTGGTCGCAAGTAAGGTCTAGTCTCAGGTAAGGTGTGGAGTTCAAGTCGGATGGCCATTGCAGTGCAATAAGACTTAGCGTATCGGGTGTGATTATTGTATTACCTCTCTACTTCGATAGCTCTGTATAAAGTAAACTAATCGGTTAACGACCCTTTCCACTGTGATTTCCAAAGATGGTTTTACGTTGAGTTGACTAAACGTGTTCGTGGATCGAGATTTTGTTGGTGTCATTTCGTTTGGATTTTAGTATTTTACTAATATCGAAGACAATTAGTAGATCTGGTATATATATATATATATATATATATATATATATATATATATATATATATATATATATATATATATATATATATATATACATATATATATATATATATATATATATATATATATATATATATGATATTTTGACACTTATTCCTATAAGTGTATATAATGCCATCGATTGAATACTGTTGTCTTGTTTGGGGTATTACCAAATGTAGGCACGTGATCATAATAACTAGACTACAAAAGCAAACCCCACTAGTCATATTAAAAACATTTAGGCAAAATTTGTCATCTGAAATATTTACTAATATAAAATGGCTTACTTTTGAAAATCGTTGTAAATATCATGCTGAATCTACGATTTACAAATCTCTACATAATAAGGTTCCAGAAGAACGTATCACGGTTTGCACAAGCACAAGATATAATCTGTGCTCAGCTTCTAACAATACCTTGTCTCTTTTTTTCTGTAAAACTAATTTTATAAATCAAAGATCTTTTGTGAACTTTGCATGCCTAACAATAACAATAAATATTTTTCAAAATCACAGGATATGTACTTTTCTATTGTTTCATAAATTGTGTGACCCTCTATAACAGTTAATGTCAGTTAGTGTACATGATATGTGTGTGATGTTAATTTTGTTGTAGAAGGCCGCATTGAAAAAGACTTTGTTGAACTAAATAAGGCTATTATTATTATTATTATTATTATTATTACTATTATTATTATTATTATTATTACATTCAGCAACTATCTTAATCACTTCAAATTTGCACATACCTCGAATACCGTATACTTCAAGATTGGTAACCGTCATTACTTCATTTGTCACATCTTCAGCCTTTTTGTTCAACGTGTCATATGACTGTCCAAGGTTGCAGCTCCCATTTAATGTGTAAATCTTTTGTTTAGCTGTCAACTCGTCTTTAAACGTGTGCAAATCGTAACCATTTCCAAAAGTTGGTCCGTAGGAATGATAGCAATAGATCGCGTTTTGGCTTTTTTTCACGGGTAATTTAAAGCCGGTTCTCTTGTTATCGAGAGAGAGACTGTACAAGAAAGCGGAAGAGTCTGTTTTGTATGCGCTATTTTTTTGCCAACTTTGTGATGTGTAGCCACCGTACACTGATTTCCGGGTGTTATACACTACCGTGAACGTTGGGCCCTTATTGTCGCACTTGTCATGGAATTTTGCAGCACTCGCACTGTCACGAGTGAAACTGTACAGAAGAAACAACTCCTTCTTGGTGGAATTAGAAATCCATTTTAGAAGCTGCCGACGGTCAACAACACTCAATGAGCCAACGGCGTCCATTGTATAATACCTGTCCAAAAAGAAATAACACTGTTTAAGCGACACCATCGGACTTTTCTGTAAAATGTTCACCTAGTGCAGAGGTACGAGTATTGTGCTTTAAAGGAGCGGAAGGTCAAATAATTATAAATCGGACAAAAATGATCGATCAATTAATGTATAAAACATATGATATGTTATTTATTTGCTAAAATATCGGCTAGATGTCGACGTAAATTTATGTCTAATTTTATGTATACTGACCCTCTGGAGGCCTTTTAAGTTTAATAAAAATGTGTTGTTGTTGTTTTTGTTTTGTTTTAAAATATAGTTGGCCACCTTTTGAGCATGTACATGTATCTTACTATGCATGTATACGGAGAAAGACAATAATGTTTTTTCGAGAGCTTAAAATGATTCTATTATATTGGTAGTACTTGCTTGCAAAGCTCTAACCTCCAACAATATGGGGCAAATTTTTTAAGACGAGCAAGGGTAATATTTTTTTCACCACATTCTATCTAAAACTATCAAACTTTAAATCGGTAGGTAAAATTAAAAGAAAGGCATATCAGAGGTTTCATTCAGATCTATGTACTGATTACTGAACAAGAATTGTTCATGGAATAGCCGATCACAAAACGATTCGGTTACTTTAGGGACCTCTTCTGGCTTCATTATGACCCATTTAGGGCATTGTTCTTGTCATATCTGTTATCTGTAATCCGATATAAAGGCATTTTTCGGTGCAACATAAAAATACGTTAAAGTAAAAATCGTTATGATTAGATTGATTTTGCCAGGCGATTATCAGTTTATCTGGACCCCAGTCGGGTAATATCAGTGCTATATGTATGTACTTCCTTTTTAATTGTTTTGCACCGAATACATTTTTCACTGGATGTAGTTTGTCTAGAAAACACCACGCATTTCAGAATACTGAACTATACTGAACATGTTTATGCTGTAAACTGAATTTGTGACTGCATGTAACAATATAGATAACCTTTCATTTCCTACTTATTATTTCTTTTTTAATTCTGATGCTGCTTCATATTTGGTTTGGCCCTTGTTTTACATGTAACATATATACAATAAATAAAACGGCTGAAATATAACATGGAGAATGGAGAAACTAAATTTACCACAATCGCCACAATTTTATGGATCGAAATTTGGCAGAACCTTTCAAAGAAATGTAAAGGAAAATTCCATCTTTATGTAGATTTAGCAATAGCGGGCAAAGAAGCTGAATATGTTTAAATACATAATTGGTACGAATGGCAGAGAAATCTACAGTACACTTAAGTACGAAGAAGATGAAAACAAGGAACTTCTTGAAATTGAACTTAGAAGCTGACAATGGAAATCCAAAAAAGCTTGAAAAAGTAGAAAAGAATCAAGTCTTCTTTTAGAATAACCAAATGATGTTATAAAAGCAACGTCAATGCAACATGCAAGAAGAACAAAAAGACAAAAACAACAACAACAATGTATCGACATCATCCACCAGTCAAATCTCCAGCAGACTGTCAATAATGTGGAAAATGATTCGTCAAAATGCCCAGCATTTGGAAGCAAATCTTATTTCTGTAAAATAAATCTTTATGAAAGATTATGATGCCAGAAAAGCATGAGGAATGTCAACTACATAGAACATGAGAATTGGCAGAGTGGTGAGGACTATTATTAAATAAAAAACGCATTGACAATAAAATAAGAAAGCTAAAATATTTTGCAAAAGGCTTGTTGACATCAAACAAAGATTGTCAACAAAGATTGATACTTTTCAAATTGACTAGAACTTGACTTGATAAGAATGAAAAGGCTGGTCAGAAACTTGCAATATACAAAGTGAAACTGAACAAGTCAGAGTGCGTATTTAAAATATTATTATCCTGAGAATAACCGAAAATATAAGGGAGATTATGTTATTGTCGATGACGCCAACTGCAATCCAATCAGACTCCAAAACAAGAAATGGTAATCGGTGCGTACACTGGTGTGTCTCTGGTGTTAGTGAAGAAGAAGAAGAGTATCACATGCAAATAGGCGACAAAGTCATACCGACAATTAATGCCCCAAGAAATATTCCGATCATTAAAGACAAGCTCAAAGATGACCTGCACCGACATCAAAATATGAATGTACTCAGTCCGCTGAGCGAATCGACAATATGGGTAAACAGCATGGCTGTGGTCGACGGGCCGAACAAGTTGAGAATATGCCAGGAGCCGATATATCTAAACATATATCTTCAATGAAGGTACTACCCAACACCAATAATTGAAGAGCTGTTGCCAAAGGTAGAAAGATGCCAGGGCATTCAGTGTACTGGACGTCAGACATGAATTTTGGCAAGTAAATGGATTCAATTCTATAATAGAAGACATAACTGGTCTACGGCATTGGTTAAACAGAAGTCGAAGATTTACAAGAGTTACAAGATCATTACGCCGCAGAAAAGCCTACACGAACGATGTTGATATAGAAATCTAAAACTTTATTCAGATAAGCTCAGGGTCAAACAATTCAGCTTCGTTGGTCATGACATTACAAATTAATGTATCAAGCCTAATCCAAGCTGAATTGAAGCTGTGAACAAGATGCCATCACCAACTGATATGAAACAAGTCAGAAGCTTCTCGAGTTTTGTTTCATACCATGCAAAAGTCTTACCACGACTTTCGGATCTTTCTGAGCCTTGACTTCGAATTCGAATTCAAATGGGCAAAAGAATATGAAGTATATATATAAACGAGCCCATCAGACATTTGCGATTTTTTAAGTTGATTATTGGCCTTCATGTTTTGACCGGTATTTTAAATGTCATTGTGTTATGTTTTAATCCGTGTGTAGTATAGGGTCATATTATGTTATATAAGACAATTGCTATATCGCTTGTATTTCGTTAAGAAAAAAGACACTAGGTCTATCTTAACTGATTTTTTTTTTTTTTGAGAAAACAAGAAAGCATCAATCAGCACGTTTAGCTGGTATTTTAGAGAAAACATACAATACAGTATTTATTTGGAGAGAACATTAATGGCATTCTCAGAACGGATATCTATTTCGTGCATTTTCTTTACATAATACAAACATATGCGCAGTAAGTGTGTATCAAATGTGAAAATTTACTTGCCCTATATGTTATATTCCCAAGCGTTAACTGAAACATTCAGTGTATATAATCAGATATTTACCGCTTCACAAACGAAAGATAAGATAAAATCAATGTTATAGAGACTTGTGTATAACCTGATAGATCAGTTTTAGATAAACCTCTCTACCAAAGTTGCCGACATCAGTCGAACATTGGCGATGGTGAAGTCGGTTTTCATATCGGCACTTTTCGTTACTCGTGTAGGGAGTGATCAGAACTGAATTATGAGTTTTCAGTGTTCCTTTATATTTGCTATAAGCAATGGAATGTGACATAAAATACTTATTAAAGAAACTGATAATAGTTTCAAACGTAAAAGTCAAATTATTTGATGATAAATATTCGAAAATATGAGGAAATCCCATCACATGACATCAGATCGGGAATTTCCACAATAGCGGACATCTAGTAAACAAGAAGCTTGTTATGCCGTTTTGTGAAACGCTATATTTATAAACCTACAACTGAGGAAAGGACAAATATAGACATTGACCACTTTAGTCAGATCTGTAGGTATGCAATGGCATGAATGGAGAGCAGGGAGACGAGTTGTGGAACTGGATTTTTTGTTTGACAATTTGCAAATTTACTTATCATGTAAATGGAGACCAATTTCAGAAACGTGTTGCACCATTGTTGGGGACCTTCAGAAGTGCATGGTGTTTGTCAGAACAGTGAGTGCAACGTTGTGAACAAAGCTCCATTGACCTTTTCGAAATTCCGGATTGAGGTCTTGAATCAGTATGTCGGGGGGAGGGGGGTGGCTCACACATTGAGTCATATCCGACAGCTGAATCTACATGTAAACACAACATTTCTCGTAATCTTTCGACAAAATACACCTGGAATAAAAGATGTATGCCTAAGAAACGGAAGAATTCACTTGTAAGTAGTCGTGTTGTAACCGTTTTAAAAAAAAATCGCTTGCGCTCGATTTGGGTGCAACAAAAATGACGTGATTGATTTTACGACATTCGACAATTACACTGTTTGAATTGAACGCATGTATTGAACTTATTTCTTACTCACGCAATTGCGAGACATTGATTTAGAAAACAGGTGCCATCCATCATCTGAGTGTACGTTAGTTGTTATAAAAAAGCTGACAATGCTGTCAAAGCAAACCCATCCTTAAAGAAAGTGGTCAAATTAATTACACCCAGCAGTAAGTAAGTGGTCCAATCCTGTAGACTGAAAACAACAGCAGAGGCTCGGTTTCGTAACATTCTTTCACTAATGTAAAGAAAGTTTGTAGAACATTGCAACCATATATATTTCAAATTGTGCAAAGTTCCCCTTTACTCCATATATTCATGTTTTGTTGCATGGGCGACCAGTGTAGATCCAGATCAGCTGGCATATTGATGCTATCTGATCTTGATCTACACTGGTAGCGTCTTGTACAGAAATAACCTATTGGAACAAAGGAGAACGGATGTGCCGGCTGATCTTGTTCTACACTGATCACACACGCGATAAAACCCGTATATATGCAGTAAAGCCACATAATTTGGAAGATTTGCTAATCGTCTTGAATATTGCAAAAATTGCATGTGATACCTCGAGATCTCTCATGCTTACAACCTTCAGCACAGCAGAAACCGTTCTGTCCCATAACAAAATTAAATTGTGTAAGTAAACAACAAAATATTAATTCTGATGATTTGTTGTATCATTATAATTCTCTTTGCACCTGTTTTTGATGTGTTTTGTTGTTGTTGTTGTTGTTTGTGAAGAAGAAACGAAAGAAAGCTGTTTTATGTTTACAAGCGAGCGCGCATAATCGGAACCCCAACCCCTGACCCCTGGAACGCGATTGCGCGAGAATTGGTAATTTCGAAATCGACAATACGGCCAGATGCACCAATTAAAGCCAAAAGGAATATCCTGCTTTGATGTAAATACAACATAGGTACAGGTATGTTATCAACAAATAACAACATAAGGAGACTTGAGACATATTCTAAATGTATTTTAATTCATACTCCTAAAGGTGGTATCCGACAGTTTGGCTATATCAAATACATGTAACAACATCTAACCCACGTTCTTACAAATTTGTGCCTAATTGTTGCATAAACATATACTCAAGTTTATCTAAAGGCTTCAACTAACATTAACTCAATTGTAAGGCAATACAGATCATGACATGTGCTTTAAATGCCTATTTAAAGTAACCTACTATTTTCAAATTTATAAATGTGATTGGACGTTAGCCAAAGCAAATACTGACGTCAGAGCTGATTACCCAGATGATTATGTAACATAATCTCAAAAGTAAATGGTCATGTGGTTTTCTTAGATTAAAATATAGCTAACTGTGCAGCATGGATCATAGGAAATGCATTTTTGTTTTGACAAGTGGAATGTTATGCTTTAATTTTCACATGGATGTAAGACACCAATAAACAGCATTTCGTAATATCTTTTCAAGTAACTAATGAGTTTGGTTTCTTGAGAAAAAAAAGGCCAAAACTGTCAGATTCAACCATTAAGATTTATTTGATATGTATTTGACACATGGCAAAATTTAAAACAATTATCTAGAGTTGGTTATGCACATTGATGGAAGATTAGGTATTAAGATATTCAACAAACAATCACCTAGCCTTTATTGTATAATTACTGACTTATGGCTGATTACCTTGTCGATGTATTAATATTTATATGAAGAATTAATCTTTATATGAAGGGGTTTTCAGTTTATGTTGCCTTAATCGCTCATAGTATTGTTTGTTGTTGTTGTTGTTTTGACAAAAGAAAATGTATTCACCTAAAATGTTTTTATATGAAATTGTCTAATGAATTTATTTATTTTTTACTTTTAACAGCTATAATTGACAGCATTGGTGGCCCTGACAGAGTGAACAATATCCGGTCAAGTCTGAACTTAAAGCCAAAATGTCCCACTAACTTAAAACATATGAAAGAGTGGTGAAACCATAGAGAAGCTGGTCATGTCTTATGCCTGTTAAACAGCAACTGAAGCCTTTCAGATGGAAATGTGATAAATCTCCATACATATAATTATTTAGAACATACTTAAAATGGATTAAATGAACAAATCTTAAGTTAGCTGTGGTGAACATTCCTACTTTTTATATTTATCAAACAATATTAAAAGATATTTTTTGTGAAAAATATACATCTCTAATCGAAAAGATACTTTTATTGTGATTTTTTAAAACCTGCTATTATTTTCGTAATTTTATTTTAAAAAAATGTGTTGCTAACATAGGTTTACGATTTAATTACGTGAATATTTCCAAAATCACGGATGATTTTGTCAATAGTATTCATTTTCATTTTTATAATACATATGCAATAATAGAATAAAACTAAACCAAATGTGTGTTTAAATAGTCATTTATTCTGACTTCCTGTGTTGTAGTTTTTTCATAACCACCCACTTTTGCCATTCAGCCATTTTGGTCATTTTGGGTCGATGACATAAATATCAATAAAAAATTCCATAATTTTTGGTTGAAAGTTTTTTATTAGTTACAAAATACTTTCTCAATCATTAGGAATGGAAAAAATTAACAAATTTCTATAATTCGAAAATCAGTCTATTATACTTGCTCTATCGTAAAAATGTAGTTATACACGAACAACTTTAAGTCACATTAAGGCATATCAAAGACGTTCATGAATTCGTATGTAGATGTTATGTACACAGCAGCTTGAGCTAGCATATTATTTAAGTGTACCTAATCGTAATGCCCAATTATTGTCCGTTCGTGCATAGCAAAGTATAAACTATGTACTGTACGTGCATTTTTATCACATGCATACTCATCGAAAATGCTAACGGGTATAAGTTTTATTATTATTACGCGAGCATTGTTGTCATATAGTATCACAAGAATAACATCCTTGTATTATCGTGCTCTCTGTTACTCCAATATATGCATGCTTCTATGACTTACTTTCTGTTACTCCAATATATGCATGCTTAAAGTAAGAGTTGTGATCTGAATCTGAAAAATCCGAGGGCGCCATTCCTCTTCGAACGAAGTCAGTCAAACACATGTTCTAATAATACTTCGCTCCTCGTTTCGACGCTTTCTTCTAGTCGGCCTAAGAACACAGTTTTTTCACTATATGTTTCGTATAAGCATCTGTGAACACAACATTTTTGTTTACTTCCCGAACGGAAAAATCTAACCTGAACTTTGAACTAGTCTAGGCCAATAATTTCAAAAGTATATCCGGTGACTTGACAGGTCAATAATCTCGGCGTTAAACAGGCCAAAGACATCCCTGTTGAATAGCTGATTTGCAACAATCTATCATTATTAAACTTCCATCACAACTGACATTTACTTATTGATTTACTCATACTTTGTACAAAAATTCCATTAAATCAGTCTTCTTCATTCAACTTTTAATCAGTATTCGCCATCAGAAACAGGGACTCTTTTGTCTTGTTCTGTTTCCTGTTCTTGGGTAAAGAAAGGCATAGAACTGTGTGACATTCCTGTGCAGTGATATTGAATTGTTCATTCATAAATCTGCATTTCATGTATATCTGAATAACACAATACAATGAACTTCCAGTTTAAACAGATAACATTATTAATGTTAACATTTGAAGCATGCGTGGGCACACTTGATGCGTCTAGTCTCCTTAGGCATACAAATTTGCTCTGCACATGCACTACTTCTTCCCAGGTATGAATAACTGACCGCGAGTAGTCAATGTCATGCAGGGTCAATCCTGTGTGCTTCGAAATCCAGCTTTCTCATAAGCAAACGACACCGCCCAACTAGCATTGTCTTAGAAATAATGTTATCGACATGTTGTAACATTTTGACAATTACAAACGTATAACACATATTAGACTAAGATGGTTGTGGTACAATTACACTTGTCTTATAACCCCGTATGAAGAGGAGACTACTTCAGACGATAGAAAAAAGGGGTGAAGTGGCCAATTGGTTCAAATAAACAGGCTTGGAAAGAGTTCGAAGTTTCAAGAAGCAGCATCGCCTGGCAAACCAGAAAGAAAGGCAAGCCTTGGATGATCTATAGAGACCCCTGAGAGAAATCCTGAAGTCCCTCCGTCGGGAAGAAAACCACAGACAGGCAAGAGCAAGGTAAAAGAAGAGTGCACAGTTTACAAGCGTTCCCTTCCAGTTCGTGCCCCGACTGCTAGGAAATAAGAGGTCAGACAAGCTGGACTGCGCCAAAGAAGAAGCCAATCAGTATGTTAAGGACATGTTTAGTAAACCTGGTAGAGACGATGAGCTTGGTAACTGCAAGAAACTACTTCACCCCGAGGCTCTGGCTCAGCGGTTTGGTACAGTAGAACTCAAACTTGAAGAGACCAAGCATATTGCCAGAAGCGTAACGGCACCATCAGCTCCAGGACCCAACGGAGTCTGCTACAAGGTGTACAAGTATTGTCCAAGTCTCCTGCATAGATTATGGAAACTTTTCAAAGTTCTCTAAAGGAAAGAGGATTTTTGTGACGATTGACGCTTGGCAGAGAAATGCTTTCTTCCAAAGGAAGTGGAGTCAAAAGAGCTTAGTCAGTTAAGGACAATATCTATCCTCATCATTGAGGGAAGATAGTCATGGCTGTCATAGCCAAACGACAGACAGGTAAAGTTAGTGTAACAGACAGTGTAGAGAATTTGAAAATCAACACAACGAATGTGTTGTAAACTTTAATATTGACGTGTATGTACATTATAGAAATTCTCTGTCCAGTTTTGAATGTATAGATATTTTTTTCTTTTTAAAATTGATACTTAATGTGTCCTTTTTAGAAATAAGAAAACTCCTAATAATATGTTATATCCTCTTTATATGAAATGCTTTGCTATTAAGAATCGTTCAGAAACCATTTACAGCATTAGGCAAGCCAATCAAACATGTAACTTGATAGGTTTGACTCAAACTATCACAAATACGTTATTAATTGTTTACAACCTCAACACGTTTTAGGCTGATTTTCCCATGTTTTCTGGTGATTGTGGTTTGTCTTAATAAGTCACCGAGCTCTTGGTCGCCACGATTCATTTCAGAGTTGCCCAAAATATTCTATAAAATATTTTAGTTGATGCTGAAAATTATAAAATAAATTCACCCCAGGGATCTGATTTTTGCTTTGAATATATCAAGTTATAAATTTTTCATCAAATTAAGCACACATAATTCAAATAAAATTCATTTACAACACAAAAAATAAAAAATAAACATATTTTCTTTTACATCTGATAGAATGATGCAGAAAAAAGTCAACGTGAAAAAGTAGGGAGAAGAAAGGTTGACCTTGCTTGCCCATGCCGGGATTCGAACTCTCAACCCCCAATTTTGAAGCATTTTAACCCTAGTTTTGATACTCTTCAATTGGAGGTGCAGCATCATATTTGCTCCATCTAAATAAAGAATAATTACATGGATCTCTCGGTCCAAAATGGAGGTGTTCTTGGCGTTCGTTTCAGACTATCTGGACCACACAAGTTTCCAGACCCAGATCATGAAAGGCCACAGAGAGTCAAGGCAACTTAGCTGTCATATTGCTCGACTTGGCCAATGCATATGGCTCCATACATCCCAAGGTACTGATGACCACGTAAGAGAGGTACCATGCACCATAGGAGTTCTTCAGCATGCTGCAGCACTACTTCGACAACTTTAAGGTGAGGTAAACAATCCCAAGTTTAACAACAGACTGGCTCAGACTAGAAGTTGCAACCGATGTCGTACAGCCACCTACACGTGCCTTCATGGACGACATGAAAATCACAGCCAAGACGTACGTGGAGGGCCGATAAGTGTTACAAGACGTTGATGGACTCATCAAATGGGCAAGGATAAAAACCAAGAATACCAAGTCCAGCATATTACTGCGTGAGAGTGTCAAGTTCGGGATTGACGAAAGACTCAACAGTCACTGAGAAGCCAATGAAGTATTTTGGAAAGTTGGTTCAGAGAGTCAATGAACAAGAGAGAGAGAGAGCATGGTAAAAAAATCGTGACTCAAACAGACAGCTGGATAAATCAAGTAGATGCAAGTGAACTTCCAGGAAAGTTCAAAACCTGGTGTTACCAGCTTAGCATCCTTTCAAGAGTAATTGGGTCCTTGCTAGTCTACGATTTCTCAGTCACGACAGTTGAGCTGCTGAGAAAATTAAACAGATATCTCCGCCGATGCCTAAATGTTCCACGAAGTTTTGACTCCATTTGCCCGTGCAGCCCGAGCAGTAAATTGTCTATGCCAATGAAGTCTGTCACGGAAGAGTACAATGTCACAAAAGCTGGACAATGGGTTATGGCACATATCCTGACAGCCAGATGAGAAAGTCCGCCGAACAGGACTGCAAGTGAGCACGGGCAGAAAATTGAAAGCCAGGGAAGCAGTAGAGGGGCCGGAGTCTATGCTACGACATGATGACATAGTTGGAACTGTAACGTCGGGGCGGTTTGGATGCGTGACGAAAGCCAAGTGGAAACTTGCTTCGACAAAAGAGCCCAGAGGACTTGTGCAAGAGATTAGGCAGATGGAGGATGAAAGCAGACAGACAAGAGCTGTTGCACAAAACAATCTAGATGATACAGTGGGTCGGAATCCAGCAACGTAAAATAAGCTGGACAGATATTTGGACAATGGACAGCTTGAAAGAAGTTTTCTTTTAAAATCTGTGCACGATGTCCCTCCATCAACAACAAATCTGCACAATTGGAGCTTGAAATAAGATGCATCGTCAAACTATGCGGAATACATTCCAATCTGGAGCATGTGTTATCACCAAGCAAAACAACTCCAACAGATGGAAGGTATCGATGGAGCCGTGACAGAGTCCGCGCAGAGATTGCCTCAACATTAGAAATAAACAGGAGAGACAATACAGAGGTGAGGAAATGACCAGCGTTCATCAATTTCACCAGGACAGGAGAAAGCGTAGCTGTGAAAAAAATCAAATCAACGAGGTCTACTTTCAACAGCCTCAGGCTGGTCAATGGAAGCAGATCTACGCAAGCAGCCGAATTCCCTCAACACATCGCAACGTCTACAAAGAGGCCACATATTTAGATGTGGTCAGACAAGATTCGATAGGTTATGCTGATTGAACTCTCGATGTCATGGGAGGTGAGAGCAATGAAGACTTATGAGAGGAAACTGTCCAGATTGATGGACGGGTGCAAGAAAAGTGATTGGAAGACGTAGTGTTTCCAAGTTGAGGTTGGCTGTCGTGACTTCCCTGCACAGTCTCTGTGGCTAGCATTTAGGTCAATTAAAATCAAACTCCGGAATCTGAAGAAAGCCATAGAAGATATCCCAAAACGAAGCTGAGGCAGCCTCACATGGGAGGAAAAGGGAAGGGCAGTAGCAGAAGGAACCGTAGGCCACCCACAGGGATGATGACATCTCGACTGGTTGGGAGAATTGTTATAGCTGTCCCAATCTGGGGCCTGATTATTCCAGTCGGCGCAGCTATGGAAGACGTTGTGGGTAGCGCTGAAACGTCCGATGAAGGTGACACCCACCTGATGACGGAACAAGCAGCAGACCTTTTGTGTATTATTGATTGAAGCGTCGATGTATAGGGGTAACCAAAACCTATTGACGCCACCGTCTCTTTCAGAATGGTCAAAGTGATAACAAATCCTGTTAAGTCCAATTATTTTTCCTCTTGCGAACAATATGGATGGGACAAGAAAGAAAGCGGATAACATCAACGGTGCCGTAGACAACATTTGCTTGAAACAAGAAGCTATCGTGGGAACTAAACACTCTCTTATACTGTCGATTATTTACGTAAATATTTGAGAGTTACGAATTGTAACGTAGATCGGAACGAAAATAAATGTTGCTTTCCTTTCTTCCTTGTTGTCTGCTACAGCTGTAATTACAAGCTGCATTGTTATAATCGGCATTCTCGGTTGCTTTTCTTAAACAAGACTTCGCCAATCGGCTGCGAATTCCTATAAATATATGCAACTGATTGCACGCTACAATTTATTATTGCAACCAACACTGTTAAAAACGGACAATAACAACTGCAAGTGCGCGTAATTGACTGTTACACTATCGTCCCCATAAAAAATTGCATTCCATAAGAGGCAGAAAGGCGCCAATAGTGCAAAGTACAAACTAATAGATATTAATCTACAAACTCAAATACAGCTTATTTTTTCACAAAGGTCATGATCAAATTAAGTTTGTGGCGTGATTGAATTAGAAAATATTAATCAGGGAAGTAATCCTTGTTTCACTAAAGTAATAAATACGCGCTGGTTATCTCCCTTGTAACATTTGTTCGTGACAGCTTTGTTTTGATGTGAATCGGTCGCTACGTAGATATTATGTTGCGTTCATTTTACAGAGTTCTGTGCGTTATAAGAATAGACTGCCTTATGCCTTATGTTACACACCTTAACACGTGCCAACAGATGACTGGAAAATTCTAAAAGGCTCAAAAATCACTCAACTGTAGCGTTTTTATTATTCCTTCTTTGTCCGTAATGTATCGAGAAAATTTAATCGTAAAGGTATAATATGAACGATATTTGTTATTATTTTGAAGTATTTTTAGACATATTTTTGTGTTAAATATGCCATCAAACATGCGTCTATACCAGGCCCGGATCCAGAACTTCTCAGCTGGGGGCCGAAGACCGAATATGACATACAGTCGTTTGGGGTGTAGCGGATCACTAACGACATTTTCGCCGCATACGCATTAGCGAAAAGTGTTTTCAAAATACAGAATATGCATTTACATTGCAAAAAAATGTCCTCTTTCCAAAAATGCTAACCATTTTAATCTCGGACGTATATTTCTTTGCAAACGCTTCACTTTTTGGTATGTATCAATTTGGGTAGTTGCGGATCACTTTAGGGTATAGCGGATCACGTGATAAACGTCACCTAGGGATCGTCTCAAAGCTCTAGAAACGGCGTATTTGTCACAACAATGCAACTTAAATATGTCAACGATATGTTTGATTTTTTTCTCATGAATAATGCTATCAAATTGTTTTCAATGAAGCATACTCATATCATATGGCTGCTCCCTCAAGTTGAGTCCGCTGTTTCCAGCAGCTGTCTGGTCTACGTCTCTCTCGTTCACTATTTCGGTGCAACATCTGCACAAAGTATGGTAGTTTAAAATACACCTGTATCACCCAAGAAAACAACTATTGCACGCACAGAACACACACACACACACGCACACACAAAAAGTTAATTGGGATGGGATATAAATACAAGATCAAATAACATTGAGTAATCTTTAATTAAAATCAGTGATTGGAATTAGAAGTTTTAACTTACAATGACTAAATCACATGCATTTTGTACGTTTTGTCAGGTTAAATATTAGTTTTCACAACAATATCACCTCCCCCCCCCCCCCCCGCCCCCCCCCCCCCCCCCCCACACACACACCCATGTGGAAACAGTAAACAAATCAGAAACAGTTATTTACATCACATCAATTCCATATTTATCATACATAGATACATCATATCATCTGCATGTTAAAGGTTATCCCAGCACTGGTACACCAAATGTAAGGATAATAAGACTGATTGTAGTATCATGTCATATATCCATGGCATGATATTACTAATGAGACTAGTTGTGGTATTATATATATATTATAAGATATTTTAAGTTGATACTGTCTCCACATGACTGAAAAATCCACATGACTGAAAAATTGTTTGTTGGATGCTTATATAATTTGTTACAATGGTGATATGATGAAATGTTCGATCACTTTAATAGTATATTCGGGTCAAGAATAGATATATCTGATACCAATAATAACGACACAATATGCGAATCACCGATAACATATGATATTGAATTAGATATTTAGTCTTTTCTGAGGCAGAAGTTAAAGCTGCAGTATATGCGCAAATTAATGCCAAATGTCCAGGTATTGACAAACTAATAGCCGAGATTTTCAAAGGCACATTCGATATAATAGCACCATTCTTAGCTCAGTTTTCTAACAAGATATTTAATGAGGGATGTTTTCTGGAATGCTTGGGAGAGGGGATAATTATCCCACTGTTTAAAGGTGACGCGCAACATGCCAGTAATTATCGTGGAATTACTTTAAACAATATCTTATCGAAGATATATTCTAAAATACTAGTGAATAGACTCAATCTCTGGAGTGAACGAAATTCAAAAATCATCGAAAATCAGTATCGGTCTAAAAGAAATAAATCCACAACAGGTTGTGTATTTATCCTACATACAATTATAACTAAAGTGCTATTGTGTAAAAAGAAATTATATGCTGCATTCCTTGACTGGGAAAAAATGTAAGATAAAATCGATAGAACATTACTATAGCAAACACTAGTTAAAGAAAGTCCTTTTTAAAAATGGTACCTGGAATCGGACACAGGCTATTATTGCACAACACGCCTCAAGACCACTGCATAATTTATTTATAACTTATAATCAGCTAGACTTGCCGATATCACACAAAGTTAAGCTATTTGATACACTTGTTATGCCAGTGCTTCATTATGTAGCTAATATATGGGGGCATCATAAAGCCCTAGATATTGAAATGGTTCATTCCAAGTTCTGCAGAAAAGTACTAACTGTTAAAAATCCAAAAATCTAGAGGCCTTATATGGAGAACTTGGTCGTACCTCATTATATGAACATAGAAAATTAATTTTACTGAAATACTGGATTAAAATAATTAAATCAAACATCTTATTTAAAACATACGAAATGTTGAAAAGAGATGTTAACGCAACAGACACTTATAATGGAAACAATTGGGCATATCAAATAAAAAAAAGAACTAGAAACACTAGTTCTCGCACACATTTGGGAAAATCAACAGAGTATAAATATCGATTATAACTTTATAAAACAAACGTTAAGGGACATAAATACACAAAATTGGATAGCTGCAATAAATAACTCAACCTGATTACATACATGCAGTTTATTTAAAACAACACTTAATTTCGAAAGTTATCTAGATGAAATTACTGACCAGAAGTATAGAATAGCAATTACGCAGTTTAGAGTTTCATCACATCAACTTGAAATAAAAAAAGGCAGACATAATAATAAAAATAGAAATGAAAGACTATGCAGAAACTCTAATCTAAATCAATTAGAAACAGAATATCACTTTTTGCTTTTATGTCCTAAATTTTCACAACTACGTTCTCTGTACTTAAAAAGATACTACTACACATGGCCTACTAAACAAAAATTTATTAATTTAATAAAAGCCAAATCAAAAGATATTAAAAGAAAAGTTTCGAGATACATTTATTTTGCTAACAAAATGAGATTGTAATTACCATTTCTTCAACATGCTCTAAAGATAACACAATGTCCTTTCTTTTGTCACTGTATTTTTACATGTATTTTGACTTGCTGTAAAACACCATGTGTTTTAATGCAATAAACTGTTGAATTAAATTGAATTGTACTTAAATTGTTAAATGCACTAGTGGGTGGGGTAATTTTATCTGGTTTTGTATTTAAATAAGTCAGTTTTCGCAAATAAACTGCATTGTCTGCATTATAATTGATTGAAACTTTCAATACATTCTTTGTTTTATCATTTTACAATAATACAAACATGAAAACTTATTATCTTACCAATAAATATCGATCGGCAAAGGGCTCCTTGATTCTATAGCTTTTTCATAAAATCTCAGATACGGGCCTCTTTTTCTCAGCTAATGCAACTGCTTAAGTTCAGGACTTTTTATGGGTAAACTTACATGCATATCTACTATTTAAGAAAATCCAGTTTTTAAACCTTTTGCAATTAGTTCTAGGTTAACCTAAAATTCGGTGTAAATGGATTAATAAGTAGTTGACTAGCACTGTAGCCATTGACAGAGCGTTCCACAAACGTTATAAATTACGACCTCCCCATTGAAACATGCGCAAAGACGTAAATTCCGGATTACTACAAAAATAGAACAATGACGTTTCCATTCATAACAGATCAAATATAGTAACACTGTGATGGTACCCCATTCGGAGTGCGAGTTTAACCTGTACTTAGGAAACCAATTAATTAATTCGTAACCAATGGAAAACGATTGGCACCCATCCAACATTTCTGATGCAACAATGTGTGCCCAATAACATAAAAATGTCTACGCTTTTAAGAAAATAATTCGTGAATCAACATGACTTCTTTACTTTGATTTCAAACTAAGTTGCTAGTTGCAATATTTCCTAAGTTAAACGCTAAAATCTTGTTAAATGAATGCATACAATATCAATAAAACATTTTGAAATCATGAAAACAATAAAAATAAGCGCAAGGATACGCTTGTTTTACTACGACTTGGTGGGCGCTCCAACGCTACGTGCTTCAGACCATGCCGAAGCTACGAAAGAGGTGACAGTACAACAATAATAAAATCAAAATGGCTGCGTAGTTGGCAACAGACAGACGTGACAAAGCTTTGCTTTGCACCAGGCACACACATATATTATCATCATGGCGTAAGTGTTTGATTTTATATGAATAATTTTATGAAATGTGTAAATAAACTATGACTTGTGCATGAGTTTGGCGAACAACGTGGCGCTCGTCCGCCATCTTGTGTTTTACAATAACATTGCTTTCAACGATTACCAGACAAAATTAAATATCGTTAATAAGTACCGATGTGATGTTAATTTGACTTAACGCTTATTGGATTGGAAATATGAAGCTAATTTGGAACTTAAGTATTTACAATTACTCTTGATAATTTGCATGGCTCGCTCCTGTTATGGTAACTGACATGGTATGATTAATCTTAGTAACTAATGTGTGGCATATACCTTATTGCTTTGGTAACCCATTATCAAATAATAACTGAGAGCCTGTCAAATTTACGTAAATAGTAATCCAATGGGTTTTTTTCTGACAAATTTACTCACCAGTCCTCTATGTAACCAATTGTTGAACATTTTTTGTCGTTTTTTCTTCAGGTTCCCGCAAATCCTATCTTTCCTGGCACTAGCCATATTGAATACAGAGTATACAACTACAAGCGAAAATGAGTACCAGCCTGTTCGATACACTGGAGGCTTTCTCCCTGCAGTCGGAGATGGCTTTAGACGAAATATACGGCCTGACGTCGGATGTCTGGCCCGGTGAACTTGAAAACTACCTTGATCTTCAACTTGACAATGACGATGGCGTCAAACCTGAAGCCCATTCCCAGAAGTTGCTGGAAGACTTCTTAATTCCAGACACTACTGGAGGTGCGTAAAATTTCTGTATTTTGTATTCTTTGCATTTAGTCTGTAGCTGCTATTTAAGCCCCTTTGCAAGTCGTCCCATGGGTTAAATGACCCTGAAGTGTTGACAAAGTAGCATTACAAGATGACTTGTAATGACTTCAAGAACTGCTGCTACTTTTACTGCGAGAGAGATTGATAACGCTTCTATGATCAGTGAGAAAGTTTGTGATTTTTTCAATCTTTCATCAAATAGGATGTTTTATTCCACTGTTGTTGTTTTTTTAATGACATTGTTTTGATATGTCATTTCAGATGCCTTCGGGGATGATTGGATGGAAACGGTTAACATCAGTTCTTTATTAGATAATCAACCGGTTGGACATGACAGGATTCCAGCTATCACTGATGCACCACTTAAAGCTACTGTTGAACTGAAAGTTGCAGCCAAGCCAGAGGTCAGGGTAGAAGGTTTAAAACCCTCAGCATATGAACTCTTGAAGGCTCTGCTCACTACAGATGCCAGCTTATCTCAACCGCTGCCCGAGGTTCCAGCAGTACCGGAGGCAGAAGTTCCCAGCTTTAATCTTCTTGCACGGGCAAATGCAACATCACATGACATTGAATCATTTAGAAGCAGCAATTCCTGCATTGAGCCCTTGTCAATTGAAAGTGATGCAAGCTTTGAAATTCAGCCAGTGGTGGCTTTTGACAATGGAGATGTTGCTGAAATAGGGCCAGTTCAGCTTGATTCGTTTGTTCATCTTTTTGGTGGACAGCTGGAAGCCTCGTCCCCTCTCAGTGACGAGATGGAGTCAGTTTTGTCGAGTCCAGGGTCTCCAGCAACCATCACCTTGCATCCAGTTTCAGATACAGCAGACAACACTTTCACTGACACGGAGTCATCTTTTCCTTCAAGCCCTGCATCTCCTGGTTTTCTGTTCACAATTAATAGTTCCCAGCTGCATAGTGACAACTCGATGTGCTCAGACAAGAGCAGTCAAATATCTGATACTGAATTTACTCAAGTAAAGACCCGCACAGTGAAAAAAAAATCATGCAAAGATTCTCGTGCTTCCCCATATGATCAACCGGTAGAATATGAAAAGAAGGACAGAAAAAGAGTTCAAAATAAAAATGCAGCCACTCGATATAGGGTGAAAAAAAGAAGTGAAAAAGAGAGCTTATTTGAACAAGAGAAAAGGCTCGGTGATAAAAATCAGCAACTTAAAGAAAAGGTAGAGTCTTTGCGCAGAGAAATCTCTTACATGAAAGAATTAATGCATGAAATACAGAAAGCGAAACAGAGTAAAATTTAAATTTAAAATCAACTTAGTGTTACTTTACATCTTAAATTATGATAACTGTTTATTATCATCCGTAAGTATTGACAAAGTGTAATTTATTAAATAAGTCTTAAATTTGTAATTTATGTTCATCTATAATGTATTGATGAAATGTAATTTATTGATCATATGAAGTTTCTTGTACATTTACATTCAATCAAAATTGATTTGGTTTGCATGTGTAAATAAATGTCATCTCCTAAATATTCTTGTTCTCTTTTACACCTTGTGAAAGACTTTACAAATATGTAATTATTCTTCAGTTTTGCAATGCCGTGGGGTTTTGTTGTTTTTTCACTTTAGTAAGACCTTTGGTTCAAAAGTATTAATCACAGACTTTTGGTCTGTGTTTTTGACAAAGATGAGACTGTAATTATACCGCCTTTACAAGGGCGCGGGTCAAATCAAACTGTTTGGGAACCAGTTCTTCAAAGAAATGTGCAGCTAAGAACTATCTATTGAGCAAATACCAAGATGGTTGACAGCACTTAAAACCAGTTTAATGCTGCATATAGGAGCAGATTTTATGAAGAGCCGTTAAAAAAAAAAACGGGTTGTGAAGCAAATACTTACACACACATGTTGCTGTTAATTACCTTTACCTATGAGTGCTCTACAGATATGCGATGGAAAAATTGGCTGTTAAGCAGGGTGTTGGCTGTACATCAACTTGTTAATTTAATTAGTTGGATGTCGATGTGACCATAATTGTTTATAAGTATAACGGGTAACTTACTATGTGACCATAATTGTTTCTAAGTATAACGGGTAACTTACTATCAAATTAATCCCACCAGAATTACCTTTTTAGCTCACCTGAACACAGCGTGCTTAAGGGGAGCTTTTGTGATACCGCGACGTTCGTCAATATTTTAGCTTGTGAACACCCTAGAGGACACATTTTTTATCCAATTTTCATCAAACTTGCTCAGAATGTTTGCATGAAATCTTGGAGTTCATTATTGGGTCACCTGGGGTCAAAAAGTAGCACTAGGTCAAATTTTAGGAAAAACTTGTGAACACAAGAGACCACATGTATAGCTCAATCTTCACCAAAATTGGTCAGAATGTTTGTATGAGTTCATAACTGGGTCAAAAAGTAGGTCACTAGGTCAAATCTTAGAAAAAGGTTGTGAGCACGCTGGAGGCCAAACTTAGTCAGAAAATTTTAACGAAATAGACACATCTGACAACAATACTGAACAAAATATTCTCACAATAATAAAATGCTATAACAGTGACCTGGTGGACTGATGAATGTACGGCCGCGGCAAAAAAAATATAAAATTGTAGGAAAAATTATAAGGATAAGAATTCTGCTAATTAAAACTATGGCATGAAGCAAGAAGGGAAGCAAAAAAAAATATTCAAAAAGGCCTGTAAAGACAGTTGGGAAACATTCTGCCGCAAGATAACTAATAAAACTACTAGCAAAGAATTATGGGATTTAATTCAAAGAATTAAATGACACACCCCACCGCAAACCCGTCCCTTCATTATTAACGACCGCACTATTATTGACCCATTAGAAAAAGCGGAAATCTTAGCAGATAATTACGCCAAAATGAGGGAGACCCACCGGAGTTCATTACTAAAAAACACTAATTGTCATTGAAAATCAACAATATCATTGCAAATGAGCAGCCATATACCAATTTAAAGTATAATCAATCCTTCACCATAACAGAACTCAATATAGCCATAAGCTCATGTGGAAAAGAGGTGCCAGGAGAAGATGGTATTAATTATGACATTATAAAACAACTCCCTCATGAATCAAAACTGGCCCTTTTAACTCTATTTAATAATTCCTGGGTAAAAGGTTTAATCCCAGACTCCTGACATGAATCTATCAATCATCCCAATACTGAAACTGAATAAATGAACCAGCGTCCTATCGACCTATATTTTTGATATCCTGTTTCACTAAGGTATTGCAGAAAATGATTAAAACAAGATTATGCTTGTTATTAGAAATTAACAATCTATACTCGGAAAACCAATCTGGGTGCTGAGCCAATCATTTATGCGACGACGATTTAGTAAGATTAGAATTCGACATAAGAGTAGCTCAAGTCAGAAAAAAGTTTATAATGGCTGCATTTCTGGACCTACCTGCTTCCTTTGACAAAATGTGGTCAGAAGAGCTATATCCATACTACTAAAAAATGGCATCCGGGGTAGAATGATTAAATGGCTCTCAGCCTTCTAATCCAACCAGACTATTACAGTAAAATATCACAACAATTCCTCATCGTCAAGAACCACAACAAATGGCTGTCTGCAAGGTAGCGTTCTCTCGCCGATTCTATTCACAATTTTCATGAACACCTTCATTGACACAGTACAGAAACATAATAGCAAAAACAAATACAGACTCACCAGTAAACAAAGTATCCCAATTTGTAGACGATAACGCTATATGGGTATGCAGCAAAACTCCAAAAGAAGGAATCCAATTAAAAATTCTTAGAGATAAAGAGAAGTGGACATCAAACTACGGATTCGTTATAAACCCGATAAAACAAAAACTATAGTTTTCCGCAACAAAAAGACTCCTTTAAATAACACATCACTATCGAAATTAAAGCTATGCGGAAAAGTCATTGAGTACAAAGATAGTATAAAATTCCTAGGTCTCTTCGATAAAAACCTTACATGGGAAGAACATATAAAAACACTAAAAGTCAAATGCGAAAAAGACCTGAACTTAATCAGATCAATAAGAAAAAAGAGTGGGGTACTAGTAAGAAATGCCTTTATACATTATACCAGGCCCTGACCAAATAAAAAATTCAATATAGAATGGTGGCGTACAGGTCGACAAACAAATCTATATTAGATAAGGTTCAGAAAGTACAAAATAGAGCGATCAAAACAATAATAGGGGTTCCCAGCTTCTCTAGAACGGAAGCAATACATACTGAGATAGGAGAACTACCTATAACTGACCAAATCAATATCCTCAGTGTGAAGTACTGGGTCCGCTCTACCACGTTAGGCTGCTCTTTAAGCAATATTAAGGAAATATATAAGCGAGTAGGTAAATGGCCCAAATTCCCGAAAAAAACATACACTCAACGCATATTAGAATTACTGGAGGAGATACAACTTGAATCCAATCAACACCACCCTCTTATCAAAACTTCATAGGAATCGAACCTATGCCTATAGATACAGGCCTAAGCAAACTAATAAGTAAGACAGATAACCCGCTTACAATCAAACAAGCCGCAGAAAATTACTTAAACATGTCCGTAGCATCAATCAAAATCTACACCGACGGTAGTAAAGGTCCGCTAAAAATGATAGCAGGGGCAGGCATAGTTATATACGAAGGAGAATCAATTAAAGCCAACGCAAAAATTAAATTAGACCATAGAATTTCAAAATTCTCCTGCAAACTACTAGCCATTAAGGAAGTCATTTCTTGGGTTTATAAAAAAAAAATAACCAATAGTATCGTAGATATTTACACCGACTCACTCAGCGCATTACAAGCCCTACAACAAATTAAAGGAACAAACAGACAGGAAATAATTAATCACATATATAGGATTACCGCCGATATTAGGTCTAATTTTAATACTGCAATAAATCTTGTCTGGATCCCCAGTTATATAGGAATCATAGGTAATGAAATAGCTGGTAAGTTAGCTAAAAAAGGTGCTCACAATGGAACCCCTTCTGCCAATAGAACTAAGTAAATCAGAGGCCTACAGCTACATTACCAATCCCTACAAAAAGAAAGAGGAAGCTAGATTTAACAAATACAAAACAACGCATAATTACGAATACGGAGAACGTAATACAAAAACCAAGATATACCATCATTATACTAAATACGATAAGATGTACACAAGATTAAGGGTCGGATCTAGCTACCTAGGCGCAGAAAATAAGGCTGGACCAAGAAGCTGCCCTCACTGTGCTGAACCAGAATCATTCGAACACATGATTTGTCAGTGTGGGCAGCACGCAACAGCGCGAGCAGAACTAGATCATCAGTTAAACATTAAATTAGGAATAAAATTCATAAATAGGAAAAAACTACTATTTCAGCCCCCCGGCAATATCGAATTAATTATGGCGGCGCTATTCAAATATCTAGAAGACATTAATTATACAAACAGCATCTAATCCCAATATAGAAGTTCATTCAGTCTTATCCAATTCCGGTGCATTCATTTTGGTCCGTAAATTCAAATAGCCCCTACACCGATCGCACCGACCAATCAGAAAGCAGTGAAACAATTTCTCGCAAAGTAGTTCAATCTGCATCTCGCATCATAAACGCCCAGCGCATCCACAATATTCAATAATAAGGGAAGGATATATACAATTAGAAAACGATACACCAAAATATTACATCAGGCAGCAATTTATAATGATTAGGAACATAACACAACAAATAGAATCAAATAGATGGCAGGTCGCTGAATAAACGGTGGACTCCTAAAGACCCCGTACAAACAACAGATAAATGATACCCCTCATCTATAAGCACTTAGGGAAACCCACCAAAACACAATTCAGGATTGAACCAACAAGTATATATTAACATTCAAAATACCGGATTGCCAAATAAACGGGCGCCCCCTAAGGACCCCGTAAAAACAACGGCAATCTGGAGTCATCAGTATAAAGTTAATAAAGGATCCAGTATAAGAACAGACACCAACACCATATTATCCTCAAGTAGAACCAGGGTACGCTGAATAAACGGAAGCCCACTAAGGGGTCCGTATAAACAAAGGCTACCCACAACGGTTCAATAAGCATATCAACCTACCATTATGTAATAATTATTACTATAACATGCATGGCTACCCTCTCTAACACAGTTTATGCACTATAGGACAGTGGGAAAAATTTAAAAAAACAACCTTCCACTGTTGTATATAGTATAGAAATGAGTAGATTAGAATATGTAGTTATAAGTATGCCTGAGTGTATGAGACTCTTGAGTGTGTTGACTTTGTGTGTGGTAGAGTAAGGAAATCCATAAGGTAATGGCCGCCTAACATATTCTAAACATGTATATTACTCTTACATTGATGAATGGAGAGCATTACCTTATACCAGCAGCCGGGGACTTCTTCCTTGACATATACATTGCATATGTAAGGCAAGGAAGATGGTTTAGTGGGCCCTGGGCATCCAGACATCAAATATTAAAATAAAAAACACTAGGGTCTACATCATCTACCTCATCTCACTATTAAATACCCAACTTATTAGCTAAACAGTTCCCTAAAGGTGCACCCCTTCCCTGCCATCTAACATTTTGTGAAGGTAAGAGGTACGCCTAAACGGGTAATTTTTCTTATGGTAAGCAATGAAGAAAAACAACTTCATTAGACCCTAGTGTCAAGGGAGCGAGACATAAATTAGGGAGTGGAATTCACTCAAAAGATTTCTAAAGTTACTTACGTATTACGCCAGATATGAGCTCCTTGGAGAGCGATTAAGGGCCTACTTAGCTCTCTTGTTTTTAGTCGTTTTTATGACATAGCAATGAATTAAGGATTGAAAGGCTATCCATACAGTTCAATAATGCAATGTTAAATATATTTTAATTTGATTAATTTTAGCCTCGGTCAACAGCTTAAGTGTTATTTTGGGTGTTAGCAGTACTTGGACATAAGCAGCATGGAGGTATCTTTCACTACACTTGAAAGGTCAATTTTCAGTATAGGCAAGATATAAAAAAAATGTCACTGCTGGTAAAAACTGTTTTTAGTTTGAAATTGACAACTCCACATCTGAAGCTTTTCTTTTTAATTGATGGTTTAACAAGACACATTTTGAGTTACTGAATTAACATTGTGCCATGTCATAGATATTGTTTTATCTAAATATAAAATCTAATAAAAAGTGTACTGAGAAGGAAAAGTTTAGTCAGTAATTTCACAGTGTGATTGTACCGTGTATATATTTATACCAAGTCCTTTTTGAAAAAAAAATATATTTGGGCTTTTTGTGCTTTCTTTCTGAGAAACCAATAAAATGTTAAATGTGTTTAAGTATGATTGTCGGAAGTTATGACTTTATGATTTGGAAAGGGATGTATTTTTACCAACATATATACATCTCAAAACAAAGCGCTTTAACAGAGGAAATCGCATGCGCACGTCTTTCTGTGCAGGTGGACAGGCCTATCTTTTTCCGGAAAGACCTGCAAGTCATTCCAAGATATATAGACCTCTATCAAACAAAGGAGGTGTGTAGTTTAGGATATAAGTATCCTTTTTGCATTTTATGGTGCATATTTTAGTTATTTTTAAAAAGGTAACTATGAAAATTACCAACAAAGTAAAAAAAGTTTACATGTATTTAGACATAATCTGAGTGTCAAATACTGCCTTTAATATTATTAAAATAAAGCCATAATTTGAATAAATTAACAACAGTGAAATTCTGTATTTAAAAAAATGATCTTATAATCCTTACAAATAAAAAACATCTCTTGGTTAGATTTGCCTTTTTTCCCTCCAGTTTGTTATACGAATCATCTTGTTTTATAACTGCAATATAAGAAATGAGTTGTTCACAAATTAGTTTAGAAAAATTACAAATGGCAATATCTTCATAACAAACAATGCCATCAGCATAACATTCATGCACAACTACACATCAATATCCATGTAAATATAGAAAATATGAGTAATAATGTTGGAGTTATCTGCACAAGAAATAGCTTGATGGACAAGTCTCGCCATTCCATATTATTCAGGGGAATAAAATGTATTATATAATGATGATAAAGTCTTGAAACTTGAATTGACAACAGTCAAGTATGCTGTATGCAGAAGTTTGTTTTATTCTTAGGAGAATAAATATAAAATCGAAAAACTTTTATCAGCAATTTTATTTAATCACAACATTCATAACAAACATACTAATTATAAAAATGAATCACAGATTCAGAAATTTCATTAAGTCAAACCACTGGTTCACCTTGGTATTTATCTTGTTACATAATAAAATACTAATAACATGTTAATCATGCTTTTCCAGCTATTTCCAATATTGTCACCCTAGAATACTATAAAAGAAAAAATACTTTCATCTCTGTTTGAATGACAACATCCTAAGAGTTGCAAAGAATTCTGATTTAACAAATGTATACATCTGTCAACATAATAACAAATATGCTGGTTCCCACTTAGTACAATTTGCCCTTAACATTGAAATGTCACAATTATCATGTGTTGTTGATCATAAATATGAAACGTGGGTAGCGTACATGCAACTTGACACATGAAATGCCAAGGGCATCGTTCCCTCTTGCCATATACAATATTGGCCAACAGATGGGGCATTTGTGATATTAACCACTGACTTTAATGCCACAGCAAATTGTTCCCATGAAGCTGGTAAAGTCCTGTTTTCTCAGTGATAGCATGCCATGAACAGCTGCTGTGATATGTCATTATCCTGACTGGGCCAACTTGTTGTGAAGGCATCTCTGTATTTATAGGAGAACGTATAACAAGAATGTTACATTTTTAAACACAGTTTATGTCTGTGTGAGAGCCATTTAGAGCTTAAAACTAAGTAGACACAAATATCTATACATCGTACATCGTAAGGCTTTCAATGATTCAATTGATGTCCATAAATTGTCCATTTTTTCTTCTTTTTTTGCTGATTGATTATTGATACATACTTTCAAAATATAAATAATTTTGTTCGTAAAAAAAAAGTACTTTTTTCAGTACTTTTTTAAATTTTCAAAGTAATAATGATAATGATAGTATTATGTATGTAGTCCTATGTTTAGCGTATTATTACAGTTTGCTTTTAAATGTTTAGCAGACAATATTAAATTATAAAAGCACAAGTGTAACCTATATATTGACATATTATGGAATGGTGAAATAAGTGTATTAAATAATTGTTTTGCTACCAGCATTCTACTTGAGCTAATTGGTAATGTGAGTAGGCAATATCTTTTTTTGTGGGTGTTTATTATTTGTTACAAGTTTTTTATTATGTAGAGAATAAATGTCTACTACAACTTCAGACAGGTTTCAGTTGAAACTTTTTCTCCCCCAACACAAACCATGAGGTGTACACTATTTACTTTGATAAAAAGCCCCAGTAATAAACCTGAACAGATGACAAATAAATAGGACGGGTATATATTCTGTTTCTACACTTTAGAAGGAAATCAAACAACACTGTCCAATTAATAAAGAATTATGAAAGGAACTAAACAAGTAGAAAAAGTACAAGGAAACTGCTGGAAATACTGTTTAATTTAAAGTATATATCAATGACGTTTGTCTCTTGATATATTAATATTAGGGATGTCAACGGATATCTGTTCGAATCATTGGATATCCGAATCGACTTTGGCATCCGGATATTCGCTTAAAAATGAAAAATTTTGAACATTTAATTAAATGTTTTGGCAATTTTGCTAAGTTATCTTTCTGCTGTCATGTCAGTTTGCGTTCACGCATACGCAGGTGTAACTGATTATCGACAGGTGGTGACACGCAGTATCGTATATTTGGCTTCACAGTTTTAGAAATGTACTAAAGCATGATGGTATGTATAATAACATGCCAATTAACCGCCAACGTTTGAAGCTTCTACTGATCAATTTTGTTTAGCGAATACCATCTTTAATTTTGTTGATGAACTTCACAGTTTTAGAAATGTGCTAAAGCTTATATAAAATAATTTGCCAATTAACAGCCATTGTTTGAAGCTATTACTTATCCATTTTGATTAAGGATTATTATCTTTAATTTCGTTTGTTCGGCTTTATTAAGAAGAGATAGAGCTTCAATTATGTAGACAATTAACAGGTTTGTCGGCAAAGATCAGTTACTCATGTTTAATTAAACCCGTTTGGATTGTATAAATGAATTGATGAATTTATTATGTTTCCATTCGATCACGGTGATCTTGACTTATTCACATGCACTTCCTAAACAGATCATTAGTTATGCCTTCCAATCTTCAGTCCGATGTTTGACGATTTTGTGAGGTCCTTAGACAAATTATTAAAATGATGAAGTGCCTATGCCTATGGAAATGTTGATTTAATTATTTCCATTGAAATGACGATTTAATTATGTCAATGGAAATATTAGTAACCCCGCACACATCCGACTGCAACATCAGAATTAACTAAGATTAATATCTGGATATTCGTTCGGATCGTTCGACGGATATCCGGATACCAAATTTTGTATCCTTTTACATCCCTTATTAATATCAACAATATTAAAAAAGTAGAATCAATTACAGCCTTAGTAACATTGTCATTTTTCTTTAATTTATTTGTGTAAAAAAGATGCCTCTGCTTTCAAAAATACAACCAGTAAAGTTGGAACACAATTCTTAATTTCAACAGAAATTATGTACCAATGTCAACGAGTCTTGAACATATGTCACATATAATTAAATAATAATCACTGGTATAAAACATAAATCACTTTGTCAATAATGCAGTCAATAATACCTAGGTGAGGTCTTCTGATCAATATTTTTATTGGACTGTTTATCCTTTTTTGTTTGTCGTGAATCATATAACATATTTCAAGATCACCAAAATCACTATGTGAACAAGTGACATTAATATCCTAGGAAAATATTAAACAGTTATGCAATGTAGGCTATTTACAGACTTTTTGTATTAAATTGTATTTAAAGAATAGTCTTACAAAAATGTAAGCAGATTCTTTCAAAGTATGAACTTATGATTTGCATGATCATCCAAATGAATTCCTGTAGTTATGGTAATACAACCTTATCAATCAAGGTCTACATTTCAATCATTAAGCAAGTAAACACCATTTAGTTACATTTTTGTTGCATAAAGTCACCCTTGTTATTATCGTATGCTATCACACATTCTCACATCACATCAAACTTATTACATCACGTCACATCCAATGAAGCAATTGAAAGTTCGGTTTTCTTTGTGTTTTCTCTTACACCTTTCTTACTAATAAGCATCAACATCAGCAGGGCTGGTATGTGAATAAGGCTGAACCGGAATAGTTTTCTTGAGGAATTGCTGTCTCCATCTTTGTAAAACTTCCAAGCCAGGTATGTGAGAATAGTGTTAAGTGGCAGAGAATCCACCACAAATGTCCACGTGGTGAGATCAGCCAATGGAGCCAGGCCACACAGGACTAGTATGCCGACACTGTATCTGAGGGCCACGCGCTTGCACAGTTCAGGTTTCACCACACTCGCCATTCTGTATCCACCTCGAGAGTAATCTGGCCGCAAATTCCAACTGAGGGCATTGAAATGGGGAAACTGCCAGGCATATAGTATGGCACCTAACAATAAAGCACCTGAAATGATAAGAATTTCACTTTATAGTATCAGTGATAGAAAATTACCAGACAAATGCAGTTATCACTATTATCATAAGAATTATGATTCATTGCAGCAACATAATAACTAATTTAGCTGTAGTCATTGTGACAATGTGCAGATAGTAGGTGAAGAAAATGAGCCACTTGCACTAAGACAGATAGAATACGTTCAGTATGGACATTCTCTAGAAAAATGCTTCCAATAAGTGAAATCCATTCACTTACATTAAAAACATGTAGTGTATTCGTTTTTATCAATTTAAAATTCAGCAGCTATGTGCCCTGCAGTCATTGAGACAAAAAATGTAACATTTTTACTGCTCCATGTTTTTTAAATATACCAACCATCTGTTCTTGTTTTGTTTTTTTGTTTGTTTTTTTTCAACATTTGTATTTGGATACCTTTGTGTTAAGTTGCTGTATTAAGGGCTAATGGCATTGTCACTGCTAAAAAAGTAGAGTTTGTAGTCAGCCAAAGTAAGCAAGCAAAATAATGTGTAAAACTTGAGACTACGTATGTTTTCAGACTGAAGGTAGGGTGCTTGTTAGGGTTGTCATGGTATAACTGTATAGTGCCATACTGAGTAAAGTCAATACAGTATCATAATACACAATGAACATACTGTGTTTTTTTGTTATTTTGTAAAATTTGGTTGATGATTTTGTGCATCCAAAGTAAAAGATGTAAAAATGTAGTCTAATGTCAAATCTGTGTCGGGGGAGTTTATTGTAAACTTACTCAATTTGCATTTGCGCTATTCTGTACAATTCGAGTTTTAAACTAGGTTTCAACTTATGATCTGACATTTTCTGGATTTAAGAACAATGAATGTTGCATAGAAGCATGAATCTTATTGGACATAAAAAAGTCAAATTGTCATAACATAGTTTGTTGCAGAATACTTAGAACATTATAATTACCTATTAAGTATTATTCAACAATTTAATTTAACACAACTGTTGCAAATTGTAAACAAAAAATAAGGCCATGTCGATTGATTTTTGGAAAGAACGCCAAATTAAATGGCAAACAGGGATATGTGTGCGGTCACTTCTGGTTAAAGGAGGTCAGATCTTAAATTGTCATCACCCTAATTCACTGGAGGCATCACACTACACTGTCGTGAACTTTGCAGTTAATTTGTTGTTTGATTTTACATTGCAACTTTCTAGTCATATTACTATCCTGTTTCTGTGTTTACCTCTTACAAAGCTTTTAAAGCTATGTCATATAATACTTAGACATTTGTTGTTCATTCTGCTCATTATAATTGAGTGAAAAGCTCCTTATAGTAGTTTGATCAAATACTGCAACATATTGTGGAACATATCGCAAAAAGCTCTATATGTATGGCAATATATGGTACGCTTCAAGCACATTGTGGCAGTCCAAGTGCTTGTTAAATAATCATGGCTCCATAACACCTGAAGACTCACCTGGCTCAATCATGCCTGTACATGCAGTCCAGCCCATCACAGGAGGGATTGCTCCTACCACGGAGCCTACCCAGGTATTTGCAATGCTGTATCGCTTCATTGGCGTGTACACAAGTGTGTAGAGAAGAAGGTTAAAGCCGCCTAAGGCCGCAGTCAGTGGGTTCACTCCTGCAGTAAGGATGACTAGCCCAAGAGATCCTGTCACACCAGCAAATGTGGCAGCATGGAGAGGACTGTAACAGAAACAAGTTTATTCACATAGCATTTGTGGGAACATAATATGGGCATTGTTCATGTGCCTTTTTGTGTTATATATTTTTCTAAGATTTGACCTAGTGACCAGTTTTTTTAAACCCACTAGACCCAATTATGAACTCATCCAAGATTTCTTCCGACAGAACCTTTCTGATCTGGATCTGCTGGTAAGTCTTTGGTAATGCTCTTAGTTAACTCTGAATGCAGTTTTAAGAAAATAACAAAATTAGAAATAACAATAAGCATGTGTTAAAATTAAAACTTAGCAGTTAATATCGATATAAAGCCATGCTTACTCCAGTGACACAATTTAATTACTTCAAAACAAAGTTTATATGCCACCAAAGACCGTCACTAAATGATATCGACTGACCCCTTAATAGGCCTAACTTTTGTCATCATCATAACATATATTATGTTGAAAGCTGTATTTAAATGTTGTGCTAAGCAAAATGTATAATAATAAATCTACTTTTAGCATGCATGTAAAATTACTCCCTTGCCCATTCAGTTTAGTATTAAACTGACATTTATAAGGTCCTGGGCTCGAATTATAAAATAAGCAAGCATTCCTTCATCTCTGCTTACATTAAAATTTAGTATTTTCTGGTTATTTTTTACAACTCCTAAATTTAGTGACAAAAAACTTTCTGTTGTAATTTTTAAACTAAACATTGTTAACACTGTTATATAAATGTTAACATTTCGTATATAATAATAAGATTCAATTAGAACTTAGTGATCTGGATCCACACTTGAATTCCAGGCCTGGATAACAATGCTAGGCTGTAAATACTTAAATATAGTAAATAAACAGTGTCTCAATCAAACCTTAGATGTCCCCTAACAAGGACCCTGTTCTTTGTTCTGTTCATCTGTGCATCAAATGGGACTTCAAAGAACTGAAACAGGACATGAACAATTTATTAGTCTTAGCCTACATCCAACAAGTCCACAACTGTCATGGACATACATGACAGAAATAAAAATTCAAGCATTTGACAATCATTTGACAACCATTTTACATCACTATAACTCAAATCAACAAAACAGATACATAATCTTTCAGTAATGATCTGGTTAAAGCCTTTTTTTGTCCAAAAGGGCACTCAGCTGTCTTGACATAAAATACTATCGTCTATGAAAAAAGGAACTAAAACTGCCTTGAGCCTGAACTGAATGTTAGGTATTGTTTGCTTGTTTGGCAAACCAAAGAAAACAATAAATGTCATTATGTCATTTCCAGCTATCTTTGGCTGTAAGGACCGTAGATTTTTTCTGCGTAGAACCACCATAACATATCAAGTTAGGTGGGAGACATCATTGAATGAAAATTGTTGCCTTTCTTGGGGCACAAAATCCCCATTTTGAAATGCCAGTGCTTACTATCTGTTGGAGTGGGCATGGCTGCTCCTAATCCACAGACAAAAATAGATAAGTTAAACTTCTAAAATTAAATAGGCAAAAAACATTCATTGACAATTTGTAGAGTATAAACATTAAAGGTTGCTTTAAGTTTTAAGAGATCCTACCTGGTTGATGGAATTGGCTGAGCATGAAGTGAGGGCTGTTCCAAGTGTGCACAGGGCAAATGTGCTCAAATAGAATGGATCTGGTGCGATTGCATAACCCGCCATGGTAGTAAGTACCACAAGTCCTAAAAAGGAAAACAATCACTATCAGAATTATAGTGAGCCAGAAAAGATTAGGCTTATGGAGGTCATGTTAGTCTAGCTTATGACAAAATATATGGGATAAATAACATTGTTTATAAACAAACAGAGAGAGTTTAGTACAATTATTAGTTAATAAAGTATGCAGCTCCTTCAGTAAAGCAATCCATTCGATCAAAATGAAAATCAACAGCAAATTACATGGGCCTTTACCATAAAGTATTTTTCTTCTTTTTCTCTTACATTGCACCACATGATCGTACTTAAAACATCAAACTAACTATTGGTAGATGAAGATCCCAGTCATATGTCTGGGAAGAATCACTGACACAAAACAAGTTCGCTGGAAAACCTTCCAACATGCAAATTCTTGCCTTAACAAGGACTCCGACCCATGCAGTGAGGGGCTGAGGATTACAAGTCTGTGCTCGGTCATTGGTGCCCCCTAAAAATGTATTTAAGAGAAAGACAACATATATATTGGCAATTAAACTATACATTACCTGTAAGTCTTATCTTGGATAGCATCAGGTAATGTTGGAAAAGTTTTGAAAAATCAATTTTCATTTCTTTCCAGGTATGTTCAGCCACTGATTGAACATTTTGTGATGGGTTTGTCTTGTCCAAAGGAGGCCCATCATCTTCATCAAATGTAATCCGTAGAAACTCGTATTGATCATCTTTGCTAGGGATTTGTAAGGAGACACCACTGGATTTTTTCTTTTCTAGATCAACATCTAATGTCAAAGCTTTGCTCTTTAGAAACATAACAAATTCCTCTTCAGGTTTATCCAGCACAGTGTTGATCTTTTCTGCCACATGTTGAGCATCGTTATTTGAATAGGGTTTGTTGGTTGGGACATGATGAATGCTATCACTATTTACCCTCCTGAGTTTTAAATTAATAGTTTTGGTAGGTATGCTGTTGGTATTGCCATTTCCATTGTCATCTTCAGTATCTGAAGTTGCAGCTGCTGGTTTTGTAGCAAGCTGGAAAAAAGTAAACAAAATCAAAGTAAATAACTTTCTTGAAGGTCATTTCCAACATCAAAGGTATATATATATTATATAAAGGATTATATTGATTTGTTGCATTCTTGCTGATTCAAAATAAATATTTCTATATATCATCATCATTATAATCAATAAAGCAAATCTCCATAATTATGCTAAAGAATGAAAAATTACATTTTATTTAATATATGTTTAATATAATTTTTTATATGCAATCCATTTATTGTTAATCAAATGTATTATTATACACATTATGTTTATACTTAGTCTTAGAAGTCTTAGTAGTAGTAGTGGTAGTAGTAGTAGTGGTAGAAGTAGTAGTAGTAGTACTAGTAGTAGTAGAAGTATTTTTATTTTATTATTATAATATTATAATTATTATTATCATTTACATTATAATAATCAGTAATATAATTATCATCTCATTAATTATGTGAAAGAAAGCAGGGTTGTCACTAGAAATATTTTTAGCAGGCTCAATTAACTTTTGAGGAGGCTAGGCTATGCGAGCGACGAAGGCGAGAAGCACTGCTAGGGGGGTCCGGGGGCATGCTCTTGAACGATTTTCATTTTTTTTTTAAATTTGAATGACAACCCTGAGAAAGGTGAAAATCTACCATGTAATACCATTTATTTAAGACAAATATTAGACTCCACATCCTGAAAGTAAAATTTTTTTTTTATTTTTATACAATGAAAGTAATATTGCTTCTGTGTAATTCAGTTATAAGCTGTGATCTTGTCCTATCAGTTTGTGTATTCAGTCTTTCTTAAAGCGGTTATTACTCAGTCTACCAGTTTTCTATGCATCTTAGTGCTAAAAAAGCCTTAACCATGGTGACTGTAATGGTAATAAACAATATAGTAATATCTTCAATTATAGACAATTGAGATGAAACTAGCATGACAGTTTAACTAAATTGATACCATTCTACTTATTTCATGTAGTTTGGCTAGATTAATAATAACACTGTCAAAGTTTACTTTCATTTCTCTAACATCGCTAAGAAGCCTGGGAAATAGTTAGGATTTGAAATACAGTAATGTAAATTATTAAAACAGCTCTGTTATTTTGAACGATTGGCAAAAAATGCAGTAGTGTAGTATGTTTGTCTTATTGTTATTTCGTTGGATTGTATGATTCATTGTAAAGCCTTGTATTGAGAGTGGATGGGTGTTGCTTAATTAAATATGACGTTGATGGAACCAGTAGATTTTGTAGAACAAGTACCAGCGGCGGCTGGGTATAAAAGAGTGTGAATTACGTGTCAGAATGGTGCTGACCGTCAAGGTGATCACATCCAATGCAAAAACTGCTTATATATTGATTGCTCACTGGGACTTTGGTTAGTACAGGGCTATTAGGTGAAACTCAAACGTGAAACTTTGATTCAGACAAACATGCAACCCTCGTTCAGACATGCAGCTTCTCTGAACCCTCATTACATATACATAATATCGGGTTGCAGTAGTAATAAATAATACAAAGCCAGTTGATTAAACCCATTGTTGTTGTACTAGATCATAGTAGGACAGTGTTGACTCGGGTGTGGGCCCGTGTTAGTTACATAATGTGTTAGTTTATACAGACTGGGTTGTACCGAGTGTTGGAGCTGGTCTGTATGTTTACTGTTTTATGGCCAAGGTATAAATATGTAGAATAGTATTGGACTCTGTGCAGGACCGGGTAATTGTTGGATCAAGAATTAAGACTGGGTACTGAATTGGTTGGTAGTGACGAACGTGCGTTATAATTTGTATATAGGAATAAATGTTAGATTGGGTCGGTACTGAGTACAGCATCAGTCAGTACTGCGTTTGGTGAACAGGTCCAAGTTTATGTTAGGTTAGTGTGTTTGGATCCAAGACTGGGTGCTGGACCAAGGCGGACTGTGTAAATAACTGTATGCAATATATTTTGTATATAGCTCGGGAGTTTGTTTATATTTCATATCTGTATAGTAAGATCCCAGTATTAGTCTGTATGCGCACAGCTCGGCGCATGTTACACAACAGTGGAATATACTGACAATCTTTTAAATTGATCACATTTTGTTTTCACAGACTATCAAGCATAAATTTTGAAAAAGAAACACAGAATGATTAGTTATTACAACACAAAATGTCATTGTTAAATTACACATTTAATACTATCTAAACCTTGATTGTCCCACTGGCCGATTTCTTTACTGAAAACGTCTTAATATTAACACCCTTTTAGCTAGTTAGATCATTAAAAAAAAACAATAATTTTAATCCTAAACAACTTCCTCTAATCCATTAAAATCCTACTGTGATCAGTTTGAAGCCAGAAAAAGCCCCTTTCGGAATTCCAATGCCTCAAACATGACTCAATGCACTTTCAACCCTTTTCAACCCTAAATACCGTCGCCAAATTTATTAGCCTACATAATAGATTTTAATATTTAATTTTATGATAATTAATGCTTAAGACTTTGAGCTGTGAATAATAAGAATATATATATATACCGTTCGAGAAAGCGCTCGGTTATGAGCATTATTGACGTAAAGATGCTGTCTCTTGAAAAGGACGTTGAGCATTGTGTTTGGAGCATGCGACTGAGCAACCCTGCGTACACCCACTGATTGCAAAACTATGCCACATGTTTGCGTCAAAACATGGCCCCTTACATTACATGTCCTGAATGCAAAAGTCATAGTTTCAGAAAAAAATTATTCCAATCCCATTGCACGAATCATCATCATCGGGATCACAACATCACTGGAACTAAGGGCGCAGACATTTTGTCCAAGGTCATTTTCGATATCGTCGGTTGTTATCGTCAACCACCCAGTAGGACATTCAGCCGAATGAAAGCAAGATTATCCAATGAAATGCTTCGCAAATAAGAGAAATTGCACAAAATGTCAGCCGTGTAAACAGACACAATCGAATCACTCAGTAAATCTAAAATGCGTTCGTATTTTATTTAATCAGCACGGATTACTTATACAGTAGTGTGTCCAAAGGCTTGACCGGACTCATGAATCTCGCAGGTCAAGCTGGGGACGAGCAGTCCGATTTGTTGTTCGTGAACTTCAACCAAGATTGCACGTAAGGATTTGTTTTGCTTTCGTTTTAGATGTCGCAATTTGTTAAGTAAGAAATATTTTAATATCGTTTGTATTAATGTCTCTTATATTGTGTATTTCTTTTAACAGATCCCTTGCTGTTGGCACTAAAAGGGGGTATAAGTTGTTTTCACTCAGTTCAGTGGAGAAACTAGATCACATATATGACAACCTAAGTGGTAAGTCGTTCTTTGTTTCGGAAAAAAATCCATTGACCAGACTAGTGACAATTAAAAACAAGACCAAATTTTCTCCTTGTAATAAACACTACTTAAAATTTACCAGTTTTAACAAAGATTTAAGGTATTTATTCATGTGCTAGTTATGTAACATATTAAAAAGAAAACTTGTCATGTCTATATTTGAATAAAATCGCAAAGTAGGTCACATCTGACAGCTTGTACTGCTTGATGTATGTGTTTCCTGTCCCAGTGATGACATGTATTGGTACAAATAAGTAAATTTCCAGACGTTTTGGTTGATATCAGCTCACAGGAATGTTTACAGATGGTACTGATAACAAACATTTCTTTTTTACCCAAATTTTTTTAGAAAACTATTGCACAACAGAGAACCATATGCAGTCTAAACAACTATACATAAAAATACATGTACAAGTGTAACTTAGGGAGAAATTTTAAATTCAATATATATATATATATATATATATATATATATATATATATATATATATATATATATATATATATATATATATATATACATTTATTTATTCATCCTTTTGCCTTTTTACTTATGATATATATTTAAGGGAAAAAATCTCTTAACAGACATTCAGAAGTTAATAAATATTGTCACTGATTATAATAATAGCAAAACGTTAAAAGAAACTAATAAAACTGACAGAAAAAATAATACGAATGAAGTGTGTATTAAAAATTACCCTTTGTGTATCCATTTAAAAATGTATGCATATATTTTGTTCCTTTTTTTTCTTGAATTGTTTAAGAACTAAAAGCACTAATAATGCTTAATGCTGTAATGTGTATGATTAAAAATCACTGTTGCCTTAATATACCATATAATATTGAATGTAGTCTTGACTTTTTCCAGCTAGTTTGGTGTTTTTTTACTTTTCATTGATTAGTTTTTAAAAAACATATTTATATAAATATATCATCTGTAACACTACTATTAATTATGCACAATACAATAGTCTCCAGGTCTTTCTGTTCTGATCTTATATTTTTGTCTTTAGTTGTAATTTAAATTTGGTTAAACTGTTGAATTGAATGTAACATGGAGTTACTTTATAAACCATGTATAAGTAAGTGATCAAATAGAACAAAAAACAATTTATAATAAATAATGATTTATATTTCTTCCAGAAAATGAAGACATCTGTATTGTTGAAAGACTGTTCTCTAGCAGTCTTGTCGCCATTGTTAGTCTTTCATCACCAAGAAAATTGAAAGTCTGTCATTTCAAAAAGGGCACAGAAATATGCAACTACAGTTACTCTAACTCTATTCTTGCTGTCAAATTAAACAGACAGGTAAGGGACACAAAATTGGTCATGATACATGCGCTTATTTGATAATTGAAACCTTTTGTACCTTTCATGCAACTACCATTGAAACAATGGTAAAGAGACATTGACAGCTATCCTTTTTTATGTATCTGGTTATTTGTAAGTTTGTTCATTCATTCAGTTTTAGTTTCCAGTCAATTTCTTTAGATGGGTACAACATACTTTATTATAAATATTAAAGATTTTTGTTGCTATATACAAAATATAACCCTAATTGAGTAATGACCCTTTCTTTAGATATTTTAAATCAAAGGCAAAATGATGGGGTATCTGCATCCTATTGATACATCAATGTCCTATGAAGCTTATTCTAGTTTAATAAACAGAATGACGATTTTGACGTAAAATTATTGACAGTTCAATTAAAACTGGTCATTAATTCACGCTTTATTATAATCATTGTTCTTTTTATATTTTATGAATTTATAATAACCAACAAACTGCTTCATATAAATATGCAGTCAACTCTCGTTATCTCAAAATCGGTTATCTCAAATTTCCGGTTATGTCAAACTGTTTCCTAAGGTCCCATTTTTTCCCTATAGTTTCTATATAGTTCGACTCCGCTTAACTCAAATTCGGATGTGTCAAATTATCGGATATATCAAACTAAATTCTTTGTCCCCACACGTATAAAACTGTTGAAATCAGTTGGTCTATCTCAAACTTCAAATTGCTATAAGATGCAAACCGGCAACAATAGTGATTTTCACACCTACCGTGAAACTCATGAAGATTTGGTCACGAGTTTTATCGCCAATTATCGCAATCAGGATGTCACTTAATTTAGAAAAAAGGTTAATCGATCATTATTTAATTAGCAGATTTAATGAACAACAATTTCGTTAATCAATTAAAGCTGATTAAAGTGTTTAAGTTTGCACTTGTTGTTGTAACAGTTTTTGAGAACTTGTTGACACGGCCTTCTCAACTTGTAAATAAAATGAGAGGTCGCATTAGTAATTTTATCATTAACAACAACGATAAATCATTGAGCAGGTATCAGCATCAGGTATACAAAATTAGGCCATGCACTTAGGACGACACAACAACCTACAATATAAAGAAGAATATTAAATTACATTTTATAAAATCTAATAACACTTTAAACGTGCAAAACCACACAAACTTGCAGAACTTAGTTTACAGTGGCAGATATAACAAGGAATTTTAGTCTTTACCAGTCATCGTGTAGCAGGTAAGATTTTTAAGATTTACAAAATCTGTCCTTAAATTCGGATAACTCAGACTTCGGATATCTCAAACTATTTTCTACTGTCCCTTGAAATTTGAGATAACGAGGGTTGACTGTATCCTAATTTCTATTTTACACATTCATTTTTATTTAATTATTAACAACTATTTTTCTTTGGGTTGTAATGGGATTAGTTTGATAAGACCTTTTTAACTGCTTAGTCCCAAACCAGATATCTTTGTCAAGTTGGTGATGCATCGTTAAGAATTATTATATGTATTCCTAATCGAAGAACACAACATGCTTTTAATTTGCAAAAATATAACAATGAATTTTACTTATTAAGAATTTGGGTCTCAAAGAATATGCAAATAAAGCACCTTGAGTGCATCATATTGAATAGTTGCATGTTTTGTCTAAATATACATTGCAGCGACTGATAGTTTGCCTGGAGGAGAGTCTATACATCCATAACATTCGAGACATGAAAGTGTTGCACACGATCAGAGACACACCCCCAAACCCCACAGGACTTTGTGCCCTCTCTATCAATAATGACAACTGTTTCCTTGCTTACCCTGGTAGCAATCAGATTGGAGAAGTACAGATATTTGATACAATAAACTTAGTAAGTAACAAAGTTCTTACTTTCTTTGACGCAAACAAAGGTTTAAAAATATTTTCTTCAAGTAGCATTTTATCTTTCCCCAATCTTCAACATAAATTTTGATGCTGAAAGATATGTTTGATTTTCTTTGATGTGTTATCATTTTACTATTTGTGTACCATGTGGGTTAAGTCATATTGATGTGATGGCTTTTTCCAACTGCAGTCCATCTTTGGTTCTTAAATTATATTGGCAAGGGTCTTCAGCCAGCATAGATTCATGTTTGATCTCACCATGACTTTCATTATTGTGTTGTACAATTTTGATTGATTTATTAAAGTCAAAACATTTTATAAATTTATCTTCATTCAGTAAAAAGATTCATCAATGTATTATTATATAATATTGCATGTTTGTATCTTATAAAGTGATGATTTTCTTTCACAAATGTTGAAGATTTTTCTTGTGATTGTCTGTTATAACGAAATGTATTTATAGTACATATACTTTTACACAATGATTTGACTTACAAAGATAAGAAAAAAGAACCAGTTATGGATTAAGTAGATATATGCCTTATTTGTTCTTAGACAGTTTATGAACCAGAACTATTTTCTTTCTATTTCAGAGAGCAGTGACAGTTATACCAGCTCATGATAACCCCTTAGTAGCTATTGCTTTCAATACACAGGGAACTAAACTGGCATCTGCTTCAGAAAAAGTAGGTTGATAAATTGATCAGTATCATTCCTCCATGTAGTTGTATTTAGTAAAGAAATAAGAGAAACGGAACCATCTAGAAACAGTTTATATTATGGTTAAAGCTACATACTAGTGTTTTCTTTACCTGTTACTGTTAGTTTATTAAGTAATGTTATTTAATAACTATACATTATTAGTCCTATAAAAAGCACCTGCAACTTTCAAAAACACAACGGCCTGCTTTAAAATGGTGCCACTATCAATATAACTTTTTGGCCCCGGCCAAAAAGTTATGTTGATATAATGCCCTCATTTGAAGTGATTTGATTGGCTAATAAGGCAGTGCCAAAAAATGAGATAAATTTCACCAAGAAGCTCTGGGAAATGGCAGCCATTTTGTTTTAACTCTGTCTATGTGTAGATGCCAACAGGTTGCATAAATTTATGAAACAAAACATTCTTAATTTTCAAACATTCACAGCATGAATTGGTAGAGTTTAACTGATTGTGATATAAATTTACAACGTGTAGATTTCACAAAAACACAAACAAGCATTTTCTGACATAGATTAATGCAAAAACTAATTAAGTTTTAAATGTGAAATGATATAAGTGTATGTAGTTATTTAATATAACTGTCAATAAATAATTGAATTGATATTTGCCGTTATTTGTCCTTTGGTCAGTCGTAATGGCCCTTGGACAAATAACAGGGCCAATATCAAATCACTTATTTGTTTACATATAGTATTAAAGTGAATTTAAAGAGAAACATATTATGTTGCCATTATATTTAAATTACAACATCAGTTTATGCTTAAACTATTTTTTTACAGGTAAATAAATTCATTAATTTAAAATGTGAGAGTTAGTTATGTGGGGACCATTTGAAAGTTATTAGACAATCTGTCAAATATATAATGTATTTCCACAGAGTTACCTTTCTTATCGTTTATAGTATGTTTTGAAAGAATACAAATTTAACTGTTCTGTATGAGATAACTTTTATATTTAAACATTTTCAATTTGCTTCGTGCAACAGGGTACTGTGATACGAGTCTTCTCTGTCCCTGATGGACAAAAACTGTTCGAGTTTAGACGAGGGATGAAAAGGTATGATTTTTTATATCACATTTTCTATGTTTAGACAAAAATGTGCAGAGGTACTTTCTAGAGTGCTAAAAAGATTGCCCATTGGCAAAAAGTAATGTCCCTTAGAGCTGTCAGGCCCAAAGGCCATTATTAGGACTAGGACCATTTATCAGTGCTTGGCTCAGCATATATTATTGTTTACAATATATTTTGTGTAATTTGGGAGTAACCTTTGCATTAGAAAATGATATATTATAAAAAGTTTTGAAGTTGACCAGTTTGAATTAAGAGGAAAGAAAGTTGCTGAGTGTCTTTTTCTGTCAGTCATTTTGCTGAATTATGACATCATATTTAGCTACCAGCCACAAGTGCTATGTTCTTTCTTTCTCTGAGTCCATTATTGGTAATAGGTCCACTTAACTGTGACCTTGGCTGAAAAAATATTTTATTATCAGCCTGTAATCATTGCCTTTTTTTACTATTCCTATCAACAATATATATTATTTGGCTGGATACATTTTCTACTAAATTCATTATTACTGTTTAATACTGGCTTACCTATAGCATTCAAGGGCTTGGGTGCATACAGTTACAACTTTCATATAAGACTCTTTTGCATACAGAAAGATTGTGACTGAGGCTGAGTGGGTAGTCGCTATAAGTAAGCTTGTAACAACCCAGCCCTTCTCTTTATGGATTAAAGTCCAGGTGGGGCTGTGTGTGGTATCATGCCAGGTGTTCGAGGTATGCTATACACCGTGAAGGCAGCACTTTATCTGCTTAAATGGACACCATCACCAGATAATTGAAATACTGTTGGTGTTAAGATCTAAGCGTTTAGCTCTTATGGCTTTCTCTTTTGTTTTAAGATGTTTTTGTGTATACTCGTTAGCATTTAGTTCTGATGTTTGTTTTCTCTCTCCTTTTCAAATGTGTTGATATATACTCATATGCATTTAACCAGACCTGGTAGCGCAATCAGCAGAGTGTCAGCTCCAGGTACAGGAAGCTCCAGGTTTGATCCTGGGCCACAACATACAAAAGTCGTTAAAAATGGTAGTGGTACAGCTCACTTGCTAACGCTCAAGCAAATATAAGGGTAGTTTCGTGACTGGTTGGCCCAGTGTCAGGATAATATGACTGGGGGTAGTATCATGCCAGGTGTTCACAGGGTGCTATACACAGTTAAGGCAGCATTTCATCTGCTTCATGAAGACACCGTCTCCAGATAACTGAAATACTGTTTGTTGGATGATAAACCCAATAAACAAACAAACTCATTAGCATTTAGCTCAGATGTTTGTTTTCTCTTTCCTTTTCAGATGTGTTCATACATACTCATTATCATTTAGCTCTAATGGATGTTTTCTCTTTCCTTTTCAGATGTGTTCATATATACTCATTAGCATTTAGCTCTGATGGTATGTACTTATCAGCCTCCAGCAACACAGAAACAGTCCATGTGTTCAAGTTGGAGACCCACAAAGATGCGTAAGTCATGGTGAAGGAAGAGCAGAAGAAAGTTAAAGATGATGGTGATGATGATTATGATGATGATTGCTTCTAATGGTTATGTTAAAAAGGCCAGAGGTTATGCTGATAGTGGTTATGATGATAATTTATGGAAATGATGATTATGAATAGATATAGAAAGTGAATTGATATAGAAAGAACATAGTAATAATACTAATTGTCCACAATGAGGATGATAATGATGCTGATGATGATAGATTACAAATGGACTTAAATAAAATAAAAATGATTTTGATGATGATGACAATTTTGATGATTATTTTGATGCTGAATGACTTCACCAAAAATGATTTTTTTATATAATAATGATAATTTTCTATGCTAAAATGTACACCAAAAATGATGTGTTTTTGATGATGATTATGATAATCCTGATGATGATGATGATGATTTTGATGCTGAATGACTACACCAAATAATTATGTTTTTGATGATGATGATGATACTCCTGATGATAATGATGATTTAGATGCTGAATGACTACACTAAAAAATGATTATGATTGTAATGATGATGACAAAAATCCTGATGATGATGATGATGATGATTTTGATGCTGAATGACTACACCAAAAATAATTATGATGATGATGATAATTATGATGATTTAGATGCTGAATGACTCCACCAAAAATAATTATGATTGTGATGATGATGCTGCTGATGATACTCCTGATGATGATGATTATGATGATGTTGATTTAGATGCTGAATGACTACACCAAAAATGATAATGATTTTAATAAAGATGATGATAATTTTGATGATCATGATTCAGATATTAAATGACTACACCAAAAAAAAGTTATGATATTAAAGATGAAATGACAAATTCAAATGTTTGATCTTATGTTAAGATTTAAAACCTGAGACCCTATGTGTCTATTGGTATATAAGATAAAGATGACAGAGGTTGACCTGCTGTGATAATGTACTGTTCTGTATGAGTGATGTAATAAATGATAATTGTTGATCTGTGTGGGTCATGATCCACTTGAATCGTGACAAGAAAGGTTAATGTCCACAGTGGTAAACACTTGATTTACTAGCTCCTGTTGTTCAGCTAGTTAAGATTTTAGTCTCTTTATAAAGGTTCAGTTTATATATAGACCTTATATTTCATAAGATTTCTGTGTGTTGCTCATGAAATGAACCTTGATTGAATGGCCAACTAGCAAAGGATCCCAAGTTTGAGCCCTGGACTTACTGCATTCTCCCCTTTGTTGCAGTAGTAGTATTCACTTGAACTTACTCTCTGTGACATGTTCAGAACATTACAGGCTATTTCTTAAGAGTTTAATCTAAAGACCTTGTTTATAGATTTCAACATTTTTTCCTTATTTAAGTATTGCTAATTTCATCTTTAACCTATCCAATACAGTGTTCATCAGCTGTTCCATATTTTATAATATGTATCATAGCTCTTTCTCTTTTGACATCTAAAGTACATCACAGTCTGTTTATCAGAAGTCAAGTTAAAACAAGTTATGTTTCTTATTGTTTAATAATTATTTTAGTTTTTCTTATATACATTGTTTCTGTTTGGTAATGTCTAGTCGACCACAAGAGGACCAGTCCAGCTGGATGGGATATTTCAACCAAGCCCTCAAATCTTCAGCAAACTATCTTCCTACTCAAGTAACAGATATGTTCAACCAGGGACGAGCCTTTGCCGTCTGCAAACTGCCTTCTCAAGGCCTCAAGAATGTGTGTGCAATAGCAACGTATGTACCATCTGCTCGTGTATTTCATAAATTTTCATGCATGTGTTTAACTATTAGAAAACTAGTTCTTTCACATCTTACTGTATTGTATGGGCTGTTATGCCTGTTTGTTTTGCCATTGCAACAAATTTGTTTTTTGTTGTTGGTTTTGTTTGTGTTGTTTTTTTTAACCAGTAATAGAATTACTTTATGGTTTTAAACAGTAATAACTATGTAAATGCTAGATGTATTTTATTGATTTGTGGACATGTTGGTTGCTTAGGTCTGGGTTTGTGTTGGGTAGAGTGAGAACATTTCTGGCACAAGATTTGAACTATTGCCAAGATAATTGAAATATCTTTCTAACCGTTTGTAGTCTTTAAAGTTATTTTATTTATAGTGTAAGATCATATTTCAGATTATCCACAAGACTAGATGAATGGTAAAAGGAGTCTTTTGTAGCATTTTCTTTCATACAAAAATATGCATTTTGATAAAATGTGTAAATACATACCTTTAATCTTGAAACTTGTTATGCAGAATCCACATTTTCGTTAATTGCATGAATCTATATTGGCCCATGTCTTGCTACATTTGTTTCTTTCTCCATCCTGGTCTTAGACATCTACTTTCCACTTCATGTGTAGATATCAATACATTTTGATAATCTCAGCAGCAAATAGTGCAGTTACAGCAGATGCTGATCAGACAGCTTGAGCTGATCTGGATTTTTTAGTGTTGTAAATATGTGCTTGGCAGTATAACAACGAAGTGTTAAACATTCATTGTAAATGCTTTATTGTAAATAATTCATATCTGAAATCCTGTCTGAATATCTAGTAACAAAAATCCCATTGTTATTATTAAATGTCTTAGTTGTAATTGTTTGATATTACCAGTAAGTTTTTGCATTCTATTTCTCTTCAGTTTCCTTAATGTGGTTCATACTGGGTGGGTTCAAATTCACAAAAATGCTATTACATATGTATTGTTTACTTTATGTTAAATTCTACAGAGTATGTCAAGAATTACTGTATCTTTACCGGCCGCAATAGCTCAGGTGGTAGAGCGTCGGCTTGCGGATCGGGAGGTCGTGGGTTCGAACCTCGGCCGGGTCAAACCAAAGACTTTAAAATTGGTAGTAGTGGCTTCCCTCCTAACGCTCAGGGCTAAGGAGACAGCATTACACCTGACTCATCGGTGTCAGTATAATGGACCGGCCGGGTTCAGTCCCTGTGCTATAATGATGGAAATGTCGCTGTGCAGTATCGGCAAAAATGCCAACTAATCCCATCCCACTGTATCTTTATGGTATATTGGGCATCCTGAAAGACAATGATCATACAATGACATTGGTATACTTTTAACATTAATCACAAATATTTAATAACGTTCAATTAAACACACTGTGCATTTTGTTACAGCAGGCAATTTGAACAATTACTTTAAGTTTAATTAACCAGTGGCAGTTTCTAGCAATATCAATTACCAACTAGAAATATAATAACAATGTTGCATTAATTCTTCTCATTTAAGCACATAATACATACTATATATAATCTATAAAAATACCTTGTAAAAGAATATAAAACGTAAACACAGCAAAGGCCTACATACAGAGACTAAGGGCTCCATAACCTTGCCCACACTATCCAAAGCACAATGTCTCCTCTTCAGCTAGATCTGAAATCCACCCATTATAAACTGTTCTCTTGGATTTTCCGATTTCCAATTTTTTTCTTTATAGACCTAGTGCTGTGACACTACTGGCCAATCAGAAACCTTGTTTCATTCCTCTTTAGTTGTGTGATTTCTATGTTCTGGAACACAAATCCACAAATAAAACAGCGATCAAAATACAAGGGTGTTTTTACAAGTGTATTGACCATTCTGATAACTCTGTGGCATATAATATTTACTACATGTGACAATCGCAAATGGGTTCCCAGTGTTTAGCAAGGACTTTCAGAATCTAGTAAGCTAGGCTCTTATTGGCTGTGGCTGAAGGAAAGGTCACCAGAAGATGACCCTTAATGTGTTGGTATCAGATCCTACCGTAGCAGATCATGTGCTATAGTCAGATTGACACTCCATCACTCCACCAGGCGCACATACTGAAGTGTTGTGAGGCATCCTACAATGCACATGCAATTAAATGCAATTGTAAGTTTTTATTTAGGTTTAGTTATGAAAGCGTATAATAAACTGTTCGTAATTGGTCAAAGTCATGTCACTTTCTACTTGTCCAATATGAGAATAATACACTGCCCTATGGATAAATACGAATAGAGAAGCTACGTAATTAAATGACTGACTGTAATTAAATGATATTAAAGGTAAACAAACAAATCTAACATTACCAACCACCAGAAATTTAGAAATAACTAACCATGTTATGTACTATATATGTAAATCAAGTTAACACTACTTTTTTACAAGGGATTTCTTTAAAATCAATTTTTTTGTACATCTGTTTTTCTTTTTAACAAAAATAGCACTTTTAAATATGATTTTTCTTATGACATTATTCCATCACATTTCATTTCTCTGCAGTCTATATTTTATTGCTATGTCAGATTTAGAGTATAGGAACAAAAAGTAAACAGTATTTATATATTTCTAAAAAACACTGTTATTTATTATTTATCTTTAGCATACACTCAGCATAATATCATCAATATGACTATAGTTAGGCAACTCAGACTTGAGATTATATTGTTAATGACAAAAAAACACACAACTTTTGTCTAGTTTTCTTTGTTAGATTATCTTGTAATCAGTACATGACACTCCTCATCAAACCTTTTAGGACTGCTAAGTACCATGCCATGTTGCACATATATTAGTTATTACTGGCTTGAATTTACTTGAGTTATGGTCCTTTGTTTTATTTCTGGTTACAGTAAATGTGACAAAGCAGTATCTGGGTGTGTTCATCATCTTCAATGATAGCTGTTGTTCAGATTTGGGTTTTATGAAAGAGGCATAAGAAGTACTAGATAACTTTAAATGAAACATGTGCACTTAATTGTACACAAATGAATCAAGCTTGCAGAAATAAACACATAATTTAAACACTAGTTTATAGGTTTACTTATTAAATTCAAGTCAAAGCTCTGCATAAAAGTGATGTGGAACATTCTGCAATAAATTGTCGTTGAGTTTAGTTGTGTATAAAATCTGTCAATTATGTTTTGGTTTACGATTGCCTTAGCAGATATTCATATAAGTTCTGCACTTTTTGCTACAATGTTGCAAGCAATATGTTCAGTTTGTCCAGTTTCTCATGCATGTATTTATTAGTAAATATTTAAGATTGATTATGTGTTTGTAATACATGTATTGTATGCAATTGTATTGTGGAAGGATAAGGGCCAGGGAAATATTATTGTTTATTGTCTAGCATCTGTTTATTACTTCACAGCATACAGAAAGTCCCACGCCTCCTAGTGGCCTCACAAGACGGGTACCTCTATATATACAACCTTGATCCTAATGATGGTGGAGAGTGCATGTTACTACGGCAACACAGGTAACATGGGTCTCCTGTACTTTTTTTTAAGCCATTCTATTCTACAAAAGAGAGGATGTTCCAGTCACAAAAGAGTTGGCATGATCAGCTTTATAAGTTCTAGGTTAGCCTTAGTAAAATTTTGACGTGATCTGATTAAGATAATTTTGGTAATTGAAAATGCAGGTAAAACATTTGTGTGCCAGTATTACATGGTTTTATCTCTATCATGACTGTCAGTGTGTTTAGTACTGGTATCAAAACAATACCCAATAAGCTATCCAAAACCCCAATCCATAGACTATCATACTTAAGCAATGCTCATTTACAACCATGTTTAGTCTTTTTTTCACATCCTTACACCCCCAGACAAGCGGATTATGTTCTTTCTATGTTCCAGTTTGGATGGCCGACAATGTGAGGGTGGCCATGTCAGTGAACCACCCAGCGGAGACCGACCACTTAGTCAGACCAGCAACCCTGTCAGTTATGCGGGCTCTCTTAAGCGAGCCACCCCCGAGGGCACACCCCCTCAGCACCAGCAGCCTGTGTCAGGTAAGCACCTCCCCTACCTAGGTGGCCTCCTCACCCCAGAACAGTCATCCATGGCTCCAGTCCGACTCGAGAGCTATGCAACCGTCACACACCAGAGTAAGACCGGCTTCCAGGCAGTTGGCAATGGCAACGGACACAGTCGTCTCTCCGAGATCGATATCATACTTTCAGGGAGAGGTAATTCATGCAAGCATCATCATCACCCGAGTTTTCATCCGCTGTGGTGCCATCATTTCAATCATTGTCATGGTCATTACAATCATTGTCAGCACTTACATTGGAGAGACAAATTATTTAATCTCATTTTCATTTTGTGAGTATATCTACTTAGTTCTACATAAGACACCCATAATTTTGATATTTTTTGCATTTCTAATTTAAATCCCTCTTGTCTTTTCCTAAGATTGTCAAGTTACTTAAATAAATTTTCAAAGATGTATATTAAGATTCTTGTGATGTTTATTTTTTTGTCTTAAATATGACATTATGATAGTTGATAAGTAAAATTGTAGGAAAGTCTTGTCATTGTCTTCATACAGATCAATGATAGCTCACAATATTGTTAATTAATTTCTTTTGGTCTGTAAATAAGAACAAATTTAGCAGAAATGCAAAAATGCTCAGGATTATTGGTGATTTCAACTTTCACATTTATTTACCATTTGAACATATCTCAGAAAACTGCTGACCATAGCTTAAAACATTTTACTTGCACAATTGCACTAATCAAAAGAAACGTTACATGGTTTAAATATGTTTTTAACATTTTATACTAAAAAGTTCCATTTACAGACTATATATTAGTGGAATGCTTCAGTGTAAAGTCTCTGAATCATCAATAGTCTGGGGAAAAAATCTATTATTATTATTTAACAATAAGACAATAATTTTCTTAAGAATTTAAGTTGGACTTGTAGAGTAAAAGTAATGTTGTGGTTATGGTCAGCATGCAAAGGATGTCACCCTTCTTTGGTCTTACATATTGACAAAAACTAATTTTTAAAAAAGCAAGTTAAATTCTGTACTATGGTATGAACATTGGAATACTTGCTGCTATTGGTTAGAAGCAATTGCCCTGGTGTCATTTCACTTGCTGTTTACACTAGCAGTAAACACTTTGTGGCAAGACTCCCATAAGTTTAAACCTTCGGCAAGCAACTTTTGACTTAATTCAACTGATATCAGAGAAAGTTACCATAATAGATGTACATAACAACCATGTTAGCTGGCGATTTATAAGTGTATCTAACTTCAAATTTAAGCATTTGTATGTCCATTATACTTAATTAGAAATATAGTCCACGCAGTCCATATTGCATACAGCCAGCTCTCATTGGCAGCTGTCTGCACAGGAACTATTTGCATGTAGTTTAAGCCTAAACTAAGCTTTTGTATTGGTTGTTAGCAGATGAGGCTTGCTACTGATTAAACAATAATAATAATGCCATTTTTATATTGTAATCTTTTCTTAGAAGATACTAATTAAATAATGCTTTGGAGGCTATTAAGTGTTTAAGTTTGACCAAGGTAGCTGACACATCCTGTATAGGTCACCACCTGTTTGAGCTCACAAATGCTGTTAGTTCTCATAGCTTATCAGTGTTTGTCTGCTTCTCTGTTGCCATGGGAACATAGAAAACATGTTAATAGAGCTACTACATTTTGTAACTGCAGCAACCCCTTTTTATTTAGCTTCTTTCTTTCATTTTTTATGTAGAAGATAAATACTTTTTTTTAATTATTAAAAGAAAAAAATATGTATGATGGATTTCGCTTTCTTGATATTCACTTGTATGATAGTTTGATTCTTAGTTTTTGTCAGCTTTGTATTCTTACATACATGAGACTGCATTGCAGCTTGTTGAATTTTTTCACAATGTTTAATTGTAGTTTGTATGAATTCTTGTAACAGTTTTTTTTTTCATATTTATTGTTAATGAACATTGCTATAATATATCATTTTTATATACAGTATATACAAAAGTTTGTTGAATAGTTTTAAGATTTATATACCAGTATATAGTCCTGCTATGTGCAGAGAAATTCATTGTTAATTTTACATATAGGTTGAATATATTAACAAAAAATGGGGCCTGCAGAAATATTGATATTTTTTATAGATCTGTTCTTTGTTAAAATTTGTCAGTTTATAAAATTTATATAAAACAGATGTTAAAAAGTTGAAACAAAACAGAGAAACAGTTGGACAGTATTGACCTTATTTCTGAGATATGTTCACTCACCTATTAGTGTATGATGATTTAAAACCTTTTGTTAGCCCTTTCTTTGTATGTTTATCCAAACATTTCTATATGTAAACATAATATGACCATACTGATAAAATACTTGAAATTTAACTATTTAACAAGAAAACTTACGAATTAATATCTTGGCAAGGCCCTTAGAGTGATTTGTCCACAGTTTTGAGTAATTACATGGATACAGAACCACACAATCCTCACCAATCTGATTTAAATCATATCTTGAAATCTCGGCACCATATGACCTTTCAAGTGTCGGTGTGCAGTAAAACCCAAAATACATACCCTGAAAACTGCTCCACAATCAGGATCTGACGGCGAGTCAATGAAACCTTCCCAACCAATCAGATTGTCGTCTACAAAATCGCAAAAGGAAATGATGATCCGAAGCGTTGCGAACTTACTATTTTAATGGCTACGCCCATTTACAAATTAATGTAGACATGGACACTCTGCGCAAGTCTTATGTCACTAAAGACAGGTGCATCGTATGTGGTATCCCATTTTTCTCAACATCAGTAACATCTTCGGGTCGAAAGTTATTAATAAGCAGTTGCAGAACGAACTTAAACTGAGTAGCGAAAAAACTAAATGTTATTTTTCAAGTGTTGCATCGACATGCGACTCTTACCGAAATGTAGGCATTACGTTCTCTGATTGGCTGTTATAAAAATAGTAATAAGGGAAAACCATTCTTGTTTAAAGATGGTATTTTCGGGGCATCATCAGATCTTGCATTTTGTAAGGTCTGACTTTAATGAGATTGAATCCACACTTGATAAGTATTTGAATGATTGCATCACCATTGAGTAAATTAACTATTGTTTCTGACTAGCTATTGATTCTGACTGATGAATACAAATGATGTGTATATATATATACTGCATGCCCTGTTCAGAGTTGTTGAGCTAGAACAGCTGAAATTATAGTTAAAAAGCAATGAGATGCTGTTCTTTCTCCCACTCTTAACACAACACAACCCTTTGAAGGAGTGTATGTTGACATATAATCATCAGAGTTTTCATCTTTATTCAGTTTATATCAACAAAGTTTTGATTTCTTAAACAAAAATTTAAAAAAGAAAAGTCATTTTAAAAACAACAATTACATAATCAGATGACATTTGCTCTGAAAAATGTTTTTGTTTTTGCATGTTTAATTTGCACATATGTATTGTCTATAAATATATATTTTTTTGACAATACTCAAGTTGATGACAAATAATTTTAAAAAAATGAACTGAAATTATTATGGACATTATTGAATGATTACCTATTAGAACAATTAAAGAAACATTGTTTTGATAATGTGAAGAAACATTTAGTCCTCAACAATGCATGCTACCCCTTGTTAGTAAAGGAGACAATAGATGGTGTGGTAAAATAGAATGTTTTGTCTATTAAGTCACTGTATACGTCATAAACACATGTTCTTACTTTAAATTTGGTAATATTTCATTGTTAAGACTCACTGAAGTTAGCTAATTACATCAAAAATGGCAGTTGAACTTATAACTGCTCACTCTTTAAATGCTGTAGCTTTAAATCTAATCAGGATGGGTTTTTTTATTAAACTGTTGTTTTAGACTTGTTGTTTTTTTAATAAATATTTTTGTTCGTGTATTTGCATCCCTGCAATTTAACTGTACACATTGTATTTGTAACTTAAATTTTTATGATATTCTGACTTTTTATGTTATGTTGTTGATTTGATATTTGAGATTTAAAAAAATAAATGTTTCTTTCTGGGTTTCATTTAGTATCTGTTACTGCTAACAATTTCTATGTATAACATGGTTCCCAACAGGGAAACGGGGAAAACTCAGCAATTTTGAAAATGCTTTTCTCAGTGGTGAAAATACCATGATTTTTACAATATCTGTTCAAAATTGGAGAAACCTCGGGAAAAGTAAAAACTGATTTGGGTACGAAATCAGCAATAACATTATAAGTGCACATCAATATTAAGATGTTATCCTTGGCTGAAAAAACCTGGAATCTCACAATAAAACATTGACAAAGTCTGGAATTTTAGCAGCAAAAATTTGTGGGAACCCTGGTATTAAATATTTGATAATCTTTGCATTTGAAATTTGTTAAACAATCTGCCATTCTGAAATTTCCAAACCTATGTTGGTTGTTCTTATTTGTGAACTGTAGCGTATTACAGTGCTATTACAGGAGTGAAATTATCTGTTTTGCAGTCTAGGGCATATTTTAAAAAGCACAAACATCAGTAAGTGTAACCATTGAATAAGAACAGAAAGTAGCTTAGGTTATCAATTGTGGAACTAATTTAGCTTAAATTCTTATTAAGATTTAGTTTTATTACACCCCTCTCTAGGACTGTAGAGAAGTCACTTTGTCCATCCAACTGTCTGCCCTGATACAGCTTTGTGATAGAATTTGATAGCTCTAGTAGTGTTTATTTATTTACACATTAAAGCATGTCCCAGAATGCAAATGTTTGTTACAGCTTGACATAAAAATTACGGACAAATGCTCTAGAAGAGGGACAGTATATTTATAAAAAAAAATTGATTATGTAATTATTTTTCTTCATTGTATGTTTTCATGCATTGATTATTTGCATAAATTTCATTTACATGTATTGATACTTTTCAACGTTACTGGTATTTTTATTATGTAGATATTGAATAGAACTTGGTCACCAAGGAGGCATCAGTAAGTTTACTGTAACATTGCATTTTTACCACTGATAGTTTATGGTGAATACAGCTTATAAGTAAAAATTTATAGCCATACAATTCTTAAATACTTGTAGATAATATCAGTTTAACTTTAAAATTTTCACACAATATGGCAGTTATGGAAAATGCTTAAGGAAATATATGATCTTGTTGAAATTACATTGTTCGTCAATTTATAACTTAGAAGATTTTCTTTTATTTAACAAATACCATTTCAAAATGCTCTTTCAACTGGTGTTATTGTGATAGCCTTCTATTTTCAAAATGTAAAGAAATACACTCATTTTCCATAAGTAGCACTTATGACTAGATTGGGACCTCTGGTGTTATTTATAAGCCATAATTTGTATTTTAAAGGACATTTTCAAATTATACATTTAACTAACTCAGTTTTATTGCTTGTAATGGACTCATTTTTGTACACATTGTCACATTAAAACTATTTAGTTCACAAAGTAGACAAAGTGTAGAACACCTTGTAGTAGTTATGTGTTTGTTTTTTATCAGATTATTTTTCTATTTTTGTAAATATTAAAATTTGAACAAAAATGCTAAGTTAAAAATTAAATTATAGGTTGTATATTATTGTGTATTACAACATATGTTTGTTTTGTTATGTAAATACATTGTCATGTGATTAGTATTTTGTATTCTCGTCCTGAAATCATCTGGGTGAGGAAAGACCTTTGTTTTGTAATTTATTGCAATCAAAAGTATTGTTTTGTTATTTTTGAAATGCAATGATTAATACTGGTATTTATTTGTGTATTCCAGACTCTCAGCCATTTCAGGAGTTTGAGCAAGGAGCCACCGGACCAGATATCGGGGCAGGGGTCGGTCTAAATGCTCTCCGATTGGACGATGATAATGAGTTTCCACCAATGACACATAAGGTTGATTGATTGGGCATCAATTACAATAGCACCATACCATCTTTATTGTTATAAAGGTTTTATAAATTTCTCCTTCTCAATGAAAAATATCATTTAAAAATATTTTAAATGTTATTGTCATGTGAATGAAATAAAATACACGTACTGTTTATACTTATGACATAATTTTAGTTTACTCTATGACAGAATTTGTTATTTACTTGAAATGATTGACAAACTGATTTGATAAGTTGTCTTTCCCTATCAAAAATGGCTTTTTTTATTTCAATAGAATTTACAATTATATGCATATGCTGCAATAGTCATGCAGTGATATGCATGCAGAAAAATAAGCACAGATGAGGCTAGTTGTCAAAAAAAACGATCAGGGACCAGAAGCATTACAGCGTAAATATTTCTAACATATGGTCAGAGTGAAATAAAACCATACTGAGGAAAATGTTTCCAACAGTTTATTTACTATGGTGTAGGGTTTATATTTATTGTTTTCCTTATAAAATATGTCTATGTAACTCATGGGTTGTAATTGAATCAGTTTGTATCAGTTTCCTCTAATGATTCACTTCTTGTCATTATTGTTAATACACTATTTTAAGTTATATGAACCTAGTTGTGAGATTTTAGGGGCTTAAATATATGTAACTTACTTTATTCTGTAATGAAATAATTAATATTTATTTTCTAATTGATGATGCATATGATTCAAAGCATGTTGGTCAGATATAGTATCGAGTGTACGGCAGTTACTAACAAGGGTAATAATCAACTTCGTATTTATCTGTTTATATTAATGTTATCCAGAGAAAGAAATACTGTACTTGTAACTTAGTTATAAAACAAAATATTGTATACATGTATATGAAACAATGTACATTGTTTTGTGCTTATTTTGCAGGAAAAAATGTAAGCTTGTTTTCAAGACTTTTAAAGTGTGTAATTGCTCTTAAGGTTTACATATTGGTGTATAATTAAGTGTATACTATTAACCTAAATTAATGACAAAGTTCTTTACCTCTTAGCTGCTAACCATCTATCAGTAAGGCAAATAGTGTGGATCTATAACTGGAGCTTTGATCTATATCTACATTAGTTGCTGCCTATTCTCTACCAGTTTGTCTTATCAACATTGCCTGAAGTTGTTAGTAAATAATTAACTTTGAGTAAATAATTAACTTCGGTGCCGTATGACCAATTAAGTGTTGGAGTGCGGTAAAACCAAAAATACAAATAATGGACATTTAGAAAGGGTTATTAAGAAATGTAGCTGGCTATGGGTTAAAAACATGATACATTATATTGCATGTTTCTCATCATCTTAATAGCAATGGTAACTTAATTAGATAAGTGTGATAGAGTATCAGCCCTTCAGGTTATAAGAGCAAACAACCCTTACAGTTGTATTTAAATCTGCTGAACCCTTTGATAGACAAGACTCCTTAACTCTAGCCTGTTAAGCACAAAATAATCAGGCTGAGCCACAAAGTTTAGATCAAGGTCATTTATCTCAAACAGTGAACTGTCTGATAAGAATCTCCACTGATATTAAAACTGAACAATTTGATTGTGTTAGCTATGAAACTTAACAACATTTTCAGACAGAATCTGCACTCTGCTGCTAAAACTCGGTCAGTGTGATTTTGTTAGCTTTGAAATTTATCAAGACTTTCTGGCAGGGTTATAACAAGTGTTGTAAGATGAGGGTAACTGTAAACTAAGCTGCAGTGATTCAATAAGAAATGAAGTATTTAGAAAAGAATCATCCTTTTTGATAGTTTGACATTATTCTATAAAAAAATTGTTTTGCTTCATAATAAAATTTGCAATAGCACATAACTTAATAAATTGTTTTATTAATATTATTGGTGCTTTTGCTTTTTTCAATATTGTCTTAATATGTTGTAAATATATATTTTGTGCACAAACGCTTGATCAATGTCATTAATATACTGTAAAGCATTGTAAGCCAGATAAGCATTTTTAATACTATGGTAGTGAATCTAATTAAAATTTTCTTTACATAATTGTGCAAACTTAAGAAAATTTCATTATGTTAAATGTGACTGAAGAAAGTTTGTTCCTTCAATCTTTCATATCTTTTTGCAACATAACTTTAATATGCAAAGAACGAAACTGGAATATATACAGATTACTTTCCTTGTATAAGCATCAAATGTGTAATCTTTTATTGAAATCAAATGTGGATTAAATGACAAGTTATTTGTGTTAAATTTTCACTTAGAAGTCTCTATACTTTTACAATGATTACTTAAAAAAATATGCTAGCCAGATAGGTGTTAAAGTGATAGACTTGCAAACCCTCAGCCTCTTGCCACATGGTTGTTGCCCATTCTGGTTGACAACTTCTGACACTTGACTTTTAGTTGCTGGTTTTAACCATACAATGCTGACTGTAGCCAGATACAACACCATGCTCCTTTGGCATGGTGTATGCCATAATACAACACAATGTTCATTGTACTCTTTAACTTGAAAGCATTGTAAGAGAACTAATTAACAGATCCATAATTATGCATGTGTTAATTGTTTAAGTGGTTTTGCTATATATTGCATGATGTGTTTTTACATGTGTTGAAATAATTTGAAATAATGAACTTTGCATGAATGTAGTATTGTGTCCTACTATACCTGGCGTATCTTTAGGATTAATTTAACTTCTGCAAGCTTACATTTTTGTTTGTTATGAATGCCCATAGTACAATTGTTGATTGAGATTACCTGGGAAAACATTAAAGGCGCATCAATAACTTTCCACACATTTTTACATCTCCAGTAGAGCGCTAATTACAGATTAACATAAGCAGGGCGAATAGGTAGTGTTAACAGTGTCTTTGTGAGAATTCTGAATGTCTGTAAAATCATCTGGTTTTATCTTTAATAAAGTTTATAATACAGACTCTCCTATCAGTTGTAAATTATAAGTGATAGCCATGAATGAAATAAGTATTAAATGGTTGCTTCTTTAAGTGGGTACACATATAATTGTTGTTGTTTTTTAATAAATAATATAACTTTAGATCATAAAGTGCTTGTTAAGTTGGTATTTATATAGACTGCACTTAACTTCCATAGGAGGTGTTTTGTTAAAATGTGTTTAAAAGTAAGATGCAATACCTTTAATTGTTGGATTAATGATAATAAAGTTATAAAACAATTGTTGATTAGTTTAGAAAGTAATTTGGTGAACAGGATCAAATTATATGTCTTGAATGATGTGTTTTGTTTGTTGTATTGTTAGTTGATAAGCCCAGCCTACTGTGACATTTGTTTAATGACTTGCAAGTATTGATTACATTCAGTCTTCGTTATTGCAGTTTTCATTTATCCAATATAAATATGCTAATTATGTTCTGTCTTGTTATATTTTAATGATTTAACTCATAATAATATGTATGAGTTGTTGGGCATCAAGCCCAGCCAAGTGAGTTAGACCTCGGGCAAGACGGTTTACTACACATTGCCTGAGGTCGTTTCAAATTACTACATGGATACTGGTTCTACCCAGGCAGTTGACAGTCTTAAAATATTAACTTAGAGAATTGGTTTTTCAATGAGTATAAACAGAAAGGACTAATATTCCGATGTTGTATGTGCACACAAGTTTATTTCGTATGCTTTTAAAGGGGCAATGGCCACTTACTGAACGGGTAACTTGGATTTTCGTCCAAAATATTGCCCATATTAGATTTACTTTTTTTAAAGGAGCTATGTGTGCTTTTCTTTCAATCGCTCCTGTTAAAAACATATCTTTGTATTTAGTGACCACTTTTTAAAAGGGACGCCCCTGGTTCTAATTAATGACGCTAGTATTTCGTTGCGAGGGATTTAGCCTTCGTCCTCCGCTCCGGCAGGGACTATTGAAGATAATACTGTGCCTCTTTTAAAATCGGTTCATAGAATAGTGGTAAGCGTATTTATTGCACCCCATGATTTACAAGGGAAAATATATACAAAAGCCATTTAGCCTTTTAAAGCCAACCTATTACAAAAGCAATAACATTTATTTTCCTTTGGGTGTTATTTTCTGCCTTTGACTATTGAAATGCAACCAAATAGACCGGACTATTGAATGTACCCTTCATTCGTACGTGAAGTAATCTAGCGGGACAAAAATAAAGTTTAATTTTCAATACTCCATCGACAACAAAGGTTGTATCGATTTCATCTCAAGTTAACTATTTCCCTGCTAAGCCCAATATAACAAAGCTCGTGCAAATTGAATATATCAAAATTAACCAGCTCCTGCTAGAAATTGTCAGAAGCTGCACTATTTGCTGATGATTTTAAGCAATTTGCATAGTTTGCTTTTTTTTAAGCAGATGTTACCAGATATTCTTTTGGTGTAATCGTAATACACCGCAAGGTCAGTGTTAAACGAAAGATTCCATGCTAATACTCCCATGCTGTGAGAAGATTAGGCATAACGTGTTTTATCGTGTCTTGGTATGTTATAATCTAAATGCTTTGGACTTTTATTATACTTAAAGATAAGTAATGTCGGTTTCTGCTTACCTTTTGACAGAATGAGGATGTTCATCAAATCACTAATTACCTAGTTTATAGATATAACATATACTATTAGTATGGAAAAATATAAATGTCAATTTATATATATCCCACATAATAAAAGAATTTATTTTATATTTTATAATATTTGAAGACAAATAGTAAAAAAGGAGATATTCATTAAGAGAATACATGTCACTCAATGGCGATATGCCCGTGTTGTTCACATTTTTTACACATTTATATCATATTGCTCGCGCCGTAGGAGGGCTTTTAACCTTCAACTAAAGTGACTTTTTTAATAATCCGCATTTATTCATAGTTGTTCGGTAACAGTTACCAAAGGCTACGTGAATTATTACTCAAGAATCAAAAGTCAATGCTAAAAGTATGTCTCCATATATTCACAACAGGAACCTGTCATTTGTCAAGATTATTACTATTAAAATGCTCGAAGTGCGATACAAACATAGGCTCACATAAAGAAAAACTACACAAAAAGAATACACTTGTGTCCTTGTATCTGCTTCAACATGTTACCAAGGAAGCAATCGCTGTATTATGCTACTTGTGTGCGAGCCAACAAAAAGTATAAATATTTCTATTACACGGGAGCCAAACGTGTTTAAACTTTAGCATAATGTTTATAACATTGCTTTCCATAATGTTATACAAGAACACATATTTATGCTCTTGACGGTTAACAAACCGGTTACAATTTCTTCTTGTAAATGACACGCGCAGTTGTTGTTTTTTGTTGTTGTAAAAGGTTGCATCGCCGTGAAACAATAATTGACCTGGAACCTGTTATTATTGACGGGGAACAGACCAGACAAATATCTGGATAGAACCACCAGTGCACCGCATGTCAGCTGGAAGACCTTCCCAAATTAAAGTTCTTGTCACGACCGAGACTCGAACTCACGCGGCGAGGGATCATGGAATCAAGAGACGTGTAGGTTTATAAAAAGATATAACCAACACGTAAAAGTAGCCAATCAAGTTTGAAGGAAATTTTATCTTCTTTAAATCACAAAAAAATATGGGAGACAAATGCGACTGATTGAAAGTACAGGTGTCTGTTAAGTTAATGAAGTGTACTTGATGCGCGTTTTGTAAGAACTTTTTCGGACACCATGCATACGTCAAACACACATATCAGTCATTGCGTTTATCGCTTTCTTTTTATACCAGTAAATGTTCGACATGATTGCCTCAATTAAAATGGTAAAAGTTGCCCCTAAATGGTAGTTTGGGGATATTTCTATCAAAACATCTTGCAGTTGGAATGATATCACGACACATAAAACAAACGTGTCATTTTACTGCAAACATCTATCTTGTGTGTTTATTTGTATGATGCAATATGTGAGTGTCTATGTCTAGATGTAAAAATGATTTATAAAGTTGCAAAGTTCAACAAAAAATCTAATTTACTTCCTGTTAATTAATGGTCTGTTTTATAATATTTAAGGTTTTGTCGGTCGAGATGTCATATTTCAATATTTCAATTGTTTACAAAATGAGTAGCATTCATTTTTGTATAATGGATTTAATAAAAAAGAATATATTTATTTAAAAAAAAAACAGAGATTGCGAGCATGCTGAATTCTACAGTCAACCAGACAGATAGATGCTTTATTCATAAATATTGTTTGTTTACCTTGACTATCGAAATATCTCGACCACTTGTGTTAAACGAACTGTCAAAGACGTTAACTGTCACTTTTACCCTCAACTTCGGTCCTTTCCGAACTCGTTCAGAAAAGAATTTTTTCTGAAAGTAAAATTGCCGAGGTGATCCGAATGCTTTAACCCGTTACTATTGCAGTATATTTCGATTTCTGAAAAAAATATATAAGAATTACACGAATGCCATTTTTTTGGAAATGTTCAAAATGCACCGAATATCAGATTTATTTAAGTTACGACAGTAATAAAGATGCGCAAGGCTCTTTTTTCGATTTTCCTTAAAGGGAAATAAAACAGACTGGACTTTTTTAAAAGCCGTTACTCGTTTCATGGATGGGATTAAACCTGTCGCTCACCGCTGACGGTTGACCCGAGTTCTCCCATGGTCGACTAACTTTCAATCTCTCAATTGTTTGAATCAAAGCCCAAACTAAAAATATCCTGTTTTCTACCAAAAGAGTACACCGAATATACGCCACCCCACCCCGTCCCCGAGTTGTACAAGAAGGAATGTTAAATAGCGTAAACAGTAATGAGAGATTTTTTAAACCGATTCGACAGGTGGAGTTAACGATCACTTCGATTCTGTTACGAATTCACTTTTAGTTTAGTGGTGCATATAAAGCAGGGTTTGTTGTAAATTACAATTAACGTAAGCATCAAATAATCAATATGCTTGTTTTTCTCATCATGATTGTTTTTCTACTTGAAGATTTGTGTTTACAGATACGTGGAAGAGATTCGACGGTTATAAAGTCTGAACTCGCCAACTTACTCGTCCTTTCCTTCTTGTATTTGTAAATAGCCCATACCTATTTATGATTATTTTCTTAAAACGTCATACATTGGTAAGAAACAAGTGGTATAAGTAGAAACTTAGCAGACACTATTATTGTAACTGATTAGACAGCTTCAAGCTGGTAGCACGCTGATCTAGATTTACATTACTTGCCTAAGCATGATCAATTCGTGCTTAGCAGGCTAAGAGGGCTGGATCAGTTGTAAATTAGACATGTCTCAAGATCCACAATATTTTCTCCACTCGAAGGTTTGTGTTTACTGAGATAGGTGTATGGAGGGGTTCTCCGTTCTAAACCGGGTGGAAAAGATGACTCTGATCAATATAATGCACTTAAACAAACAGGTCATCGTTCGTTTGACAAGCAGAGCTTAACTGGCATGTCAGAAGATTAAAATGAAAGTGGACTAAAGATTCGCTCAAGTGTTGTGGCCAAAGACAAAGGAATGCGATTTTGGTTGTCTTTTAATTCTTCTGGCAAATTAAGTGCTAGACAGTTAAGATTCGCAATGTAGATCAACTAACAGATTATAAGTGTTGTAATAGAGAACCAATTAAAGAGCAATGTGTTAGATAATAGAGCATAACATTCATGGATATTGTTAAATGTTAATAATTTAGATAGCGAGAATGATTTAGTCTGATATGTTTAGTAACACAAGAAAGCAGAAATGGATAAATCACGAAATCAAGGATTTCCAACCACTACAGAAGGTATGTGTATATTCAATTAATAAAGTTATTCAATAACACAATAAAAGCCAGAATTCGTTTTAATTATCACATTAAATCTACGGTGGCGGCGCTAAGCTATCTAAGTTTAATGCACATAGTTGAGAACACGTTGAATGTAGTCCAACTTTTTTCTCATTTCTTAAAAATAGTGCGCTTTAAAAAAATAAGCAAATAAAACTATTAATAAACAGACTAAACCTGTTATTAACTTACACATCTTGAGTGGAATAACAGTACTTTCTAAATATTGATTTATAGACGTATTCATGCACACTGCTTATGTCTGGGTACATATCCGCACTGCATAATTTAATATGTATTACATGCTGGATTTTGTTCTTTGTTTATTTAATTTATTATTTTTTAAATTAGTAATTTCTCCGTTTGTGTCATTGTGGTTGATTTTAATTTTGTACAAGAATAGGAAAATACCTTACGGTCCTATGAGAGTTACAACTTTAAATAAAGTTTGAACAAGCACTAGACAAAGAAACATAGGCAGAAGTAAAATGTTACATTGACAAAACATTGTGATGAGACATAGCACAAATTGAGGAAACCAAACAGTTACCGTCTTGGGACGGCCATTCGACAGAAGAGCCGACTGTGTGGTTAAACTGGTTTACAGACCCCTAAAGTTAAAGTTTTGAAGGGGTCTCCACAAGACAGAGTGTAACAAGAATATCCCATCAAATTGAGACAACTCCCAGTAAGCTTCTGCACCGGGAGTAAATAACTGGACAAAGAATATAATTAATAAAAATACAATAGCAATCGCAATATCGATCTAAGTATGCGCAAGCGGTAAATGCAAACAGTTCCAATCAAGACTAGAAACAGGAAAGTTGAAGTAAAACAGTCCAAACTATGACGAAAGATTAGAATAAGGTAATATTGTCAAGTGACAAGTAATGACGTCATTTAAAAACAAACAATTTTCAAACACAACCGGCATACTAACGAAATAAAGAAAATGACAACAGAAACACATCGAACTAAGATTTTGGTATTGTGAAGGGATTTTGCAATAAAATGACCTCAAGCATTAACAACCTCTCTACAAATGGTATGTCATGTAAAAAGGCAAACATTATCACCGAAGTTAGGCATATGGAGGCTGCTTAAGCTGTTTCACCTATATATGGCACGACTGGATAGATGAAGAGACGACTTTTATAACGAAACTGTCAAGAAATAAGAATTCATGTCACTGTTTTCGACTTATCTCCATAAGTCGGCCAGTTCCGTCTAAAATATTTGGTACCACTAGGACTTTTTATTAATTTCATCTAGATCTACACTACTAAGCCGCCTTAAATTGCAAATTTTATCATCAAATATTCCTTTTAGAGTAATAGTTAAATTTTAAATTACAACATTCACCTTTCACAAGATTGCAACACAATGTTTTAGGTAGAAGTATGGTTAGTTACTATTTCTAGTTATCTAGTACTTTCATCGATGTGGAATCTTATGTTATGTACATTTAAATATTATTGAGCCTGCATTTTGTCATTGACTTAGACTATAACAATACATAGTTTGCTAAACCAATAATCTCTATTCAGAGATCCCGTGTAGGGGATAATTCCATACAATTATAGATTTCGGAGTGAAATTAAGTCAACATGCCACAAGCAATTACGTTGTCAATAGGATTATGAATTTACACAACAGATTTTGCCTTGAGGATCGCAGTTTTGACAATTGTCAATCTTGATAGATTGAAGTGTTCGAAAAGCTACATTGAAGGATATAGTCGCCATTTCTTTCAAGGATTGAATATTATTAAAATTGCGTTTACTTAAGATTATCTGATAAAATAATCATCCATTTTCAATCACATTCCAATAGCATATATTTAAAGTTAACTGTGAGAAATGTATTCTTGCAACAAAGCATTAAGAAGTCGTCGTAACGCTGCAAATGTACGGTGTCAGAGCCCAGCTATTAGAACGAGTTGCTTTGGAATAAGACAACATAGAACATAGAAATAATACATTGCATATAACAATATTCTTTATTATGAACTTCATTTATTATCATAGATTTTTAAGGAAGCGAAACAGCAATTTTAAAGTAGCATAATCTTTATCTCTTTTCATCGAAAATGTGATTTGGATAGCTTATAGACAAGAGGACACGTTAATCTTATCAAATGCAATCTGCATGAACAACGAAATTAACAATTATGAAAAATAGTCGCCAGATGACTGAATATTGTCAGCGGTTGTTTAAATGCTCCAGAGAAAAACAAAGAAGACATAAGACAGATTTGTAAATTCTTTTGTAAGTTGCTTTTAAGTTTCTTTACACAATTTCAGTGATGACAGCTCGACGCTTGCACCAACCAGAAAGGTGTCTTATCCATTGAATAAAAGACAAATAGAACATTATTGTAAACCAGGACCGAAAGAAAACTTAAAGCCAATGCTCTTGTGAGTCTCCCTTGTGTAATTAAAGGCTTTTATCGCAAAATCAAGAAATTGTATGCATGTGCTTTCTTGTATTCAGATTGAAATCACAGCGCCGCCGAGGTTTCCTAGCAACCTTTACAAAGTTTTAAACATTATTTTACCTACGTATAGCAGCTAAACATCAGACATTACGCCCAAATAATAGGTAATTTGGGTGCTACCTTTAAAATAACATGGATAGAGAAGAAAGTCCTTCCCGAGATCAATGGTCAGATTTTGAGAAAAACAGCAATGCTGAAGATATCAGAAAATTGCTTGTCGACGGACGTAACAATAAAACCACGATGGAATCTCTCACATAATGTTGAAGCTGTTATGGATCTAACTGGAATTGTTAAATAAAGGATAAAGGCAACCCTCAAAACCTAATGGTTTTGTCAACCCAAATTGCTTGAATAAAGTCAGATATTAGGGAGAGAAAATCGAAACAAAGAGAGCGACACCATATTTACAACATTACCGAACCACTTATAAGCTCCACATCAAGGACCTTCCGTAGAAAGGGGTGTTCAGCAAGAACGGTAAGGTGAAGGACACCAAGTTTGCGAAGGAGAAGGACAACGCTCTCAAGGGCCGAGTCTCCGCCAAGTTTTAGAGTAGACGCCGTCGTGGACAAATGTAAATTGTACAGAAAATTGAAGATCAACGGTGTCAATTCTGTAGTAGCCTAGGCTTTCTGCCAAGATAAGAAAATAGCTTATCCATTAGGAAAAGGCCACAATCTTGCCCGCTTTGACTACGAGTACGGAAGAGATGGTTTCTACTACTACAACTGCCCACCCAGGGACCCCAAATAGGTTACAGAACATTTAAGACAATATATCTTAAAATCTTATTAAGACTCTCGTCACAATACATTGTGGTATTGACACGAAATGCGACGAATCAAGAACATAACAGGTGGGAACGTCGAAAACTATTTAAATTATTAACTATTCAATGCTGTTGTTTGTGAGATTGACATACTTTGACGACATGACGACAAAATTGAAGGAATACAGACAGTGTATCGAATACATAGGTAGACCTTTACATTGACACACCGGCGAAAAATCAGCCTCTGAATCGAAAGTAGGCGGAGACAAAGGCAAAGACTTGAGGAGTTTTGATTTTCAGGATAACAAAACCAATATGATCACTTTAAAGCACGTTTAAAACATGTAATAACAATGCCCCAGTTACCTCAAGTGAAATAGATTTATCTTGAGGTTTTAGATGCTGTAAATCTTGGACTACCGCAATTCCGTTTACGACTGCAAAAGAGTGTCGGAAAGTTTGAAGAAAGGTGTCAAGATTACTGGTTGAATTTGACACTCTACTGCTGATTTAAAACCAAATTACATTTAATATTTGCAGATCTACTTGATATTTCCACATTCAACAAAAAGAATGCAGGTCTATCGAAGGAAGTGAGTTCTGGAGTGCATTATTTAAAAGAAAGTTATCACAAAAGATTATCTTGGAGTACCGTCGGTGGTTGATAGAAAACAAGAATTGACATGTTACGCGAACTCGTTTAAAGAGAAGCAGATTACTGAAATATTTGTGTCAAGTATCTTCGGTAAAGTGGTGAGCATAGAATATAAATCTACCAAACTTTCAAAAGCAGAAGCACTCCAGGCAGTTAAAAGACATCCTAAGAGAATGTATCGCGGCTATTTAGTAGACAGGCACACAGAAATAAACTCACCTAAAACAAAAGTTTGTGGTATAGATGGCTGTTGTCAAGTACATTCAAGATGTTTGTATGTCAAAAGTAAGAGTAATAGTCACTGAAACAAATCAGTCATGAAAAACACAATAATGACTAACAGAAATCTTATAGGGAATAAATTGCACTATGGACTATTCTGGTGATACTTGAAAATAGAAAAAATCGCAATCAATGTTGATGTTGCAGAAGAGCTAGAATTGCGAGAAGAAAATCTTTCAGTGAAAAATTTGAAAGGTTTTGTGAAAACAATACGAGACTATGCCTGTGACAGTTGAATAACACTGGGTCAGTGTTCGACCAGCGACAAAGAAGTACAAGGAAGTACGGGGAACATGAGTCTTGCAGATTGAAAATACATACACCAAAGATGGCCGTCTCGGAATGACATCTGTGTTCCGAGGAGTACTATAAAACCTGTTTTTGACAGGCTTAGGTCGGTGCAATGTTTTACAGTGCAATTTATGTTTCCTCCATAAAAGCCTAAAGCGTGCAATGTAGTTACACAAATAAAGTAATTGATTTAGTGACGATGACGAGACATTATTAAAAGAATGTTCAAAAAGTAATCATAAACTTAATCAAAAGAAGGTTTGCAGAAATATTAGCTTATTTCAGGTTTATGAGTTCACCGTGTTGGTGTGTTTTTTTATACAACAATAAACAGTCGGAAGGGAGAGCTTTAGTAGTTCTAATTATATGAGTGTTTTACCTTTATTGAGCTTAGATCTGTTCCAAGCAAAGCAGTAAATTATCTTTCAGGTGACATACTTGATCATGTTTTAACACGTTGTTAAGTCTAAATAAGCAAACATCGCATCACAAGTTCCACTGATCGACGTCAAATGCACTACAATTGTACGTATTGTAAATGGTTAGGTCTCTGACATGTGTTACTACAAATGAAAGAGATATTTGCGGACTATAGATATCTTGCAGCATTACTTGGAGTACTCGTATGTGCAGTAACGCATAATCATTTAACGCTGATAACATTATAGCATTGCATGTAGTTGCATAATTTTATAAAATTTAGAATCTTTATTTGACAATATTGCTTTGAGTCCAGGATTTACATTCCGGGTCTTGAACTAGCACTTTGATGGTGCCTATCCATTTATTTTGTTATTGCATGAACCCAGAGTAACGTAGAAGGTCGTTGATGAAGTGGCTCGACCTAGGGTGCAAAGAAGGAGCAACAGTCTGGGATACAATTGAGGCTTATGCTTCTGTAGTTTACAGACTGAAGGTATTTGCGAATACCTTCATATTTTTGAGACGCACTTAAAATATAAGCTGAGTGCTTTTAGTAGATGTACAAGTTTATCATAACAAAGAAGATGTGGACATCTGTAGAAACACTTCATATATATAGTTACAGCAGACGTACCACTAACTATACAAATATTGGTTGGTATTCTTCGCAAAGACCCAGTCAAAGTAGACAGAAATAAGAATAACGTCGACAAGGTTGAAAAATGGAAGAAACGCTAGTAAATGGGGCTCTTATGGCAGGATGTAAAACAGCTATGTGGTGTGCAGAGCATACATTGCAATATAACACACGTTACATTCATTTATAAATGAAAGTAATGCAAGGGAATTGCACAAGCAACTGGCAGAGTTGTGAAACAAAGCAGAACTTAACGTTAATTAATAGTTTTCAGACTAGAAGACATATCACATATTTCTGAAGAAACACGATTTCAAAAAGAACACTTGAGTAGTGGAGTTTTACCAAAATCTACAATTCTTGGTATGAGGTAGTCTTTGTTTTTTTCAACAAACCAACTACTGCCAAGAGAACCGTTGTAGAATAATTTTCAACATTTTTTACCCACTGTGGTTTTGACAAGACATATATTATTTACGGAAATATATGCTGATGCACGAAATATGGACTTCTGGACTTTTTGAGACGATTACCATTAGATGAAATCAGATGAGTGGGTGAGATATAAAACCTATCAAACCCTGAAGAGTATAGGCATATTCTAACCCAGAAGACATTATCTCAAAGGGCGTGAGTTTGCCTGGTTTTGTATAGTATATCTAGAGTGGAAAGGTACAGCATCCTTTATAACTAAATAGTTTTACTGACAACACATAGGCCCAGTGCAAAGAATTGTCAGGGATGCTGAAATAAGAAACGGTGAAGGCTCCAAGTATCCCATGGAAAGTTCTGTAAATATGTCAGATGAGGCATGGAAATTGAAAGCCGGTAGGAATCCAGATTTCTTTCATTTAGTATTATATCGAGTATCGGTCAGTCTACATCTATATTCATCTACAATTGTCGCCTCGACAAATAAGAGAGAACATTCGTCAAACTTGATTCAACAGTGAATGATACGTTGACATGCGATTATGTAGAGAAGCACAAAGGGACATCTATTCATAAGCACACTCTGCATTAAATATTTGTGTTTACCACAGTCTAGCAATATACTTGTTTCACAACCAAGAGTTGGTGAGGACGGAGTAATAAGATATGACAATAGATTTTTTTTAAAAACCAGCATTGGCCGTACAGTACAAGGTATCCCAATTATATGGCATATATTACACTGGGTTCCAAGCTCATAATTATTACTTGTTTAGTTATTCCAAATGTTTTAATGATTATTTAAGACATTATCAAACTTCTTTCTCAACACTTCCTCCGTTTTCTCCATACACCCCAGAGAACGTTGCTTCACTTGCTAGCAAGGAAGTAGATGTACATGCGCATTATTTCAATCTAGAAGCTCAAACAATGTACAACTTTAAACTCTTTGAGTTCACTGAGTAGTATCTCCTACAGTAACGTAAATGCCGTATATTGGCTATGAGACACACAGAAGGGATATAGTTGCTGAAAAGTGCCTCTCGATATTCTCCAGATTAGCTTCAAAGGGTTGCCTTTGAGTCAGTCGTGCAAGTACCACTTCTGTGTTATGTTCTGTTCTATTCTCTTCTGTTATACCCCCTGGAAAGCTTTGAGAAGTTAACTCATTTAATTCTTGTGTCATTTCAGACAGTGTTTAAAGAAAGTATAAAAAGTGGAATTCTCTCGCTGAAAAGGAAAATTTTTTAGGCTTAAATTAAAGCTAAACTTGATCCGTTTTAAGGCCAAGTATGTAGATAAATATATTTCACTTTGATGTAAAATGAGTCCATTAATAGAACTTGCTTATCATTTATTAACAAAACTATTTAAAACGATTTTGTTGCGGTGTCGTGTAGGAATAAACCACATGTAACCACACCATCCCTAATTTTGTATTTAGAATATTGAGTAACTATGAAGCATATCAGCGCATTGATTAAAACTGACGTGTACAGATTACGTATTGTACTACATGCGCAGTTCAGAAAAAATACTAGCTGTTAAACTAAGAAATGTGGTGCTTAGATGTGATACTAACAAAGTTTTGCTGTTGTATACAAAAGGTTTTTTTCACTTGGCCATTAAATGCTTTTCGAACTCGTTAAAGATTGTTTCTACGCTGAGCTTTCAATAAACATTAAATATTCATGATTTCTTATTCCATTTTATCACAATGAGAAACTTAATTGCCAAAACACTGTGTAATTGTTTCTATTCTATACAGCGTATAAATAATGCCTCAGTTTACTCAAAATGATATTCTATTGTTTTCGTTACTGACCCAGTAGCCTTATCAACTCTCCCATTTGACAGACTGACTGACTGGCAAGGGCATAAATAATAATGTGCACAGCTAATCACAGTAATCCTTTAATCCCTCCCATTACCGTTAATCTATGTATATCCCATATCAATTAAACCTTCTGTCACCACGCACCGTTTCACAATATGATTAAAAGAATCGATTGTTTATAAATTTGCATAAAAACACATTTTCAGCCGAAAACAATTACTATAATAGTAAAAATCTAGGTATAATTTTATTAGGGGATAAAACTGTAAAAAAAATCACAGAACACACATTGCAAATTGGATCTTTTTTCCTTAAAATTTATTAACAAATTATTCTAATTGAAGATTGTGTTTCTTTTTTTTTTTTGCTTAATCATCAGGGTATTATTGTAATATACGATGCAGTGCATATACCACACACACACACACACACACACACACACACACACACACACACACATATATATATATATATATATATATATATATATCATATACCATGCATAATAGTTTTCATTGCAATGTTAAGAATGATAAGCCTTAATCGCATGGTGGGGCATATTTCATAACTACGGCGATAATGGCGACATTAATTTATGGTAAATGATGAGTGATATATACATGTTTATGGGCATGCCAGCAGATAGTGCTCTTGGCTTATCTGGGTATACACTTTTTGTTATGGTTCATCCCTTTGATAAATGTATTATCCAAGTTTTCAGTGTTTTAAAGGAAGCCAACACGGTACATGTTCACAACGAGTCCACAGAATTAATCCTTAGTTCTGTGACACTGTGTCACGACTTGTCGATATTGAGACAACTGGAATACTGCTGATAAGCGACATTGAACCCTCACTGTTACCTTTATAAACGATGTTTGATTACCTTAGTTTACCATCTGTTCCATTCAATAAACGCAAAATTATAAATGATTACTTTAGAAAACATTTCTCAAAGACAGCGTAAAACATTCGATAATTTGACTTTTAAACAAAAAATACATCTGACAGTGTTTATTAGCCACCAAATGGCACGTTTGAAAGAATTATTTTCATAATACGAAGGCCTATGGCAATATTTGAACCACTTTCCAATTCCCGTACAAATGTTTTAAGTCAATATTTAGAAAGCGGTTTATAAGATTGTCACAAGGGGGCTCTACATACAAGTACAAGTACACAGCAGAAGAACACCCGTCGGGATCAGATCGAATCAAATCTCAAATGTAAATAGAGTCAAATAGCAGGCTTAAAATCGAGTGGTCTTCTACTCGAATTCAAATGTCTTCGTAAAGAAGGAGTCAACGTTAAAACAAATTATGACTTGAAAAGATTCCGTTATGTGTACAAAACTAAAACCTCCATAGAAAACTTGGTGATGTTATTGTTTATGTTGGTAATGTATAACAATCATCTTAAAGATACCAAGTCTTTTATGAAGCATGTAACTAGGATAAATGTATAATTTTAATAGAACATGTGTTAATTAGTCATTAACGTGTAAAGACGAACTTTTAATGCTGCGCCGTTTCATTAGTTTAAATTATTCAGAATGCCAATTTAGTTTTGTTGAACTCGAGAATTGTTTGGCAAGAGAAAAAATCTAAACTGTTGGGTAGAGATGGGCCGATATCATCGATGCATCTGTGAATCGTGATAATTGCCTTCACAATACAGGATCGCGATACAACGCCGAGGTATCGACACAGGACGATACTATTATTGTTCACGAAACATTGTAATAATTTATGTCCGTATTGTTGACATCTATTATACCGCTTACGTAACTGAAAAAAAAAATATGTCTAACCGCTTTATTTCGCAAAATATTTGTTACCGAAACAGCCTTACATTGAGTTAGCTTAAGAAAATATATTGACTGCTCTTTCCTCAAAATATTTTGTTCTAACCGGTAACCAGCTGTAAGTGTGTTCTTTTTTAATATCTATAACCTAAGCGACATATGCGTTTGAAACAACAACAATGTTTTTATTAATTTACAATCATCTTAAGCCAGAGCTATGGCTTTATTTACGTTCCAGTTTTAATGCCTATTGAAATTAAAAACATTCCAGTCACAGTGATGTTTTCACTTAATAAACTCATTCAACAATAAACAGAAATGATGATATTAATTCAGTAAGCCGAAATTCACTAAATTGCATTCATTGCTTCAATGAGAATATCGTAATACTATATCGCTATAAAATTCAGATATCGTGATAATATCGTGATATATTTACAGCAGTGATACCTAAATTTACTGTTATGACAATGATTCGTTGTAAATTGTAATATTGACGTTTAGAAAATTACAAACCATGACTTAAGCTGTCGTGTTGTTCACTGTTGTTAGCTAAACGACGCTTGGAATTATGTCCTATTAAGATGTCCTTATTCCAAAAAGAATTAACTCTGGTATCTATTAGAAAGGTATTTAATGAGTTTAAGAACGATAATACACATATCGGGACAATATGTTTACAGACCTCCGCAATATTTGCCGTCATGTGGCGCCGTACGTCTGCCGCCAATGGCGGGATTTGTGTGAGGAGCTTGGGGTGGCGGACATCACGTTGAACAACATACAAACGGACGGACGAAAGGGTGCCGTTCTTCCAGAACTGGCATACAAAGGCATGTGTGCTTGGCTTGACATGGTAGGAAGGACAGCCAGTGTAGACAAACTTGTCCGAGCGACTCGTGTCTGTGGGCTAAGACGGGCTGAAGGTAAGTGCATGTACCTGTATAGTTTATTCGGGGCTTAGTTGACAAATCGGCCTACTATATAAGGGTGGATCTAAAATTATTTTAAGAGGGTTTTTTCCATATATATTTTTTGCGGGAGGAGTAGGTTAAAAGTCCTTTATGATATATTATAGTTTCAAATATACAAACTTCATTATGTATCCAATAAAGACGCTTAAAATCACACACGCACGCAAGCACGCACGCACATACACACACACAAAACTAGACACATACACAAAAGGTTTTCGTACACTTAGAGGTACACATGAGGAAGGAGTATGTGGTGATGCTCCTTCGGGAAGCTTATGATATCTGGGATATCAGAGATGCGTCCTTACCAGCATTTGAACCAAGATTAATTAAGTGTACACGTTTATTCAATTTAAAACATTAATTATAAACGCTTTGCATTGTTGTGTACTGTAAGCGGAGGTTGCTTGCTCCGGCTTCGTCCCATTTAAATTTCATATGGTAACTATTATACAAACATGGGCATTATTTCTGAAAGAGTTTTTAATTCTAAATGTGGTATCTTCAACTTTGGCCAAAGAAATCATAGAAAATGAAACAAAGTATTGTTAATTTTTAAGATATTGCTAAAACGGCTTGTTGATGATATATATGTGTGTAGAAGTTGTCGTTAAATACCGCAAACATGATTATCATTGTATACTCATCATATTAAGTTTTTTTAGAACCAGCTTTAAACCGCATGGCACGGTTGACCACAAATCCCACCATGTAGTTATAACATTATTCTGGTAGTAAACAGTCTTACATAACATGAATTTGGTCGAAAAGATATGTCGTAAAAACAGAAGATTTTGCGTAAAAATCGAAACGGGATATATTACATGGAAGAGCATCGATCATATATAATCTAAACTATCTTGACCAACTCTTATGAAGAAAAGCTCTAATTGATCGGGGTTCGACAGATATTGTTGATCCAGATCAGCCAGTTCCCGCTGGGAGCTCTTTCATAAGGATTAACCCCATTTGCTCTTAAGTCATAATATATTTTGTCACACACGCATGTACTTGTTAGCAAAACAAAACCCTCCTGCTTTTAGCATGAGCCCCTAACAAATGTAGCATGAAATGGTAAAAAGGTCGTTCCATTTGTGAAAGTTCTGTTTCATTTGTGAAATTTCTTTCTCTCAACAAACTAAATTAGTCCTGATGTAATTAACTGCCGTACAGTTGTTAGACATAGTATAAAGCAGTTCTCAGACATGTACAGCTTAAATAACTTTCTTTGTCCACCTAGGACAATAGGAAAACCTTTCTTCAATGGTCAAAAAGTAATTATGCGGACAAGCGTTTGAAATATTGAATACTTAAAATTGCTACATTTTCAACATACTGAAAAACCAAGAGGATTCAAATTTACACAAAGACTCTGCACGAAATGAACCATTCTCAATTGTAATTGTGTCAATGACTAAATAGAACACACGGGAAAAAGCCAGTTTTGATGTTCATTTAGGAGACATCTCTAGTGAGGCGCTTAGCGAGATTTTGTTGGGTAGAATGTGAATATTTATATTTACATATTGGGATGTTATTTCTTTCTTTAATAAGGAATAAATTCAGTTGTTTAATACATTTTTGATGTCGTTATGGAATTTAAAACTCAGTGTAAGTATTTACATGGTATTTCTTTTGACGATAAGTGAAATGAGATATTTATACTCTTTCTATATATGAGGAAATTAATTGATTATTATATATTCTCATTGTTACAATACTTACAATTCAAAACAATCTATAAAGAGGACGGACCGTGTCAACATCTTCTTACATCCTGGAAACAACACATACCATAACGAACTTAGTATAGTTTTCATGTGATGGTGTTCGTATTAGTTATTTCTGATGATATTTGTATGTATATATTTCTTGAAAATATATTATTATTGTAATTCTATATAATTATAAAGATGTCCGTTCATTATATCAGTCGTTCCCACGCTTTGCCTTGCTCTGGAAGGTGTTTGGTCCTATACAGGTTAGTCTGACTCAGGACCATGGGACCTGGAATGGTTATAGGTCACAATGGTAATTCATGTTAAAATTATAAGAAAATTACAATATGTTCTTCCGATAAACAGGGCCAACGTAGGGCTGAAAGAATGTCAGTTGATCCTAGCACAGCGATCTATGTCCATTGTTGTTCACAGACTATCTCCAGAATTTGGGAGCTCGGAGGACGGTACCCTGTCTAGCCCGGCCATCATCAGTCAGCGAGCCGCAGCAAAATAAACAAGCTAGACAAAAAGGTAAGCTCACCAAAGTGATGATGATGGTGATGATGATGATGATGATGATGATGATGATGATGATGATGATGTTGATGACGATAATGATGTGGATAATGATGATGATGATGATGATGTGGATGCTGCTGATGATGATGTTGTTATCGTGGCAGCTTTGGTTTGATTAACAAGTTCCAATTTAAAGCCAGCGGAACTATATTGATTCCTGTTAATATCTTAACTAGTGGAGACTGACCTTATTACAACTTACCTTATCATATAACGTATGCCTGCTGTGCTGGTGAATATAAATGATTTTAAAGGTCGAAAAGTGCGTGAGAGTGTGAGATAAATTAATGACATGCAGGTAGTTGATAGTAATAAAACTAAAGATACTGAAAAAAATCGTTGCTTTACCTGGTGCGTGTAATTGTTATGAATAAAACTATTTCTGTAAACTCCCCAAGTTCGAACAATTCGAATTCGCGTTTGAGTGGGGAAGTCATAAAAAAGTAAAATTACTACTTCTTCATGAACTACGATACGTAAGAAACGTGAATAAAGTTTAACTTACTTGTAGCCAAAGTCCTCGTTAACTTCATAGTAGGTGCATCACCGTCTTATCAAACTCAAACTAAACCATGAATAGGTGGAGAACAGTCACCAGATTGAAGTTTCGGTGGACTATTGGATTGAGTCTCAATTTACACTGAACATTCTCCGCAACCGAAACTGAGAAAAACTAATACAATCGCACATCCTATCAGCGCACGATTCAAATCCAAATCGCATATGTACATGTTTGCCTTTTCATATGAATAACAACAAGTTCTGTTGCTTTTTAAATCCGTGTTAACACAGATAATTGATATGAAGTTTACGAAAAAATTTACGTCACTTAATGTGACGTCATGTCATAAATTAAACCACAACCAAGGGATTTAAATCCTTCGAAACTATTCTATTTGGCCATAAGCTGTTGCGGCCCTTGAAATCTTATTTTTGACTAATTGACAACATTCTCATAAGCTGATAATATTAGTTCTGGTTCTGGTTCTGTCCAGACAGTGGGCAATCAGCTAGAATTAAAATAACTTGTTTACTAATCCATCTGAGAAAAAATGTGTTTATCCTTGCCTCAATCACTTTCATTCTCATTGTTTCTTCACACCTCAAGCTACACTAGACCGCCTATCCCGACCCAAGACAGTGGCAGTCACAGAGAAACCGAGCAAGAAACCCGCATCCCTGAACAAACCGAACCTCATCAACCTTCAGATGCCGCTGTCCAAACCGAACGAAATATGTACGCAAAACTTCTCAATATTTTTTATGCAAAGAACTCCATGACGGTTACGATTTAATTATAATTACTATGTTGGTGTTGTGTGGTTGTTGTTTGTTGTTTTGTTGTTGTTGTTTTATTGTTGTTTATGGTCGTTGAGGGACAGGGGTTGGAGTAGAACCGTTTGTCAGTTGGAAACCCTCCTAACAGGACAAGTACATCTGATTAGAAAGTGATAAGAAACTAAAAGGTCATAAACCGGAGACACAAATCTCAACCCGCACCACCCAATGTACAAGAAGATATATGTAGGACAGGGTACCGTTTACAAACTTTAACAAAAATATTAAACATCAACTCCATTGCGTATCATTTAAAACACTTGCATAGTTTAGTATTTATTTTAAAGCATAACTTAAGTGATTAAAGGGTCCTATTTTAGCCAAATATGTTGTTGTCGCTAACAGACTTTCTTGCATATGGTTATTGGTCTAGTGGTTAAGACTTTGAACTCCGGGTCGGGTGGTCTTGGGTTCGAACATCATACAAATCCCGATTTATTAGTCCTTGCTTGATTCGTACAATTTCCATCTAATGCGGATTGTCACAGGAAATAAATACCCAAATACTGGTTCCACTCAGGAAGTCGTCAGTCGAGAGGGACTTATGTAAGTTTAAAGATAAATCTAAAAAAACAAATCGGTCTTAACTAACAATCTTACTTATTGGGTTTGCAAATGTCTGTTTTACGAGTATATATCCTACTGGTATAACCTATACCCATTGTTGTTGCGTAGGTGAGGTGAAGATTCGGATCACGGTCCAGGGTGTACAGCGAGATGCCGAGATGGAATCTACAAGGGACGATTTCCAATCCACGAAGCAAGACTCCAAACAGATTTGTCATACATTCGTAAAACTTGTCATGGCCGATCAGAAACCGCACTTCGCAAAACTGAAAGAACTGCTTGGTTTTGATGGCATCTCTGTACAGAGACTTGATAAAGTTGGATTCAACATCAACATTTACATGTTGTGTTTCACGCTTGGTGCGTTTGAGACCCTTCATCAGATTTACCGGACCGGAAGGCTTAAACATATTATCCAAAATTGCCTCGTACGACCGGCATATTTGAAAAAGATCCAAGCAAGGGCCCTTGAAGTGTCTGTCCAAATAGATGACATGATGGTCAACAAATACCGGGAAATTCTGATGGCTAGAGCAACGGCCGCCGGGGAGTCCCGACAGACTAGCCATCCAATTGATCTCATTGACGACCCCGACAGAGAATCCGGCGATCCAGAAAAATCGTATATTTCAATAAGTAAGCGATAGAACGTTAAGCGATAGATGGCTTTAAAACAAATTTTAGTGTGTCGTAATATTTTAATATAATCAACGAATGACTGTTTTCACTTTTATATATATATATATATATATATATATATATATATATATATATATATATATATATATATATATATACGATTTTATATTTATAAACGGAACCTTTAACCATGATAAATTAAGCACTAATCCCCAAAATCGGCTTGGTTGTGAAGTGTCATCGTATAGAGGTGACTAAATTCGAGAGACGTCACCTTTTTTGGATAGAATGATGTTTAAGTCCACAAAATTTGGACTTGGATATGGAGGTCGTATGACAGTCGAAGTCAGAATGCTTGCGGCAGTCGCAGTGGATCTGTGCTGACGCAAAGTAGTAACTTCACAATGTGGCGTTTCCCTACTGTTTGCAGTCTGTAAGAATGACCATGAGATTATAGCTCTAGCGAATTTTCCATTTTTCGTCGTAGCTGTTTACCTCACTTTTGACCTACGTAATTAATTGCTTTAATATTAATGAAGTTTAGAAATGTCTGAGAAATTACGCCGCATTGACATCATGAACAAACACAGCTGTATAAACAGCATTGTCCACACCAGGGGTATCGTCTAATCAATGCCGCAAGAACTGAGGCCTGTTTAGGATCATTCTTATAACGGGCAACCGGTCGCATGTTACGGACATTGCTGCGGTATGGTCGCTTTCTGATCAGTGGTACTAACCGCTCACACGTCACATGAGTGTCCAGCTACGCCAACTGATACTGCAGCAAGGTGCCCCAGTGCACCTTCCGGGTCCGTGGCTAAATATCAGGGTTACCGAACTGGAAGAAATTCCAGGCAGCAAACATATATCGTTATATACGCTAAGACGTCCCCGGGATGGAACATATGTGAAAAAAGTGGTCATTAAAGTCATTAACATCCCAAAATTATTTTTTTAAATGCGCGTATAATGTATATGCAATCATTGATCCACTTAGTGTCTATTAAGTGAGAAAACTTGATTAAGAGGCGCAAAATTTTTTGGTGTGCCGTTTTTTTAAAGCTCGTTTTCCAAAAAGATCAATACATGGCGTTAATTCCTCACCAACGCCACATTTTAAAGATAATTCTTGTTTAATACCAATGTTTGCAGTAGCAGTTCATGACGCCGTAGTCAAAGTGCCTTTCCTGGATACAAAACGTCGCGCTTTCGGAATTGTCGTACGACTGCATAAATTCAAAGTCTGCTTTTAATTATTCTTTTGCTGATTTAAATTGTCACCTGAAATGATATGTTTATAGCACAACTTAATGAGACTTTTGAGCTTTTGTTGAAGCAAAGATTTTCACAACGTTCATTGTAATTTTATTTCAGGACCAGATTTTGACCTCGAGAGCTTCATTGAACAGTTGGATGACGACATCACCATTCTCCGACAACGTTATGACGTGTTCACCACAACAGCAAACGAATTCTTGCGAACGCTTAGGATCCTTCGTCCTCATAACTGCGGAAGTATCAAGTGCTTCCAAGAAATTCTTGACATATTCTTCAACTTACGCAATAGTAACAGTGCTGTGCATGTACAGAAAAGTGAACTGGAAGAGTTTATCGCAATTGTGAATCAAATCAGATTAAAATCCGTGTTCATCCATAACAACGATGCTGGGATTTCATTCGAAGAATCCATATCGCTAGAAGCTAATGACCTTTTTCATAAGCGGTTGTTTAACCTTGATGAAATGCTTGAGCCCAGCTACAAATTTAGCGCCAATAGCAACAAAATAAAGGAAACCTATTCAGGTATTGAACACGAACAATATGGCGGAGTGTTGAGTCATATTCCAGATCTTTTAACACAACTCTCACTCGTTGTGCAAACATTAAAACAAAATGTTGAACCCGAAAAGGAAGATGAAGACAAAGAAAATGATATAAACGTTAAAAACAATGATGACAAGACAGATGTGCCTTGCAAGGTTGATTACCAGAAGCCCGCCGTGTATGACCCGGATCCTATGGATTCAAACATCTCTACACAATATCTTACAATGTGGACTCCACCCATTCTAGTAACTTTCCATGACTAAACATAATACTTGCCTATTTTCTGTCTGTGTTAAGTGTACCATTGCAATGGGAATAGGCGTTATTAGGTGGGTGTAATTATATTGACAAACCTGATAAGTATACACGATTTACACTTACTTCATCCATATGGAATTTTCAGTTTGTTTTATAAACAAATTAATATTCCAATGTATCAGATTTCGTAAATAACGGCATGCCCTCTTTTTTGGTATTGGAATTAATATAGTTTTGTTTAAAACCGTATATCAGGTTATCTAAATAATCTCTATTTTGCATCTTTTCGTTGATCTATACAAGTACACTGCCATTATTTGGGTCCAAACTACACGCATGTAAATGAGTGAACTGAGTGGTTCATAAAACCTGTATTGGAGCAAAAGACCAACGTGCAGTTGTGGGCTTGATGGCAGTACAGACACAAACTCTCATGGTCGAATACACAATCCAAACACAGGGCCATTTATTTTTTTTATTTATAAACATTCTACATCAGCAATCTTAAAGGGTAATTCAAAAACATGAAGCTAAGAGCAGCATTCAAATTAAAGTAACTGTTTAAGATCCACAAAAAATCGTTATCAGTAAGATTATTTACAACAACTGTAATAAAGTATAACGTTGTTTAATTTTAAAGAAAAGTAATTAAAATAAAGGTATTCTGAGATTATGTTGCATTGCTAATAATAAAAATATATATTTCCAATGTGTTGTGGCTTTTTTGTAACAGTCAGTTAAGCAAGCTGCAAGTTAATAGTTGGCACTTTCTTAGCCATGTTTCTAAGATAAGGATTTTATACTTTGTCTACAAAGATTATCGCGGATATTATAATTATGTGCCGTACACTAATGTAAACATGTCCAAAGTATAAATGGGCAGTAAGAAGTAAATGCATAGAAAAATAAAAAATAAAATGTCGTTTTTTGTTACAAGGTCAAAACGAAAAAAACAAACCTTATATAAAATATGCGTATATACATAAATGCCAAAATGAAGCAATATATGCAGATTGTTTGCAATGATTAAGTTAAATACATAAAACATATACACAAAATACACAAACATAAACAGTAAAATTAAATGATAAACGTACAAAGAGGCAAGATCACACTTTATAACTGTCTAATTAAAAATTGGTTAAATCATACGCCAGACTTTTAAATATTTTGTTATTGATGCTTATACTTAACATGGAAAAAGGCAAGACACATATATTTTATAAAAAAAATTCTACCAGATACGTTAAATGTAGATTAGTATCAATTAACCTTAATTCGTTTGTATGGACAAATAGAAGAAATTTGATAGAGTTGATACATACAGCATTTCTACAAATCTGCAAGCACACCACACACCTAAACCAGTTAAATGACATTGAATTATAGCATAATTCTTTTTATTTCTCGGTTTTGTGTTTAAATTATTGATGCAATAATTTAGCAACACTACAGTCATGTGTGGGATTTTAATGATAACGCAATTATGGAAAAAAACAGCCATTTTAGTACGTTAAAAGCACTAACAATTACTATTACAAAAGCAGCGACCATTTAAGGTGTACGTCGAGTTTATTTAAGGTAAGACATTTCAGTGGGTCTTCCTGCAGGCCTTCGGTGAGTCGGTGGTTCTACCCTGACATATGATTGGGGTCTTTAACTACCAATAATAACCTGGATGTCGCCAATAGAACCAGTAAATTCAGTATAACGTATAATTTAACAGCGAAAATTTTGTAAAACTAGCATACATATTTGTTCCTGTTGTTGTTTTTTCTTCAGTTTCAGCGATGTTAATTGCAATCGTTTTACCACAGACATCTGTTTCAGTCAATTTATTAGACACTTGTTTATTTGTATATTTATTTAACTAATAGATATATAAAGTATCATTGAGTAGCATGGCAATTGTATTTGAGACAATCAACAAATAAACCTTAACGATATGCTTTCCTTATTCTTGATATTGGCCTTACAAAATAAAATAACATAAAAAACTTCTTCCACTTAAAATATTTCTTCTTCAAACTTATTCTGTTACAAAAAGAACACACCATATTTTTGACGAGGCATCGTTATTGTCTATGACTGAAACGTTAATTTACTTTCAGTAAAAATTTATAATGTGTAAGTGTAATTTAGAAAGGAGAGGATATGACACCAGTGGCTTGTAGAGTCGATAAAAGCACATAAATAAACCACAGTGTGATTAAAAAGACGCCTGAGACAATCTTTAGGCTCCTTGTTCCTCCCAACTCGGCATTTCCAAAGGCGGGTACGAAACGTCTGAGGACGAGAAGAGAAAGGGCCATGATTGCACACACAGCGTACACCACTACACTGAACGCCAGGGAACCAGACGGCACGTGGAACCGCTTGTCAGGGTTTTCGGTCTGGAAGGAAAAAAATAAGCAAATTAATTTTACTTGTTTTAAAAATAAGATAGTAAGCTATTAGGGGAAATATTTTATTGTAGGCAAATAACTGAGTTTGCATGTACAAAAGATTCAAAGACGGGCATGTACTCCACAAACTAAACAATAAGGTTTAAATAATATTGCTTTATTTGCAAACTGTACTGTTCACCCCGGACACTCTGTTTTTGTGATAGAAAAAAACTCATAACAATGCCATTGCTTCCTAAGAGCTATTCTATATCATAGGTTCCGTTCTCCAGAGAGAAACCAGCAATCAATACGTCATCAATACTGTCAACAGATAAGAAGCGAAAGCTATCAGAACGTACCTGTACAGCCCAGTATATGCTAGCTAGTGTCCATGGCAGTCCCAGCCCTAGATAGACATTGACGGAGTTACTGCCGTTAACGTTGCCGACTGAGCTGTCTGCTGTCTTCTCTCCGAGGGCTGCTGTCTTACTGGCAAACGTGTCTGGCATGGAGGTTCCCAAGGCGACGATGGTGATGGCGGTGATCGAAGGAGGGATGCCAACAAGGCAACCGAAGATACCAGCCATGTCCCCGATAAGTACAGTGAGCAAGAAGATAACGCCCAATGAGATGATGAACGTAGGCCATCCACCGCCGTACTTGGAGGGTGGTACGAAGGCGATGAAGAACTGCAATGGTTATTAAGACAGGTGAAACATGATACCAAGTGTAACCTTTACCTTGCATGTCTGTAGGCACATCCAGTGCTCATTTGAATTGTTATGCATATAAAAATTCCTATATTTCATTTTCATATTGTCAAATAAAGTGTAAATGCAATGGTTAGTAGGGATTTTTAATATGAACAGAAATCTAATTCAAATCGGTGCGCAGGTAATGTACGTATATGTCAAATAGCTAACTTTCCGTAAACTCATTTTAGCACATCGAAACGTATTTGATTATAGACCAGTTTCAATCTTTTGGCTAATAAAGCAAACTTACACAATAATTCTCCATCATGACATTGCTTTATACGATAGGATGTGTTTAATTCTTTATTTTGGATCGTGTACACATGAATTCCTACAAACACAAGTTTTCGGTCTTTTTACCTTAAATCCGAAGGTAAGGAAGTGCAGGACGTAGTCTAGCAGGGTGGCGTTATCTAGATCCCCACCGTTGACGTTCATGGCCTCCCTAAACTGTCCAACCCACGTGTTGGACTCGAGCTGCAGACCCTCCAAGTTGGCCTTCGTCAGGTTCAGCAGACGACTCACAATACCGTTGAACTCTGACCACAAAATAAACATTTCGTTGAAATAAACTAAGTATGATGTAAAGATAAACGAGACTTAATTTGTTGGTTAGTCGGGTTGTGTTTTACAATACAAGATTTGCAGGCATGCAAATCTTATTAGATTGATTTAAATCAAACGCTTATATGAATTACATTAATAGGCCATCATCACTGATGTTTACGTTAAATTTAATAGATCAAGGTTGTGAAAGTGTTCTCTTACTTTGTAAAAATTGAAACAATCTATTTGTTTTAACATAAAACGTATAACCATATACATACCGTCGTCGTTAACAATGGTAACGATGGTTTTCCTGATCTTGCCCAGTTCCGCTCCACCGTCACACTCTCCTAGCTCGATAGAGAAACACTCGTCCCGCTCGGCTTTCTGGAACACATCGGTGTTGTATAAAGAACTATAGTCACGTGACAGATAACAGGCACTCGTTCATGTTGATACATAACTGCTTTATAAACTATTTTACAATTGTTTGAGATAAAAGAACTGAAAACTATTATTCTCATACGTCATCACGCCATGTGTTCATATATTTTGACAGATAGTTAGTTTGTTGCGTTTATCGTTCCTTCAACAACATTTCAGTTATTTGTGGAAATGTGTCCATTTTAAGCATATTACAATATCCTCACAACAGACAGACTAGTCGTAGAACTACCCTGATGTTTGCTTGAGCGTTAGCAAGGGAACTATACAACTGTCATTTTCAACGACTTTGGTATGTAGCGGCTCGGGATCGAACCCCAGGTCTCCCTTTCCTGGTGCCGATGCTCTGCCCATTGCGCTACCAGGTCGGTCGATGTTAATATCATCTCTCATTCAAAGTAGATCGATTGATTGTATAAAGACAAATCTTACATTACTCTCGAACAGTGGTATGTCGATGGTTTTCTGGATCTCCTGGTTGTCAAACAGCAACACGCCCTCTTTTCCTTGGTAGTCGATGCCTTCCTTGGCTGTGATATCTGACGACTTCCACTTGACGCTGACGTGACCATCACAGCCGTTGATGCGATTCACGGGGATACGGGCAGTGTAGTAGCTTTCCTTCACGACTAAACTTGGCTTAGCAAACTCAAGTTTTCCAGGTTCTGTAATCAATAAAGCGTCAGTAAGTTCGAAGGAAACAAATGACATCTGTTATCATACAGAGTACGGTTTACAGAAACATACTTCTCGGATTAAAACTTACGCCTTATATATGATTGTTGTTGTACATCCATTAATGATGGCAGTCGCTAATAGATACTCGCATGAATGTTTCATGTCTCCATTTATTTGTGTTGTTGTTGTTGCATCGCACCGACACACTTATGCTTACACTGGCGACATCCAGGTGAATATTTGTGGAAAAAGAGCCCAGACTTTTATATAGGTAGAACCACCGGTACACCGCAGGTTAGCTGGAAAACCTCCACGTATGAAAATTCTTGTCCCGACAGAGACTCGAACCTACGCGGTGAGGAGCTGAGGAGATACAAGTCAGTGACTCCTACCGCTCGGCCATGGGTGTCCCCGTCTACATTTAAACTCAAAATAATGAAAAGTTCACTGGTAAGAACAAGACAGCAACGAAGTGAAATCTTAAAATTACTGTGCCATTTAACGTTTTTGAAAGTGCTTGAAACATGATAAAACAGGTGAAAAAATACATGACATCATTTCACCATCACACTAACCATATTGCACAGCAGTAACTTATATATAAAGTATATGTTCCACACATAGGTGGCGTGGCTAACGTCTTAGATGAACTGTACCTAAAAAGCTATTGGAATGCTATCAGATGAAGTATATGTTCAGGCAGTCTAATGGCGCAATAATTGTCCATGATGAACTATAACTCCAACATCATTCTAATGCAGTATCTTGTAAAGCAGGCTTCAAATGCTGACGTCAACAACGTCATCAACGTTATCGATAACCTACCGTCGTCGTTGATAATGGTGACTTGACAAATGGAGACGTTTCCGCAGGCGATATGTTCGTGGTTTCCGTCCTGCTGTTTCGGGACCGTCATCTTGACAAAGAAGAACTCATCGGGCTCCCACTCAAAGTCATCGACAATTTCGATGTAGATCTGCCTCAGCTCCTCGTTCTTGCTGAAGGTCACGTCCTCAGATAGAGGCTTGTAATCCTCGTCTGCTAGGGCGGTACCGTTGATTGTTTCAACGCTGAAATAACATTGCATTTATTAACAACTTATAATATATTAATAATCACATAGGTAATCAATAATGAGTTATCTGCTTGCAATTACATTGCAAACAAGACAGAATCAATATAAAATGCACAAGTCATAGCCAGATAGCTCCCAGATGGAAGATGGTTGATCCATATTTACACTATTTTCCTAAGCCCCATCAATTCGTGCTTAGAGAGCTAAAATGTAATATATTGGTGAGCTTAAACTTCGAATTAAATTGAAGTTAAGTTTGTTGATTTGTTATTGCATTTGTTTGTAAAGATAATTAATTGTTTAAGAAATGCATTGTTAAGCAAGTTCATATTTTAGTGTGCTTATTTGCAACAAACATTGCCAGACACATACAAACATTGCCAGACACATACAAACATTGCCAGACACATACAAACATTGCCAGACACACACAAACATTGCCAGACACACACAAACATTGCCAGATTCATACAAACATTGCCAGACACATACAAACATTGCCAGACACATACACACATTGCCAGACACATACAACATTGCCAGACACATACAAACATTGCCAGACACATACAAACATTGCCAGACACATACAAACATTGCCAGACAAATACAAACATTGCCAGACACATACAAACATTGCCAGACACATACAAACATTGCCAGACACATACAACATTGCCAGACACATACAAACATTGCCAGACAGATACAACATTGCCAGATTCATACAAACATTGCCAGACACATACAAACATTGCCAGACACAAACAAACATTGCCAGACACATACGAACATTGCCAGACACATACAACCATTGCCAGACACATACAAACCTTGCCAGACACATACAAACATTGCCAGACACATACAAACATTGTCAGACACATACAAACATTGTCAGACACATACAAACATTGCCAGACACATACAAACATTGCCAGACACATACAAACACTGCCAGACACATACAAACATTGCCAGACACATACAAACATTGCCAGACACATACAAACACTGCCAGACACATACAAACATTGTCAGACACATACAATCATTGCCAGACACATACAAACATTGTCAGACACATACAAACATTGTCAGACACATACAAACATTGCCAGACATATACAAACATTGTCAGACACATACAAACATTGCCAGACACATACAGACATTGCCAGACACATACAAACACTGCCAGACACATACAAACATTGCCAGACACATACAAACATTGCCAGACACATACAAACATTGCCACACACATACAAGCATTGCCAGACACATACAAACATTGCCATTGCCAGACACATACAAACATTGTCAGACACATACAAACATTTCCAGACACATACAAACATTGCCAGACACATACAAACATTGCCATTGCCAGACACATACAAACATTGTCAGACACATACAAACATTGTCAGACACATACAAACATTGCCAGACACATACAAACATTGCCATTGCCAGACACAAAGAAACATTGTCAGACACATACAAATATTGTCAGACACATACAAACATTGTCAGACACATACAAACATTGCCAGACACATACAAACATTGCCAGACACATCACATACAAACATTGCCAGACACATACAAACATTGCCAGACACATACAAACACTGCCAGACACATACAAACATTGCCAGACACATAAAACATTGCCAGACACATACAAACACTTCCAGACACATACAAACATTGCCAGACACATAAAACATTGCCAGACACATACAAACATTGCCAGACACATACAAACATTGCCAGAAACATTGCCACACACATACAAACATTGCCATTGCCAGACACATACAAACATTGTCATTGCCAGACACATACAAACATTGCCAGACACATACAAACATTGCCATTGCCAGACACATACAAACATTGCCAGACACATACAACATTGCCAGATTCATACAAACATTGCCAGACACATACAAACATTGCCATTGCCAGACACATACAAACATTGCCATTGCCAGACACATACAAACATTGCCAGACACATACAACATTGCCAGATTCATACACACATTGCCAGACACATACAAACATTGCCAGACACATACAAACATTCACATACAAACATTGCCAGACACATACAAACATTGCCAGACACATACCATACGATGAAAAAGAGGTTTAGGATAAGAAGCAGTCTTTCACAATACACGTAGTTCGCAGAGTAAAGTTCTATATTGTAATGCCTTTATTAAAGTTAATTTCGAAATTCAATGTCATAACGTGTTATAAAATTATATTACAACAATTATTAAGATAATAATTCTTAATACAATAATAATGGTCATCGATCACGGCCAAGCAACCCAATAAATGTCTGATACGTTATCAAATATACCCTTTTGATATTAGGCACCTCTTTCCAGCGATTTCTAAATACTTTTGAATTAAATGACTTTCAAATGTAGCAGAAAAAAATATTTATTCAGGCAATAGGAAATGAGCCAACAGAGGGCTGGCTACAATCTTGGCAGCTTACCAATCATGATGGGGAATTTCGGAAGGATTTACTGCACTGTGGACGGTTTTCCTTGCGGCCTTTACAGTTTCAAATGTCCTTTCAGCTTTCAACAAAAAACGTTTCCTTTTGAAATCAAAGCAGGTTTACTAAAGTGTGGGCTGGCCACTACCGACCGACTCACGACGTGGTGCGCGGTATGCCCTTGCGGCCTTAACAGTTTCAAAAGTCCAAGTTAACTTTAAACTCAGAACGCTTCCTTCTGAAATCAAAACGGGTTAATCTAGGTGTGGGCTGGCCACTACCGAGCGACTTACTGCACGGTGCACGGTATGTCCTTGCGGCCGAAGCGCCTGAGACCGATCCTGACCTTGCCCTCATTCTCGAGAACTGAAACTGCAGCAGCCGTGAACTCTACCACTGCCTTGGTTCCTCCTGCAGTGTGGTCCTTTGACTTGATGGCGATATCAGCATCCTTCCGGGCGTCTGGGTCCAGCTGGATATGGTCATACAGCTGAAAAATGGATATTGTATAAGTCAACACCTGTCATACTTTAATGTTAACAAATATCGAAAATAAATAAATCTCCCCAGAATTCCATGGAATGGTAGCCATGTGTAGTGAAAAACATAAGGAGCAAATCATCAGAGAGCACCGATCAGGGAGTTCGTTTATCTGGATTTGTACTGTTTTTCTTATCCTCATAAATTTGAGATAAGCAGGCTCAGGTAAGGTAATGATAATGTATCGATGGTAAGTTTTGTCTGAATGAAAAAAACTATAGTGCGCCTGAATTTTGTGTACATTAACCTTTTTGTGGATAAATCTAAGAATGCTTCAACTGGATATGCCACCGAAATAATTAAGATTTTCATATTTACAATAAACAATAAACATTGATCTTATATATCAGCTAACTAGAATTGGCAATATATATATACATTCATTTGTGATTATAAGCCGAATAAATAATTTCGCATTGGCCAATTTTATTTTAAGAATTGGCAAATAATCTATGATTGTAACAGATATAAAGAATAAAACCGTTTGTTTATAGTTAACACATGGTTAGTGTGTGTTTAAATGAGTTTGCTTTTACATGAAGGCATCTCCGGGGATAACAAATATAAAGTTTAGATTAAAACTTTTTAAATTATATTTTATCAACATACATTTATCTCTCCTGACGTGTTAGTTAGACGATGAAGGTTAATCTTTCTTTGCATATATGGCACATAGTTTATGATGACAAACTTTTGTTTTGTATTTATGATGAGCTGTAAGTTAACAGCACTTTTAAAGAGTCCACATTTTACATTGTAGTCATGACTAGTTGTCATGCAATATAAATTAATATATTAGTGCAATTATGACTTTTAATAGAACGATGTGACTACATATATATACATGCTTTTATCTATGAATTAAATAATCTTACACGAGTAAAATTCTATATTATGACTAACTCAAGTAACTTATAACATTCTAACCTATCAGAGGCTTAATGTCAAATTATATAAAAGCAATCAAACCATTTTACTCTTTTATAAACGATCGTACACACTCTGAGGAACAATAAAAATACAAAATATATGTATGAAAGAAACCAAGTATCAGGGTGCTGTCTTTTAGGGAAACATGTACATTCTCAAAATAAACAATAACAAAATGTTATTAAAAATAATCAGACTAAGTAAAAAGATAATTGCCTACGCATTAGTGAATATCGAAAATGCATTTACCAAATGTACATCTATACTTTATATTACTAGCAATTAATTATAAGTATTGAGTACATAGCCAGCCTATAAAATTCATTAAGTGTTATAAAATTATTTATGTGTACTGGCAATACAAATTAAGGCACTTATAATATATGTACATTTATTTGTTAACTTATCTTATAAAGAAAACTACATCTAGGCACACATGAAACCCCAAAGTAACTATGTTAGACAAATGGACATGTTAGTTAACACTAGACAATTGGTACGGTAAATGAAAATTTCGAAGAGAATTGTGACGGAAAGACTGATCAATAGAAGACGATTTGTCCGGGGTCGTATTTACATGCAACTTTGTGCATGGCAAGTATAATACCAAAAGAGGAGATATGTGACAAATTTCGGTTAACCATTCATGAAAGGTTCGCTTCTTTAATAAACACATTTATCATGAAAGATTTTGACTATATGTTAACAAAATATACAAAAGACATGTGCTAAAAGAGATCAGTATTGTGTTCATGTTTTTAATATGCCAAACCTGTCCAAATTAAAAAAAAAACAAACACATCTATCTTTGGTTAATATAAAAAGCCATCGTATCTAGTCTGAGAGGTTGATTTATTTTAGCATTAACATGTTTAAATCGTGTGTGATTTAAAATAAATACTGAAAACAAAGTCGTTGATAAATTTTAGAAATATTAAAATGAAAGAAAAAGAGAAAAATAAAATCAGTTATTAAACATGCTTTTGTGTAGGTTTCGAACTCCAGTCTGGCAGTCCAATGCTCTACCGACTGCACCACTGACTCTTGGTAGGCATTTACTTATGTAGTTTTGTGTGCATAACGAACAGAACATTATCATTTTTGACAGGTTTCAACCAGGGCTGAACACTTTCTTAGTCGGGCCTTTTGAGGGGTCAATAGATCAATCTTCCGTGCCAAATACTCCTTGTTTTAAACTGTACTAATTATACTGATTTTCCAAAGACATGGCTTTAATGGTAAAAAGAAGAGCGTTAAATGTTACCATTCACTATTCCTATTTCAACGGCTAGGTTTCGTGATTAAATAATATTTCTATAGAGTGGGTCTAGACGGAGGAACGGCTAAACATATATAAATGATATTATTTAATTTAAGCAATACCTGATAAAGAGAAATACAAAAGAGGAACATCTAAAAAATAACATAGAACACATACACATTGTTATCATAAATACTTACTTTATTTTTTGTTTGATGTGTTTCGAAGTAGGATTCGAATGATTGAAATGAGATAAAGAAGCATCGTCAACATTAGAGTAGAAAATGAAATAGATTTTCCATTACATCAAGCACTGATGTTATAGAACATTGAACATGGATCCGGGAAAATTCCCTAACATTTGATTGGTTGTTACCCAACCTAAGTTTAGCTCTGACCAATCAGATGCTTGAGAATGGTGTCAAAGTGCTGATTTGTGAAAAGCATCAACTTGATAACCATGAGTGTAGAGTGTATAGCGACACATAGCTTCTAAAAGCACACAGTGGAAAAAGGTTTAAAAAAGAAAATTACATACTTCTTTACAGGCCTTTAACAGTAAGAAAGAAACGTTTATCACAAATGTGTTTAATAGTTGTACATATAATAGGCGCAAAACATCACAACTACGTTTCAAATATGCCAGTCATATAAAGCGGCCTGGTCACTTAGACACATTGAAGAGTATTTTATTTAGCAAAGAGCTACAAGATTAGGTTTAAAGTTGCATAAATGGCGTTTATATTGAGACAATTCTTGTTCTGTTTATGACTGTTTTATGGGACGTTTATTCCGGCTTAGGTAGTTCGGAGCTATACTAGGCTGTTGGACTCTAAATGTTTCGTTGACATTTTAAAGACACACTATACGCTATGGATAGGAGGTGTTATTTCAGTCATAAGTCAATAAATAATAAGTGAGTGTTTCGGAGGCGGGTACGCAGAATGTTTCAATTGCAAATTTTACCATTTGTAACCAAGTCGTTTTAAACTACTTCTGAAATAAACACAATAATGGGAGTTTATAACCGTACACATGTAAACAAACAATTTGCAAAAAAACGGTGAGTTTTTTTAAAAAGGAGACCAAATAAATATGTTAATTAATTGTTAGAAAAGCAAAAATGCGATAAATATCACCTATTACTCTTTATGGACTAAAACAAAAATTATTTACGCCAGCGTATTATATTTGAAAAAGAAATATTCAATAAATGTATTGGTTTGAACACTATGCTATATTAAGCCTTTCAACGACTTCTGCATATAAAACTGATTTATTCGTAGTGCACACCACATGTTTAAATTTTTAAGACTAGTTAAGTTAACTACGTACTTCCTGAAAGTTTGACATCACAGCTGGTACTAACTTCCGGCCTCCAGAAAGCATGCGCGTGGCGTTGATGCGATACCAGCCTCGGCTATGAGACTGGTGCTCACTAAGTTTGGCGGCAGCGATCCGGGCAGCATCATCCTCGTTAATGTCGCCATCACGGATCTCGTGGCCAAGTTCCTGAAGTAAGGAAAATAAACGTCAACTAAGCATCATGCATTAAGACTGTCATCATTAGAAGCGTGTGTCTCCAGTGCGAAAAGGAAAAGAAAAAAAAACGGCACCCCAGTCGGTCCTTTTATCGACTAACCCTTCCAAGGATGTATTTGGTAGTTTTACTTTAAGCGTTTTAATTATAAAGGATTACCTTACACGTGATATGTTTCATTAAAAACCCATATCTTACAAGGCAAGGTTTTTGTATTTGCATTCCAGAATACTTTCTTGCATGAACAATAATCCGCTCTGGAAAAAGAGACGAGTTATGGAGGTTTAATTACACGAAAACAATAATCGGTTGGTATTTAACTTGAACTCTATAGCGTGCACAGGTGTTCTGAGAAACTAAAGCAGTACCTACCCTAGCAAGCTTTTTCATCTTGTCTTCTGGGGCTCTCTCGACAGCGCCTTCTTCCCCACTCACTGAAAAAGCAGTGTGTACGTATAAATGTAACAATCATGGAAATCGTCATAAAATGTCAAGGTAAATATCATTTAAAATAAATAAAAACGTTTAGCGATTTTCATACGCACTCTAAATATAAATGATTAACAATAAAATAATGGCATTTACGGTTGCTGTCAATTTTTATATATTAAAGATAGTGTTTATATGCAGAGATACATTGATTATTGCTAAATGTTAACTCCTCACATGTAAAACTCACAGTCATGTTCTTAGATTATATATTTAATATATAAGTATTTATTATTTTAATATCATGCAGACTTTGAGTGATTCATTTGTATATACCAATTACAAGCAGACAATTGGTTCCGACAAGTCGCGTTTCTATTTGAGTAAGAAAATTTAAAATACACCATTAAAAAATGGTAAGTTCCAAACAGAAAACCTTTTAATTTGATTTGATCCAGCGATTTTATAAATGGTTCAATTAACAAATCGTACAATTATTTTGTAGGAATGTCTTGTTGTGCAGCTTTAAAAAAAATCCCATTGTTTACGCATTGAAACATTTGAATTATCGCTGTGTAATTAAAATAAAAACGTGTTCTGGTTTAAAAACACCCACATATGAAAACGTAAAATAAAATGTTATGAAAATAACTTCAATGCAATATAAAATCAAAAACAAAGTATAATGACTGGTAAACGAAAACACTGTTGCGAGTATTGTTTTTATTTATATTATGAAAATGTAATAACATTAATAAACATAAAAAGCTTCCGCGAATACAGTGTATGTATTTATTGTACGTGTTTATAAACTGGATACTCCTCACGACACCCAGTGAAACATTGAACATTGATCGAAATACAAAGCTGAAATAAAAACAGGCGTTTTTACTAGTGCTTGTTTTCATTTTTAAAAGTTTTCTATTACTGATATGATAGGTTTAAGCTATGAAAAAACAACATTATTAATACTAAGGGGGTTAAAATTTAAAATAAGAAAGAAAGATTAACAAGGTGCTTTGCTTTCAGTTAGAATATATAACAAGCGTAATTATGATTCAAAATAACTATTTCCGGAAAAAAACACAGCAAAAAACCGATTAATACACAGTTTATTGTTTTAGCATACTAGTACATGTATCAAATGTCGCGATGGTGTTTAATCAAGCGCTAACGTATGATTTCAACCGTCGATACCCTTGCAAGTTTGTTTTGTACTCTATTCTCCCGGTACTTGTATGTTCTAGTGAATATTTAACACACTCAACATTATTGTACAACATCCCTTCTTTCCCAAGAAGAAGAACACACCAACATGTATCATCTTAAACATAAACAATGTTAGTTTCCATGCACTGTTGGCTAGTCTCCATTTCTCTTATCACATAAACCCCATTACCACTAAACAGACAGCTGACTAATCAGACATTACGTTTTACGGGTCTTATAAAAAAATATATACTTGCTGATTACACAGTGTGACTTCTGCACTAGACTACAGTATCTGTAATTGCTGATAAAATAATGAATAATCATGTAACTTTGCCCTTTGATTATGATCAGGTGAGATGATAAATGATTAAAGCAGCATCTACATGTATCCTCAGAAAGCAGCCAGTGACTCAAGTACTCTCATACACTCGTGGTACATATTGTATGATCGTATGGAGCGTAGGACAATAATCCTCCCGGACAAAATCTCTTTCGTTCATAGAAGCATGGGTGGATAAAATCCCTCCTGATAAGTTTCCAGATTTCCACAAAATCCCTGCCGTAAATTCATAAAACTAAAATGTTTCACAAAGTTGTATTTTCATAACAAAATACCGTGTCATTGTGATTATATATTTACGAGACAAAGCTGTGCGAACCAGAAAGAAAAATGTTGCAAAATGTGGTAAATTTACAGTGCGGATTTGGTCTGCCACTGATAATTTACGAGAGAGAGTTTGTCCGGCTATGCTTAAATGGACAGAAGGTATTTTGTCCGTCGTCCCCCGATAGTTTGATCGTTGAACCAACTACCTCTTTCTACCGATATCTGGATACTAGACGCTGAAGCTGGAGCAAAATCAACTAAGCAAAAACAGATTATATTAAGTCCGTCACATCATTTGCGTCTGTATGATGAATAAAGGCTTGGATATGAAAAGACAGACTGTCTCAGTTGTTAGTCATAAGCCACGACCAGTAAAGATTGAGAGATCCTTTAATGATGCCAGCGGTAATAGGTTCGATACAGCGTGCGCTGACTTACTAGTCTGGTAGGACCGGCTCCTACTTGCCAAGAGACCGGTGGTCTTATCGGAGTCTGCTGCAAACAGGGGCGCAAGTTACAAAGCAGTGGAGGTACAAAGCAGAATTGGAGGCTAGAGCGGTAACACGGTGATCACCGGAATTTACTGAATGCGACCGAACACGAAACACGGAACTTGACGAATACTTACGATAAAACACAAACGTTTGCAAATCACTACAACAAGTTCCACAACCCGATTTAATATGCAAGTTAAAGTATATTCATAAAATGGGACAAGTATACTATGAACACATAAGAAAAAGCACGGCAGTGAGACATCCAAGGCGCCGTGGAGAGCGTGCGCTTTAAACAAGAAGATGGCTATCCTGGGAACTAAACACTCACTTTTACTGTCAAATCATTACATAAACTTTTGAGAGTAACGCACCGTAACTTTGATGGGAACTAGACTATCTGCAACTTTGCTATCTTCCTTATTGTTTGCTACATCCTTTTGACGTGCTGTATTGTTAACATTGGCATAATAGTTTCTGTTTGCTGAACAAATCTTCGCCAAACAGATGCGAAGTCCTATTAAGTATTAATGCCTGCTACCCCTTATTGTTGCAGGCTACACTGTTACGAATAAGGAACACTCAGTTGTTTTCTCTGAAAAGTGTCTCCCAGAACAATTGCAAATTCCTTTTATTGATTTCTACACTTTCGTCCCTATAAAATGTATTCTCAAGAGCGGCGCCAATGATTAACATTTAGAAAAATCATTTTTTGTGTATTATATTTGTGCATTTTCTACATGCATATTTGTACATGTTAAATAGTGGTGTTGACCCTATTTGTGGTGTACGTGAAAAATATGATGCAGTACATGGATGAACCGAATGCCCCTCAAGAATGTTGGATACTGTCGGGTTCTTTTGTCACCATTTTCATCCCTTTAACAACGACTAAGTTGTATTGTTAGCTGATGACATGTCAGGTATTTTTACGGATCTAAAAAGTGAAACTATCAGTAATATATTAGCCATTTGCAAAGACCCACGGGTTTATTTAATGAAAAAGCATGCAAAATTAGGCAGATGTAAATCTAACCGTGTCCCAAATGTTGCAAAGAGTAATCGCCCTTTAACACAAACTAGAGTGCGCCAGATGCAAGCATTGACAGAGGATGTACATACATTAACACATAGTTCATGAACTGACCTTCGTATTTCCCCTTGGCATTGCCTTCTATAAAATATAATTATAATTTACCAGCCTATTAAAGCTAACAAAAATATTACAATTACTATAAAATATCAAATGCATTATTTAAAGCATGCATTTTAATAGTTTCAAAAAGTGCATTGGGTGGGGCCTACTTATACTGTTTTGCTGGTATCACGCTATGAATTTAAACATATTCGCAGTTTTATTTAAAGTAGTATGAACATAGCTGGTCTAGTTTTTGTTTGTATTGTAAATATTTATTGTAAAGATCTAAATAGATTAAAAATGTGTATGTGCGAGAAGCAAACCAACTGTAACAACCGATGCGAATTAAAAACAACAACAATATGCTAAGGTAGGTATAAACGCACTTCAAAATCAGAAAAATAATAAAATTTGGTTATCCTTGGCATCCACATTTCAGTGTTGACATATAAGCAAAATACAATAAAAAGTCTTGGTTCATGAGACCTGTGTATCAGACAAATTGGCAAAGAAAATATCCTAAGCAGCGTAACAAACATTTCATATGGCGGATTACCATGTCTTAGTACAGAGTGTAACCGGATACCAGAGCTGCGGAATAATCGAAACATATCGGCAATGGCCGGACCGTAATAAATGCGACCAGAACTCCTCGGGTAATTTCGTCCTCGGGACAATTATCGGTCGGATTTATCTGGTGCAATGTTGCTTAGTGAAATCACGATCGTTTTGTTCGCCGGAAGTCGGAAGAATATCCCTAAAATGTAGTTCGCACACAACATAAACTATGTCATGGTTTTGTCAGCTGCGCGTCTGCTGCGCTAGGTAAATTAAAATTGGATGATTTAAATTTGAAGCCGCCACAAATTGAAGTTTTACAGGCATCGTACCGAATGAGCTGTTATCCGAGCTCCCATCTTTGTTTTGACGTCTGTCACAAAAGTAGTCCCATTTATGGAAATGGCCGAGTTGATCCGACTACCTACATACATCCGAAAGATGATTCGTGAATTATCCGAGGTAAACCGATTGTAATAAATGATGTCGGAATCAGCCGAGGTATTCCGAGCTCATTCGCATGAAACGTCGGATTCTTAAGCGAAAATATGTTCATCTAGGCCATTTATGGAAGGTAATATCGACATGTTTATAAAGCATGCTTCATAACTTTGAACATTGGAAGTTTGAAATCACTACCCGTTTTAGGACTAAAGAAGCTGAACTTTCAATCACCTTATTCAAATAATTCAGTTGACCAATATGTTAATACTGATAAATGAGGATATGTTTCAATATTGTGTACATCTGTCCTCCTGAGTTGAATCCACAAAGACAACTATCGAGAGACATATGATTTATGGCTCAATCGCTGGACCGTCACATAAAAAGCCAGTGGTGCAAGTCCGACACTTGCTTAAGTGCGTCCAATGTATGTGCTTGAAAACATTTAGTAAATAAAGAGTTCTATAAATTAATATGTAAATTGGATTATCTTAGTTTAACTAACGCTAAACTTTAACATGCAAAGAAAATCCAAACGTTTGTATCGTTTCGGTATATCTCAGTCAAACTATAGATTGTATCATTGTAACTTGTGCATTGATTTTCGTTTATTGTTTTAAACTTAGGAAACTTGAAGTTGGCTGTTGACTTTATACCAGATACGTTGCTTATAATAAAAGTAAATCAGAAACATGTACCAACATAAAATATACGATGACGAACTGCAAAACTGTACAAACACTTAAATTCGAAACATGCAGAAAATGTTGATCATCTAACGTGCTAATAAATTATAGATCAAAAATGATAATAAAACACTAAACACAGTCCCAAAAGAATGCTTCAGTCTATCACCTGCATTAAGACCTCCGTTAAAGTCCGATATAAATATGCAAATATTACACGGAAATCCAAATTTACATCTCATCGCAATCCCCATTAATCACTACAATAAAGTACCTTTTAAATATTTACGTCAACAACAAAAATATTACAGATATATTGCAGTTAGAAAACATACCTAAAGAAAATCCTACCATCCCCTCTTCCTCTTCGCGCTTTTTACCCATACAGAAGTTCTTATCAGCGATGTAGGCGACCAGGATGAGAACAGGAAAGGAAACCAAAGTGACGACCGCTTCCCAGATCTCGATGATATCCGGAGAGATCACAACAAGGATCAGCGCCATCCAGACGTACGCGAAGATGCACGTGAATCCCGTCACGAAGAACACATTCATGTTGGCAATACGGCGAGTCTCTGGTGACGGAACCGCCATGACGCAGATGCCTGCAATAACCAACAAGTTAAACGCCGCAGAGCCGACAATGGTGCCAGGCCCGAGGTCGCCAGCTGTAAAATTATTGCCTATGATCTCAATGCACGAGAGAGCAATCTCCGGAGCGCTTGTTCCCAGAGCAAGAAGGCTCAAATTGGCCACGGTGTTGTTCCAGACCCTCACTTCGAGTTCTCGGACACCAGATTCTTCGGACGCGTCAGGGATTCTAATGGTTGTAGTTTTGCTGGTGATGCGTTCAATGGAGCACATGAACACGTCGGCGATGATGGAGACAGCAAAGAAGCTCCAGATAAGCCCGACAATGTAGATGACGGCGCGGGCACCGATGGACCAAGTGTACTCGTTCACGAACGGCATGAGAAGGCCGATATTAGAACATGGGTAGGAGGACAGGTTGTAGTCGGGTTTCATTTGGTCAGTCATGTTGACCAGTGGCGCCGTTGCGTTTGTCATGGTTATTTTTAGACGCTATCTGATTTCTGAAAATACAAAGGAGATATTATAGGTCGATTTTTGAAAAAAAACACTTTAGATTAGACCCGTATTATCATTATGAACTAAAAATCAACCGTATTACGCCTGTATCATGGCAATTAATTTATGGATGGCTGCTGGCAAACATAATACATAATGGTTTCATTTTTAGATCTTCATGTTCATTGGGGGTATTCTATTAACGGCACATATGCGGTGTATAGTAAGCTCGCCTTTACATTTGGACACATATGAACAACATGTATTTGCATATACAAGCTGTGAACGAAATTCGTGAAGTATAGATGTCGTTCGACCTTACAAAGGACATATTAAGGGGACCAATAAGATGTAGTACAGCTAAAGTGACAATGACGAAATTGGGCTTTAAGTTCTGCTGTAATATTTTAATAGTTGTGTTGGTGGTGGTATTTGATTGTATCCTAGGAGAATGGGAATTTATTTGATTCTGTTGTGTTCAATCCCATTGCTACGCATTTGATTATCAATACCCGAAGACATATTTTTCAGGAAAACATTTACATACATATTAAGTATTAAGAGGGGATAAGTAAATCATATCCGCGTTGTGGTTAAGTTAGATTTAGGTAAGTGCGCAATACAAACAAAAACTAGATCAGCTATGTCCATACTTCTTTAAATAAAACTGCAAAGATTGACCGGATATTCGTGTGTGGCCAACAAGGGAAGATGTCAGAAAGACATTGACACTGCACTAGACATTTATTGTCTGAGAATATTACTAACTGATGTCACTGTCTGTTCATGGTCAGCTGCATGTAATAACGATGTCGGAATACCTTTGTGTATTTATGTCGGGATATCATTGTGTATTTATAGCTTAATTAAGATATATTTGGTTCATAATCATCCAAGGTATATTAAATTATTAGGAAACTGCTTTAAGTTACCTGATTATGTTAAAAAAATAAGTGAATGAAGACTTGGCTGCAAACAGTGGCTACGAGCTGATCGACCTGTGATGGGATGGGATTTGCCGGCATTTTGCCGATACTGTGCAACGACATTTCTATCATTTAAACACAAGGGCACTTATGAGGTGCCCAGGGACTGAACCCGGCCGGTCCATTATACTGACACCAACGAGTCAGGCGTAATGCTGTCCCCTTAGCACCGAGCCTTAGGAGGGAAGCCACTACTACCAACTTTAAAGTCTTTGGTTTGATCCGGCCGGGGTTTGATCCCACGACCTCCCGATCTGCAAGCCGACGCTCTACCGCCTTAGCTATCGGATCGACCTGGATCCGCAGTATTTGCCTAATTCTGTTCAATTAGAGTTTTGTTGACAAGCTAATAGTTATGACATTATTGTGTTGCTATGCTCATATGACTTTGAAATATTTGCTTATTCGTGATTACAGCAATATATTTCCTGTCTAGTGTTCATGTGAAGCGTTCATGTGGAGTGTTCCTGTGGAGTGTGACGGTCGTAAAAAATTCACCCACCCCCGCGTGCATGTAATCTATGTTGTCATTTAATTCAATATATAAGGTTTGTTACGTGTATTATCATTTGATGGACTTTGGTTCCTCAATTTCATATACACATAAATTTAATTTCATTTGCAAACCTCAATTTTGTGTTAGTTAGTTCTTCTAACAGAAATAATGCTTCTCTCTCTTCTAAATAACATTTTTCCATTACGTCACTACCGTCTTTTAACGACGTCAACACTTATCTTAATAGACATCAGAGCTTGGTCATTTCTATATTTTTATTAATATTGTTTTCCTTGCTTGCATTTGAGAAACACCTCACGAAATGCGAGGTAAGAACTCTGTAAAACCGGTTTAAGAACCCCAGTCGGTCCATATTTCGGATTGACCGTTCCAAGGCGGTAACTGCCGGTTTGCTCTATTTGTTAAATAAATCATCGAAGATTTGTTCTTACTTTTATATTTGGCTTGCATGTGAATACCTTTGTCTTGTGCCTTTTCAATTTTTTGTATTTGCTGCAATGCTCATAGGACTTTGCCATATTTGTTTATAGCAGTCAATTAGACAGGACCACAGAAACTCTCGTGGGTGTTCACGACGATCTCAGAGTTTAATTAATCATGCATGCTAGGAATGTTAATTGAAATACTGCAAAATTAGAACGATGTGATTTTACAATCGTCATCAATAAAAAGCTGCTGACGACAGATCTCAGTTTTATATTTTACACGTCACGCACCCATTATAAAGCTTTTAAGATTGGAAGTTTTTATTGTTGTGGTTTTTCAAATTCAGCCAGAAGGTCGTTGGACCTATGCGGCAAACATAATAGGGCAAACAGTACAAAACGTGACGGATGTGGCCATAATAATTAACGCTGCATAGGCGAATCTATCTGGTGGGGGATCGGCCTTGAAATTATCAAAAAATATACCTTCCATGATAGCATTTCTTAACATTTCAGGGTGTGTCATATCTTAATTGCACTTAAATTATTATTGTCACGTGCTATAGACAAGAGAAAAAAGCACGTATTTACTAAAGTTGTCTTTACAAAAAACGCAGTGAAATTAACCTAAGTGTAAAAAGCGCATTGTGCATAATTATTTAGGCTTACCTACTAAATAATACAGGTCCGCTGTTTTGCATAACATATCTTAGCTAAAGGAAATCGCGAATTCCATAAAATATTATCTAGAAGAGATCAAAATAGATCCTTCGGACGCAAGTTATACATTGTCAGAAAAAAAGCAACTTAGTCTACATTAAAGCTGAAGTTTGTGCTTGCTCAATTAGGACCCCACCCCACCCCTTAAAAAATCCTGGATCCTCCCCTGCGCTTCATATGAAAATTACCTAATATACACCCAAAAAAACAAAGCCAATATACTGATGTCTTGATAATAATAGCTGGTAGAACACTACCTTACAAAAGTACATCTGCCACATGATATTGGAATTCGTTATACTAATATTAAACTAACTAATTAATTACTAATTAATACTTATAAAACTAACGTTTATTTCTACATGAGCACCAAATTTAGAGACTAGAACAAGTGACGGTGAAATGTGAGATTTTTATCATCGCATGACAAAACAGAGAGCGAAAAAACATAGTGCAGACGTGAAATAAATACGAGGAATAATATTTTATGCAAAGTTAAGTCTTAAAGAAAAGTAGACTTTTTACGAACGACAATAGGCTTTTCTTATGGGATAATATTTCATTTCTTGATGAATGCGTTAGTACGGAGATATATATTCTACAGTGTGTAGCCTACTTAAATGAATAAAGCGTCATTTTTTCGGGAGGAAAGGAATGTTTGCATTTTAAATTAAATACATTAACTTTTTTAAGATTTTTTTCATAATTATGTTATAAATTACCAATATTACCAACAGATATCTAGAATCCTTTTTATTTATGGCAATGAGGATTTAACAGAGTCCATAATATGTTTGTATAAGCCTTTAAATGGTGAGCTCTATGAATAAAAAGCTGATAAACTATGTCCATTGACCTTTCAAAGACAAAACTATCATCGAAGGTAATAACTGTTTACAAAAAACTGGAAATGTGAACACTCTTCTGTGAAACCTGCTACGCCAGTTCAAATGAAACTATATACATGTAGGTGTGTACATCCACCACAAAAACCTTGGAGCCCGACTTTACAGTCACGTGACTATCTAACCCTTGAGCGACATGTATCACGACGCCTTCTTGTACAGATGTCATTAATCATGAACAATAAAAAATAAATATAAAAAAAATCATCAAAGAGCCGCTTTATAATGAACAACACATATAGGGCCTAGGATTGATACAGTCAAATGTCAGTTCTCCTAAAACCACTTTGACAGATGCTCATAAAACAGATAACCTTTAGTTTTTTATTGAGTGCCATTGTCCAGGAACAAGATGTCATTGATTGCATTTTCATCAACTGCAGACTAATAAATTGTTGTTGTCGTTGTTGTTGTTACTTCTTTTGTTTTGTGTTTGTACGGATGCCCTTTTATAGGCGATAGCTGTAATGAGTAGCTTATGTACGTATTTTGAACTTGAGATTGGTGCTGCTGTTGATAATGCTGATGATAATTATAGTGATTGTGGTGGCGACAGTATATCAATGATGCTTTTGGTTGTGGTGGTGGTAGAGATGATGATGATGATGATGATGATGATGATGATGATGATGATGATGATGATGATGGTGATGATGATGATGAACGCGGTGGTGGTGGTGATGATGATGATGATGATGATGATGTGATGATGATGATGATGATGATGAACGCGGTGGTGGTGGTGATGAAGATGATGATGATGTGGTTATTGATGATAATGACCAAGAAACAAAGTTACATGTGTACTGATAAATTTCCGGGGCTTCGAAAAACCAACAACATCAAAGCTAAGCCACTTACCATGTTTCCTTGTGTGTGTTATAAGTTTATGACTGGTTTTACAACAATCTCAAGACACTACTCCACAGGATCAATCAGTGATGGGTGGCTGACAGTAGGAAAAATGACTCTATCTTGTTATGTCTTTTCTGTTGGGAGTAGTATGCATGTACCTGACCAGGGATGTTTTTTCCTAGCATGTTCAGAACGAATTGTTCAGCCTTGTGGAAATTTTGTTGATTCAGATATGCCAGTTCCTGCTGGGAGCTGTCCAATCAAAATCTGCACTATTTGCTGTCGAGTTCCTAGCAATAAAACTTATTTTTCCTTTGCGTGAAGCTGTTAGTAAACGGATGTAACTAAACTTTGGACTGCTAATAAATAGAAAAAGCATGGTAGAGGTTACTCCCCACACCCAGTTGATGGCGTATATAGGTAACATGAATGTTGATGCACTTTCCATGGTTAAATGTAACACAACCCTTATCGTACTTTTGTAACATATTACGATACCTTAGTCGTTTTCTAACATATAACTAGAGACAAGGAAAGTAAATAGTGCATATCCTAATGAGACAGCTTTAGGCAGGAGCTGGATGATCTGGATCTAAAATATTTGCATAGGCATGATCAATTAGCGTTTAGCAGGGTAAGAGACAATAAATGTTCGCATAACCCGCAGGTTAAGCAAGTCACAAACCATGCAATTTTATTTGTACGAAATAATATAAGACGGTGTGATTTAATTTTACTTACAAATGACTTTCCCTTAAAGGTGGTATTCGACAATTTGAACCAAAATACTTTTCCTCAAATAAAGAAAAAAAATATAACTACCTGAAAAGATCTTGTAAAATGCTGCTCATTGATGCCTTTGATCAGTGTGAACAGTGAAACGTAAATCCCCATGCCTCAGTGCAAACAGGTATTTCCTATCTTAGCCACGCTGTAGAGATAGCTATTTTTAACTGGGATAACGACGTTACAAAGTTTTGAGATTCAGTTATGTCGTCATCCGGTTTTCCGCTCTGACGTCGGTATCTTTTTTTAGCATAGATCGCTATCGTGCATATTTATAGATTTGCAATGGTTAAACTTTTACAGTGTTATATCGCGGTTTGCACTGTCTACCAATGTAGGCCGTGTTTAAACCCGTCTTTACTTGTACAAAAGTATGAGTTTATGCAGAAATGATGCCCAAATTCTCCAAAGCGGTGGTAAGGTTGTTACATGAATTTGCTATAGGCAAACTGTCGGATTCCACTTTTAAAAGAAGACGCACACAAAAGCACACTGTATGTAGTTATTTAATACGGCTGCAGGTATGAGCCTTAAGTAAGTCATTAGTTTTATAAATAAATATAAACAAGCTATAGCCGATTTCTAAAATCTAAGCAACAAATCGTACAAATCCCAATCAGAAATATCTCGCTAGAAATTGGCTGGAATCTGTCTAAGCAGTCTCTAGGAATATTTCTAGCGGAAGTAATTGTGACCAAAAATAATATGTTGCATTGGTCGTGGAGTTGGTTGTTATAAAGGTTGTTGCATTTGTTGTTGTATTGGCTGTATTAGTTGTTAAAAGGAATTAGGGTGCTTGTTAAGAGCCTGTCAAAAAGCCTGTTTATAACCACATTTATCACTGTACGGTAAAAGGACTGCATTAGACGACTCACAAAGTGATTGTTTCGCTGAACCCCCCCCCCCCCTTTGGGGCTCGAGCCTGGTTATTTATTTCATTTGCTACACATTATTGGAGTCCGCGTGCATTATATCTGCCAAGGAAACTCTTTTAAGTGCTGCTTCTGGTTTTGTCGACTGAGAATGAGTACGACGAGAATAAGGCGGACGGAAAAAACAGAAGGAAATTGGAGAGATGATGATCATTGTTTTGCTTGTGATATGATCTGGAGAATGACGAAGACGAGAAGGAGGGAAATGAATAAAGTTACTGTGGAGAAATTAAGGTGGGGAAATGTAAAATGACTTTTGTTACATGTGCAACGTAAATTCTAATAAGGAAGTATTTTTCACTTTACAATGATATAAGAGAAACGAACCAGACATATCCTATTAAGTATTGAAATGTAACCATGTAATCAGCCCAAAATAATTAATGTGCGACAGGTAGATCTATACTTGAAAGAGAAATCAGTCCTCTACTGTGACAGAATTTCCATTACACGATATGATGACGACCAGACTAGTGACTTGAATAGCACGCTGTTTTTACGGTCGACAAAGAAATTTTTGAATATCGGGGAATGTCTTTAAAATAACGTCTTACTGATTTTACAGTAAGGCATGTAATTATATTACATTTGTTTGGATTGTTATTTCCGGTGTTAACTTATTTCCTGTTGATTTTTTCTTCATTGTTAGCTCCCCGCTAAGAGATAGGCTTTCACTGTGATAGCATGCCGTGAGCACCAACGTCTATTCACATTATCCTAACACGGATGCGTCTACTGCTATGGACCTACTCTTATATGCTTATATAGTTCAGGGAAATATCATTTTGGAAGTCGTTATGTCCAAGTCTGTGATAAAACCCGCGCACATCGAATATGTGAGGATCAGTCGGTCCGACAACACCACCAGGGTCGGTTGAAAAATGTTAACTTATCCTCACAATGTCTCATTTTACATGTCCATTTAACAAATTCGTGAAAATGAAAATATGTACATTTCTGTTAAATCCGAAACAAACCAGTGCTTCTTCGGATCTTCATTATTGGCATCTGCTTGATAAACCCGTGCACAGCCGGCTAAGAGCTAAGATTCTGTCGAGTCGACAACATATGGTCTATCTTAGTACAAATATAGAGCAAATAATAGAAACATGTGGAAAGTATAAAGTCAATTATTTCATTTGCTATTCTAGAATGTAACTGTTTAGGGACACACCATTCTAATTTCAATGAATAATCTGAGATGATGAATTTATTTTGATAACCACAACAACGCGAAAAATGGATATAACGTTTTGTGTAAAGATGTAACTAAACCAGGATCGAGCCAATTAATCTAGTCAAGACACCTTTAGTTGTGTCAGGTTAATTTGATACTGTAATTAAAATGAGTCTACATTAAATTGCTTTGTAATCAACATAAATTTTACCTTTCGAATTATCGCACTTTCAGTCACACTTGCACATATACATCCTAATACGTAGGGACAATCCTAGGGACACATGTGTTGCAAGAAACAACAGCTGTCTGGATAATTCGATGCCGCCCACAGTATATGATCCTAGGAATGCACGTCACTCACATATATGCATTCATTAAACATACTTTATTATCTAAAGAATAAGTGAATGCAGATGAATTATTGACAAACATTCCATATAGGCATATCTTAAATAATCTTATCGAAACATACATGCATCGTCATTTTATTTTGCCAGCGGCGTGCTTCGGGTGGTGATCTATGACAGCTTTATCAATCTGGTTAGTAAACTTAAAATACTGTAACAATTTCTTGGACATTCCTACAGCGATACCTATCAGATGTTGACCATGGGGGCGGGGAAATGTGACATCACAAGGACACAAAGACTAAGGTCATTTCAGCCCACTACCATTTACTTATGTCAGGATGCTCGGTTATTAAATACGCACCCTGAGTGGGTTTTAGAGGGTGGCGAACCTGGCGTGCCCTCCTACAATTCCCGGACCACACGTATAACATATATAATTACCATATAAAAAAAAAATCAGCAGATAAAGAGTAGCTTTTAAAGCCCAGATACATCTCATATAATAAAAATATTGTGGAAAAAAATTTGTCATTGTCTTTTTTACGTCAAGAGGGGGCAATGACCGCATACTTGAATATGTAATTTAACAATTATTTATAAATGTACACTCTTGACAGCTTGGTTTAATATCATATCAAGATTTTTACAAGGTTTTATAAGCGTGGGTGCAATTTTCTAGATATCAATGGTTTATCATCTCCCACGCAAAAAATCGCTTTTAACAAGTAGCGCACACAGGCTGTAAATGACATTCATATCTAGATGTATCCACTTGATACACGTCAGGTAGACTTAGTGACGTAGATTTAAACTTTAAAAATCAAATTTAGGTTCGGAATAAACTTTCACACTAAATTAAAGACAAATTAGCGCATATGTTGCCTTTAATGATATTTAAACGTCAGACCGTTTTATTTAATTCAGAAAGTTTGCATCAAGATTATTATATCAAGAATTTCTCCATCAAATAAAGGTTGACGTATGTCACTATAGGTTTTTAGCATATCATCCTGACTTACTCTGTATGCTCTGTGGACTTCCCTTCCGTTTGAACGCCATCGCAGTTTTCTGCACTTGAGTTTATAATCCTTTCATACTATTGTTTGATGTACACGAGATAATCCCCAGGCCCAACGAAGAAGAATGACCAACTGTAGCGATGGCGGGTCACCTCGAAACATACGACCTGGATCATCCGTAAACTGCCTTATTTGCTGGTAATTCTGAACAAGTTTGGACCTTTTTAACAACTGCATTTAGAGAAAACTAGACACTGCTAGAGGGTATTGTAAATCCTCTTCAGATAGCTCCCAGCGTGGAGCTGGAACTATATGATCTGGATCTACAGCATTTGTTTAGGCCTGGTATACCTGAGCTTAGGAGGTCTAGGCCTAAAGTTCAGATATCCGGGTTGATAAATCGATAAATCAATATTACCCTGGTCTAGGTATGTGTGTAGGTGGATACATGACATCTTACCAGGTATCAGATAAAAGTACAAAGAAAACAGATTAATTGCTGATTTTTGCCGGTGTCGAACTATTGTTTCGATCCCTATTAACTATTGTAACCCATCACTTTTGCAGTTCGTTCCATCACATTATCACAAGCATCACTAGATGCAGCATTTAAAATGTCGTCCTCGTAGAGGTCTCTGTCACTCAAAACACCAATTTATCATACACATAAACAACACGGTATTCGAAGTGGTAACAATGATAAAAAACGAATCACCAAAAAAAAAAAAAAAAAAAAAAAAAAAAAACATGGAATGTTATTACTCAAAAGGTTTTTTTTTTATATTGTGTCTATCACAAAGACATAGCTGTCATAACGGCGACGTCCAGTAATGATTGGCTGAGGAAGACGCCAGACAAATATCTAAATAGAACCGCCTTCTTACCATGGGTCGGACAGAAGACCCTCTAAAATGAAAGTTTTCGCCCTTGTCAGGGCTCGAACCCAAGAGGTCAGATACCGAGGGTGTACATCAATACGTTATATATGTGGTGAATAACTGCCTAAATGTTATATTACTTAATATTTTGGGCAGATTTTGAATCGTATACTACCTGTACGTGTTTTAACGTTTAAGCTTTTGATGCTTGCGATGGTGTTTTGTAAGCATTCTCATCTTGTTATGTAATCGTAATGGATGCTTAGGGGCGAGGGGAGGGGGCAGGGGGGAGAGGGGGCGCGATGGTGTTGACGCTTCAGACAATTAATTGGCCAGTGTCTTCTGGCAAAGTTAACTGAGTCATGAATGAACAACAATATGATTGTAATGTATAAATGTTGAGACAGTAATCAGATTGGAATTACAGACGCTTTTATACTTAAAAACGATATCAGACTGTTTGTCTACAATTTGTGCATAACTCCTGAATAAATTTACATTTTAATTTAATTTAAAACTGTTTATAACACCATCTTGATTGTTCAACACCCCAAATCATGAAATATATGTACGATGTAACGTGATCTCACAAGTAAGTGGTCACGTGGTTTTCTTACCTTAAAAGTAGCTAATTGTGCAGCGTGGCTCGGATAGGAAATGCATTTTGTAATGACAAGTGGAATGTTATGCTTTACTTTTCACACGGAAGTAGGGCACCAACAAATAGCATTTCGCTCGATCTTTTCAGGTAACAATACCTTATTTGGTTGTATAAGAGATAAAAGATGTCCGAATTGTCGACTCATAGGGTAGGTTGATCTTTGACGACAGAAAGAACACAACAAAATCGAAAATATATAAGGTCGGCTCAACAAACATATCTTCATGACCTGACAGACATACATAAAAAAAACATACACAAAATAATGTGTTTACATTTGACTTTTAGCCACGCCAACCAACAAAAAAGGAATTTAAAATAAACATCATAAATTTGGTTTATTGCTCCACCAGCAGTTTTTCACTTATCTGTAGACGGTGTCCACTTGAAGCAGATATAGTCCTGCCTATATTGTGTATAGCATGCCGTGACCATCATAACACCATACCCAGTCACATTATCCTGACACCGTGCCAACCAGTCGTAGAAATACCCTTATATTTACTTGAGCGTTAGCATGGGGGTTATGCCACTACCAATGTTTACGACTTTGGTATGTCCCGGCCCGGGTTCAACCCCGGGGCCTCTCGTAACTGGAGCCGAGGCTCTACCATCATAACTGTGAACACTATTTAATCCATTTTAAAAGCATGTCATAGTGAGGTAAGTATAATGTCAAAATGACGTAATGGGTCATTTAATCTTTCCAGCCAAAACGCCCCATCATAGAAATGGTGGTTATACAACTTCGCATACCTGCAGTGTAGAATGACGTTGCGCCACATTCTTTCATACTTAGTGTATCGATGGGAGCTTTGGCTATGGCATGGGCATGCTGTGACGTGTCAACACTAGCGCTAGGCGTGTAGAATTTATGTAAATATATAAAGGCGTTTAACAATTTTCAAGATTTATTACGATCTTTTCCCCGAAAGGCAGTGGACATTGCATTTATTCAAATATTGCATATGAGAGCGCCCACGCAATCACGCAAGTAGGAATAAACATCCTTTCGTAAAAATGTTGCCATTTAGAATGTATTTTGTAATACAAAAATAAGTACGCGGAACATATTTAGAGACATACAATACTGCTAATAAATGTCCGTATTCATCGAATCTTATAAGGTATTAATCCCTAGTCATAACATGTAACAATATATAACAGCCAATAAAACGGGGGTGTACAGTACAATAGCGGATCCTGGATTTCGGGGGGGGGGGGGTCCTAATTGAGCGAGCGCCAGTGGTGCTAGCCGTGCTAGGGGAATCTGGGGGGCATGCCCCCCCCCCCCCCCCCCCAAAGAAAATATTGAAATGTAGAAGCCAAAAAGAGCCATTTCATGCATTTCGGATGCTTGACAGACCTTTGTGGGAATTTTTCTTACGCGAATAGTTTGATTTCAATGCGTTTTTCCAGGCATTTTAGGCGTAAATACGTGATTACTCGTATCTGAAGCAATGGACACATATGTGTGACAATAACACTACTTGTGACATAAAGATGGGACACCCTGAAATGTTTAAAAATTAGATAGATATGCTCATGCATTAACTTGATTTGATGCTAAATTAAATTCACGTGTTAGTTAATTAAGCTACATTTCGGCCAACAAAGTGATATAAAACCGTGTCTTTTAAAGAACACACACCTTTAATTTCATGACAGTAAACAACGGCATGAGTCTTTATTCTTCAGTGTGCTTCATTTGGGTTGACAGTCAAAACAGAATTGCAATGATATTTATTTTGTATATCAATGATGAGAAGGCACTAGATGTTTTGTTTAATTACAATAAATGGTGAAATTTAGTTCAAACCTCTTCATCACAAGAACGACACTAAAATAAACCTTCATTAGCGCCGCTCTGGAGATCGGTGCCTCTTGTGAAATGCATGTTGAGGCGGACGATAGTGTTGCTGGCAATAACAAGAAACCGCAGCTTTTCTGTCAGACCTTTTTCAGAGAAAAATAGCCGAGTTGTCCTTTTATAACAGTGTAGCGTGCAACAATAATGTATAGCCTGCAAATATAAAAAGTAGTGTGTGTGTGTGGGGGGGGGGGGGGGATCTTGGTACAGAGACAGAATGTCCAAAATGGGTTAATACATGAGTCTGGATTGTGTCTTCGTCTTCCAGGGAAACATCGAAAGAAAGAATTGCCTAAAATGAAGCCTCAATGTTAAGCCTTAGAGACAGTAAAATAATGCGTTTCCATGGAATATCGTCTCATATTCAGAAACTTGACCAATGGACCATGTTTCTTCATTAGCAATCAATATGAAAAAAGTTGTCTAAGCGGATGTATAGAAGTTGTTTGTACATGTGCTTCTACGACAACTTTCAAGAAAACAATATTCGATTTGTTCAATATGAATGAACTCATTTTTTTTCCTTTAAATATCAATACGCAATGTAATTAGTTTCTGCGGTGAACCAGAACTAGGTGTTGGCCGGACGTTAATGATGCAAAACTAAAAACTTATCGTGATACATGTGATTATAGCCCGCAATAACTCTAAGTGAACTGCTTAGCGCGTCGTGCAAAAAATAACAAAGCATGCTGCTACAAAATCATTGCAAATATTACCGGTCTTGATCAGACATTTTACAGACAATGCTTACTGATCTGGATATATACCATTTTGCATATTTCTACCTAATTCAGTATAAACAGGTTGGGACATACTGATGTGATGAAAACTAGTGAAGTGTTAAACGTAGATGATATTGAGATAAACTGAAAAATGGTGAAACTTCCTCGTAGGTTATGTAGATGTTACAGCAAATAAACACTGGGTGTAGTCTTATTGGGACATATTCTATCAGGCTGGTAATTTAATGTTTCTGGTTTTATACACTATATTCCTATAAACAACCAAACTGCAGAGAAGTAAAATAAAAAAGAAATCGCTAAATGTTCATTATATTCTTGCAACTGTTTCAAGGCTTTCAGAAGCAGATTTAAAGGAGACATTGTTTTTTGTGTGTTCATGTGCTAATGAAACTTAGACATCGATCATAAACGCGAGAGCTGCTGTCTTGTAAAGTTGATAGATATATTGAGTCAAACAAATAGTGAGCTGATCTCTGTATTCAACTTGTCTTTCTTGCTTGTAAATGTTAGAAATTAATTGAAGGATTTACAACCTTCAAGTGCATGGTGATAGTGTCCTCTTCATAACAAAAAACAACAACGGCAACTCAGAAGCATATTTGTTGCTTTCGCTGAAAATCTACTGGCCTGAATTGATCCCACACTACGTCACTCAAAGTTGTGCTCGTACAGAGCAGCAATCTGCCTGGCATAAAGAGCATGCTACCTAACCAGGTGTAACACCAACATTACGTTTCTGATTACTTGAAATACCAAACCTACTCCCGCAAAGTGCCAATTATTTAGTCTTATTTAAAATAAAAGAACTGTCTCATCATGATCTACCAATCTTCGTTGCTAAGCATCTTATAGTATGTCGTGTAACACATATATATATAAAACAATCGAAATAGTTTGTTAGCAAACAGGTAAGAATTAAGTATAAGTTACTAAAATAGCAGGCTACGGGATAATAGAGGTATGGTTACATACATAAGCGATATTACATATGATAGTAAAATAAGTGTGTTAATCTCTCATTCGGTAACTTTTGTTAATTATAAATACACTCTCTAGTCATTTGCTTATGACTTCATGCAAATGCCACAAGAAGTACTTCTAAAGACCTTTCAACAAACAGTGCAGATCCTTATTATTGGACAGCTCTCTGCTGAGGATGTGACTGACCTGGATATATACAATTTGCAGAAATCCGAACCATTTTTGCTTAGCAAGCTAAAGGATAATAAACCTCTCGCCCAAACCATTTAGACGCAGTAACACAAACTGGGAGTGAGAATGCCTAACACCCAAGGCCGTATGGATAGAGCGTTACGTTATTAATTATTTAAGCACGTATCAATTTAACAACGGAAAAAAAGTATTGCGACGTTGACCGACTGTGAAGTTGAATCATATATGTTGAAAGCATCTGCCAGGTGATGAAATAAGGTATAAAGGATACATTTGTCCGAGGGTGGTGTGATATTGATTTAATGTTTCCTCTTACCATGCGAACCATGGACCACTGATCAGACTTAGGCAAATAGTGTAGATCCAAAGTCGACAGCTACTGATGGAAGCTGTCGGACCAGAATCTGCCTTATGTTAAGTAATGTGCGCATGTTGTTTGGTAGCAATCCTCAAGATTTTGTATTTGTTAGTGATGAATGCATCGTAATAAGGGTTAACAATGACGTAACAATGACGTATGCACTTTACTTAAATTCCTAACATTCTGCAAGAGATGTGAAGAAAGAAAGCTCAATATGTTCTGCGGATCTTACCTAAAGAATAGCACAAGGTAGGGTGTATGTATGTACTTAAAAATATATGCAATAATAAATCACAATTTATTTTCTGCCCATGTAGGTATTGCTAAAGTCATTTGTGCATGTATATTGTTATGTTAGCATTTTCAATATACGGCATTCAATTTATACATTCAAATCGAAATGAAACTTTTCTTCTTTCTTCAAGCTTCATTGTATTGCTGCCGGATAGAAAACAGAGACCAGACATTATAGTAACAACCTATTGGGTTCAACAAAAAAATCCTACTTCTAGCTGAAAGCTTTGAACTATTCATTTCCCAAAATGACCAGAACCCAGGGAAATAAATTGTTATCGCCAGGAAACGTATCCGAACTAAATAATGCATTCCGTACGTAGATCAGGAGCTATTTCGACATCTTCTAAGCACATGGGAGTTCAACAGCAGAAAATTGTGAAATGTGCGAACTGAAAATGGGTGTAGGATGAAAAGTAAGGAAAGTGGAAAGAAGGGAATTGAAGAAGGAAGGAAGAAAAGGAGAAGGGGGATGAAAACAGTGTAATTCATAATGGTTGTTCTATATTTTTGGTGCAAGCAAAAAGCCTCCGATGCTTGAGCTTTTGGGTTTATTACAGGGCCGGAACACATCGCATTGTTTTTTTTAAAATTGTACCGGTAGAAATCCCTTTTATTACGCTCATATTATAATGGCAGTTACACATAGTATAGTTTGTAAGGTATTACGTGTGTTACCAGGCCAAGTACTCACGGCATGCTATCAGAGTGAATGCGACATTATCTTTGCCTCAAGTAAAAATGTCTCCGCGTGGTTGCAATTTATGTTTAGACTTTCAAACCAACGAAACCGATATGTCGGGTAGGGTAGTCAGAATTGTAATAATCATATTATGCTAGCAGTATGCAATAATTTGTCACCTTCCGTAAATAAGTAGGGGAACGGTAACGTAAAATAATCTAATATCAAACTACAAAGAGTAAGCAAATATTTTGCTTTCTCCTGTTATTCACTTAAATAATTGGATCTCTTAAACAGATGTGAGCAGCAGTGTGCTAACACAAGTATCTCCGGATCCGCATACACTTTGAATGCCGTGCACAGGTAAATAAAGCTTGTACGGCGATAACTGTATAAACAACACAAAAACATTTCAGCACTTCCGTAAGACCTTCAAGCCTACACCAGAAAAACCATTTTATTGTATTTTCTAAGACGATTTTAGAGAGGGTAAATAAACGGTGACTCACCTTTCAGCTATGTTCTTGTCATAACTCCAACTTCGCCTAAAATCCTGTAGTATGTTTACAATAGAGCCTGTTTGAAATCCAGATATCTGCAAGACAAGAAACATAGCATTAAAAGGTACTGGAATCTTACACACTTTCATACATAAATTATGCTGTGCACTACAGCAAAGGCTACTCTCACAGAAAAAAAACTACCAAGGGGTAGCTATGTTTTATGTGAAACTCGTATTGTGTAAAAGCGACAGCTTAAGTAAAATCAATATCCATTATCCGCACCAGCACAGTAAACTGTCCTTAATGTAACAATCCAATTCGTAGCTGCTATGAATCATGAACATGCAAACGCGTCCACGTTACCTGCGAAAACGTGAATGTTGCCCACTGCAAGAAACGTCAACGGTATGCCACACTGTACGGGCTCACAGTGTCGCTATATAGTAACTACTCTCTCACACCCACGCCAGGCCAACTCCGAAATGGGGCGTGCCCGAAATATGCGATGCGCCTGGGCTACTAACATAAAGGTGAAATGTTAACCCTGATGCTGCTTCATTTTTTTGTTTGTTAAAACAAGCTGTACAAAAGCTTAGTCATTTGCTTAAACTACATGCTACGGTACTAAACACATAGCTAGAGACTGAGTCAAATAGTGAAGATCCTGATGAGACAGAACCTGCTGGCGCTGACGGTTCTGGATCTACAGTATGTAGCCATTTCTTATCAATTCGTGCTAAGCAGGTTAAGATTTGTTAAATGAGGGGAGGGGAATTTACCTGTATACCGCTCGGGGTTTCTTTGGCTTATTATGAAGGTCAGTTTGACCACCTGCAATGACCGATGTTTGCAATGATATAAAGGTATGCGGAAGGCTGTCAAGTGCAAGGGGAAGAAAGGTGTATACGTCATAAAGTTCCTCGTTTGAGTACATGTGCGTATTTTTTTCATCAAAGAACGTACAGCTGTATACTTTACACGCGGTGATTGTAATTTAAAACAAACACTGATAACAAAAACCTCTTTTTTGTGAGTTGTAAAAGGTTTAGCAGTTGCCTTTGTTTACTTATATTATAAAGAAAGTCGATCGTTCACATTTTGTTACAGCATCAAGCTGCAGAGGTTTCAATAGTAGCCTAGGTATAGAAAGGAATATCTGTCACTGCTTTTACAATAAATGAATGTCTCATGACATTTCACTTTTTAATTTTCATATTGCAACACTGCATATGCTAAAAATATTTAACTGTTTTGCAGAAACAAGTTCGTTCCTTTTCTCAAGTAGCCTAATGTACATTTTTTGCATACCACTTGCAAGTGACAAATTTCAAATCACAATGAATTCTGAAACGTCGAGATGCTAGGTGCATTAAATGTAGACGACAGTGATCTAAAAATAGGATGAGACAACTTTATGGATCAGAGGCGAGTCATTTTTTGTGACGTTATGAAATAAAAAAAAGAAGTTGAGGATTCCAACCAAGAACAAAAACATTATTTCAAAAGTCGCTAATTATATTTTGAAACCAAAAAGTGGTTATCTTACCAATGATCAGTATAAAAATTCTTTTATAAAGTGTTTATTTATGTAGCTCAGTAGAAAATTATATGCTAGAAACGTGAAATAAAGTGAAGTAAAGAAATTAATGTGAAATGTGAATTGCAAATTTGATTAAACAATGAGTCAGAATGCAGGAAATTTAGCTAGTGCGGTGTTAAATTTAAATTAATGACATTTTAAATGCGAAATGTGTGTTTTGAAAATTACAAGTAAGTAGTAATTAAAAAGTGCAAGTTATTTATATTAGAGGATATCCACTTCTGTAGGTATCTGTCATCTCTATCCATATACACGTTCATATCCATCTGAGAACACCCAGTAATCTTGCTGCTTCCGTTCCAAAATCGATGAGTAAATTTCCCCGGGAGCCCTAGACCTTGTCGCGATTGGATCGAAACACGAGACCATACCTGTAGCCATGCACAGCTTAGTGTGACTGCTGCTAGGATTATGGTCGCACTTCTGAAGATGATATCCGCAATGTATGGATGAGCATATAATGAAGCAACATAACATCCTTAGCTGTTCGCTGCAAAGGTGGGACAGAATTTGATCAGATCGCTGGCTGGTCTAGATTTTAAAGGTATCAAATAACCACACAAGTCATTGTTACCTGAAAAGGTCATGGAAAATCCTGTTGATTGATGTTCTAGATCTGTGTGAACAGTGACGCATTAACAGGTATTTTCTATCTGAGCTACGCTGCAGAGTAGCTATTTTAAAACCAAGAAACCCATGTGACAACTTACTTTTGAGATCACGTTATATCGTCATTCGGGTAATCTTCTCTGACGTCGCTATCGATTTTTGGCAGAGAACGCTATCTTGCCTACTTACAGATTTGGAAAGAACGAACTTCTAGAGTGTTGTTCGCGATTTTTACTTCTAACAATATAAGTAGTATTCAAAGCCGTTTTTACTTAGCCTAATTTATGAGTTTATGCAGAAATTATACCCAAAGTCCCCATAAGATAAGATATTGTTACATGTATTTGATATAGGTAAACTATCGGATACCACCTTTAACTATACGCCGGTAATTAAACACGCTTGTCTTCAATTTTCCAACTACATTTATTTCCAAGCGGAACTCATTGGGTAATTCCGTCTTTTGGACAATCATCCCTCGGATGGATCTGGTGCAATATTAGTTAAAGAAATCAAGATCGTTTTGTTCGCCGGAAGTCGGTAGAATATGCCTAAAATGTAGTTTGCACAAAGCATAAACAATGGCGTCGTCCGACAGCTGTTTTGTTTGCTGCGCTTTGTAAATTAAACTTGGACATCTAAACTTGCATCTTACTATAAGGAGCTGTCATCCGAGCTGCTATCTTTGTTTTGACGTCTGTCACAAAATAAGTCCCATTCAGGGAAATGGTCGAGGTGAATCGACTACCTACATACATCCGAGAGATGATTCGTGTATTATCCGAGGTGTTCCGAATGCATGTATTTTGTGTCATTTTGCCATTGTGTTCCTTTTTATTTCGTATGGAAATTATTTTTTGTTTGTGCCAGTTAACGTTCAATTGATTACAGAAGAGTACTTTTGAATAGTACTGTAAACTGTAATAGAAATATCTTACTGGACATCATTTAACTGGCACTCTGGGAACGGTTCAAAAATTAAGCAATTAAGTTCTATAGCCAGTACTCGTACCCTCGACTTTGTTTATTTTCAGTAAGATCCAAAATACTAGCTACAGTAAACACGCAATCCGTAGTTTCACTATATACAACGGTCGGAACGCTTTGCTTTAGACTGGCCAATAAAACAACAAAGTTACTCTCATAAATACATGTAATTACTATGCTTGCTTAGCGCGAAATGGACTGGCTAAGGCAAATAGTGTCTACAGATCCAACTCAGTCGGTCCCCGCTGTATGGGTGCTATATAATCCGGATCTGCACTATGTGCTGCTGATTCTTTAGCAATTTAAATCTATTATGTTACAAGTACATGTTCATGTGAAATAACTTAGACTAATATTATTTAAATTAAGCACGATAAGGGATGGGATGGGATTTGCCGACATTTTTGCCGATATTGTGCAGCGACATTTCTATCGCACAGGGGCACTTATGAGGTGCCCAGGGACTGAACCCGGCCGGTCCATTATACTGACACCGACGAGTTGGGCGTAATGCTGTCCCCTTTGCACAGAGCGTTAGGAGGGAAGCCACTATACCCATTTTAAAGTCCTTTGTTTGATCCGATCCGCAAACCGACGCTCTACCGCTTGAAGCATGATAAGGTCGAGTGTACATGTAGTTGTAAGAATATGTGTCCTAAATCCGCACTTATGTGGTATAGTATACCTTACAGGATGTACAGGGTGTACAGGTGGGATTATGGGCTCATATGAAACTGGGATTGTTTTCATAGACGAGTAGCACTAGACAGACAGTCTTGTTTTAGATCACGTTACTCTTACAAACGTGTGCTATATGTTGTGTCTGACCAGGTCGAGGTCAAAGAACAGAGAAGATTGACAGTTAGTACCTTGGTATATGATTCACCAGATTACCTCCGACAACTGGTCCTTAAACTTTGGCTTCTTATATCTGTTAATAACCCCTTCAGGTACAGGAGGCACCGGTTTCGAAAACGGGCCGCGATATTCCAAAGTATGCTACATTTCCTTGGTTGTCAGGTGATACATTAAAAATTATTATTAACTTTACCAGAAGTGCTGAATCTACAAATTCATTGCAGCCATTATTATTTGTAGTTTTACAGCTGCAGTATCAAACTCTCTTCACAAAAGACGTAAATCGTTTTCTCTGAAAATAATAAAAGACACACTTGTATGTCTGTGCGACCAACTGACCGACCTATATAATGACCTAACATCTATTCACAATGCAATGGCGCAGTCATTATCTTTTGCACAGTAGCGTGAATATTATGTTTGGCGTACATGTTACTAAACTATGCAAATATATACCTGAATAAAGTATATATCAATGGACGTTTAAATGTAGTTCTTTATTATTATATGCAGTTATTTTAGCTTTGAAGATAAAACCCACACAAATCAATGACAATACAGTAAATACCGTTTTTTCATGACTGCTTCGTGTGGCGATAAGAAGTACAAAATTTGTCATTCGTAATCATAAAAGTAAACAATCACAAGAGTGTTGTACTGACATACACACAAGGGTGTCGATAAAATATCAAAGTAAAGCGCATGCTGCACCGTGACACGCCATTGTCCACGTTCTTGGACAGAAGCACAAGCAATGAGCCAAGCCAACTATGTGTTGACAGAATTAATTTCATTTCCATTTTAACCTGTCAGATAAGAACATTTCATGACTTCAGTCAATAGCTCGGTTATTTTTTTGTATTTATTTCTGTTGCTTTTAAATTGAAAACACCCCCGATGCCTGCAGATTGAATGTTTTGTCGTCAACAATCCATTGCGGACACGCTTATCATCTAAATTATTCAGGAAAGTGCATCACAATGCAGCAAAATCGACTTGTAATACTGAACGGGACATCATAAAACTTGCAGGAGTTTTAAAAATAATTAAAAACAAAAACGTTAAACACTTTTTACATAACATTAATTTTGCGTGCGTTCTCTTTTGTCTTCTAAAACGTTTTGTGTTACAAAATACCAGTAGCGGATACACAGCTAGTCTGTTATGTTTACGTACGCATATTCTGTTAAATGAATACATTTGATATAAATTGTAAAAAGCAGATTTCAATGTAATTCGCGTCTCAATAATGTATGTATTTGCTATCAAGCGCATTAATTTATGTGCTGCTTAATTAAACTTTCGCCTGGACGTTTAATTGAGACCGACTCTTAACTCTAAGCCTGCTAATCATGTTTTGTTTGTTTTATGCTGAAAGTGCAGATCTAGATCAGACATCTCCCTGCTGTGAGCTGTGAGCCGTGAGCTGTTGGTTCAGGATCTCCACTATATGCTGCGCAGTCTCTGTCAATAAGTGTATTAACCTTTGCTTGTAATTCATTATATAATTTATAAAAAAGCGAAAAAAAATCATCACAAAGGTATGACAAAATAAAGCATGACAAGAGCTCTTTGGTTGTTTATTTGTTTTTGCTACATCGCACCGACACAATTATGGTCATATTGGCGACGTCCAGCTAATTATTGGTAGAGGAGGATCCCAGATTTATATCTGGGTAGAACCACCGGCGCACCTCAGGTTAGCTGGAAAACCTCCCAACATGAAAGTTCTCCACCCGACCGGGACTCGAACCCCCGCTGTGAGGGGGCTGAGTAGTTTCAAGTCAGCTTCTCTAACCGCTCGGCCACAGGCGCCCTTAGAGTTGTTGACTAACACAAAACACGCATACCCTTTAAACTTAAACTAAATAAGAACTGTCTGAAGTTCACCACGAACAAAGTATTTGTTGCTGTTGTTTTCTGTTTGTTGTTGTTTGTGTGTTGTTGTTGTTGTTGTTGTTGTTGTGCGTCTGTGTGTGTGTCTGTGTGTGTGTGTGTCTGTGTGTGTGTTTTTGTTGTTTTGGTTATACTGTAGAAAAATGAATCATTTATCAATTTTCCTTCCGCTTCTTTGAACAAACGTGTAATAGGAAATAAGGGATCTTTGGTCGTTTAGCAGGACGACATTGCATTAAACAAGTGGCGGAATGTTAGTGATTACCGGTCACTAACCTCGTCAATAAACGATTTCCAGCTGACTTGCGCTGGTTGCACCACTATCAGCTGGATGCCCTCTCAACTCGCATTTCGGATTTGGACATTCGCTAACGTTTATAACGTAAACTTTATCGTCTAAGAAAGTGGACAACAAAGACTCCATCATGAAGGTCACATCTAATATATCGATAGTCTGATCTACCTACGATGTATCTTTTTTTTTTTTCTTTTAAGTTAAAGCGACCCTGTAGGATTTTATTATTTGAAGCCTTGTTCTGATTCTGGCATATATTTTAAACATTTTACTTTTCAGCAACCTTATTTAAAAGAAACGATGTCCACGTACAGTTTTGACCCTATATGTACAAAAATACAAGCCCGAGTCAAGACAAAATTACTCACACCCGAATCAGTACTATGGCTTATTCTTGGGGGAGTATGGACTTCTTATAAACCATTTCGGGTCATTTTCTACACATGTGCTATCAGTAATCAGTCTTTATTGCATACGTTCGACAAAAGAAGTTGAACAAAAAATAAACTCTTTAAAATGTCGTGTTTTCATTTTGCGAAGTCCGCTAGGGTTGTTTAAATATGAAAAATACAAATAAGGTTATTTGTTCCTGTGCTATTATAAATATAAGAATGAGGGGTAATGGACAATGCTACAATACTAGGGTTCAAAAGAATTTCGTCAATGTTTGCTTTTAGTTGCACCGGTTCGTCATAAACTGTCAGCAAATGTATAATCATTGTTTAAACCAATAGAACTTTAAGTAAATTTAACATCTTGCCTGTGAGCTCATACAAAATCTACAAATATGTATAAATATGCAGCAAATGGTAGAATCAATTACAGTCAGACCTCTGTTTCTCGAACACCCTCGGGGTAACATATGACTTCTTTTCAAGAGATATATTGGCAATTGCCTGATATACGCCTTAATCTACATATTTCTTTTTCAAACCAGTTTCACTTATATTGACAGTAGACGATGAAATAAGCTGTCAGATGCAAGGCGAGTCAGTTACTGGGACGATTGTATGAAACACGCTGTTGGTTTCAGAGCTTGGTGTATTTATCTGGTACATATCAATATTAGTTGCACCTGGATTTTGAATGAATAGTTTAAATATAAATAGGTATAATGTATCAATCTGTGTATTCATCAAACGAAGAGATACAAAAAGACTGAATGGGTTTTGATTTCATATTTTTTGTGTAGTCAGCAGGAATGTTAATGTCAGATTTGCTAGCTAACATTCACGCCAGTCAAGAGGATACGATATACATATTCTTACAACGCTGCATCGTCTGAATAGGGATGATAGAGTATAGAATATATGGGTATCTATCATCTCTACACATGTAAGGTGAAGTTAGACTTACCTGATGTTTACAGAGATTATGGTTTATTCTTAACAAAAATTAATTGAATGTTACGACCAACGAACCAGCATTCTAAGTTGAATTGTTGGAAGGTTAGTGGTCTGTATGATATTTGTTTTTGCTGTGTATTTTGTTTCCTTCACAATATTTCATTCAACATATGTATTATTATCATTCTATATCTCATATGCCATACATGCGTGGTCATTTGTTAAGATTTATGCAACAGAATTATTAAAGTTCCTCACACACTCATATCCAGTGAAATAAAGTTGCAGAAAATACCTGGCATCAAAATAAATACGATAATGACAAACAGGCACATGTCTGGGCCGTTTTTGAAGTTACGCACAATTACAAGGGAAATAACCTTTGTAGTAATACTTTTGAATACATTCGGTTCTTTTCTAATGAATATCAGGCAAAATGCGGACATGCGAGGAACTATGAACGACTAAAATCCTGACGTGTATATATTTAATAATTTTAAACATTTTCGACTTGATTGGTGTGGTAATAAGCTTTTATAACATAGAACATACGGTAATAAAATATGTCATTTCTAACCCGGGTTAGGCATCGACTTTCTTAGTGTTTTTCTGTACTGTTAGATTTTTCGATGTTTCGAATGTTGGTTACGCACGTGCGTAAAGTGCGTAATGGCAGAAACGCGCCTGATGACAAAATATGACATTCACCGAAACAAGTTGCATCTAATGCGTTGGTAAAAAACACACACAATTAAGTTAGATTACCTATACCTACATGTATATTAAAACTATTTTTGCCGCAAATAAACTTTATAAATTCATAAATAATGCACTTTCCTCTTTTTGTTAAGTTTTTATATTCAGTTCTGGGGAGTGTTTTTGTTACCTTCGAGAATTGTAAGTTGTTGAGTCAGAACTGTCTACATATATGTTTCCAAGCGCCTACATGCTGCTCTTATAAACTGTTAACCTTTAGCATGCTTCACATTGCTAAAACCCCATACTTCGTCATCTTTTTTCATCAACATACCAAAGTGCCAAAGACATACAGCTGAGACTCGGGGGCAAACGGTGAAGGTCGCTGTCAGACATCTCCCTGCGGGGAGCTAGCTGATCTGGATCGACACTGTTAGCCTAAACCTCATCTAGCCGTGAATAGTAGGTTAATATCTGGTGTTAATAAACTACAACGATGAGCTGAATAATGTTGGCACCAGTCAAAGAATCCATAATTGCTTCAACTTACCTCGCATTACTGAGGCATTCATCAGGTTTTTCATATCCGGTATTAGTTCTCGTTGCGATTCTTTTTGTGAACAGGTAGACAAACAGATTGAAAATGGATGAAAATAAATTTACAAACATTGCATTAAAACAAGTAAAAATACCAAACGCAATTGTCTTACAAAATGTATAACTACCGTATATGGGCAAACCTTCCGCATAATGTACTCTATGTATTCTTTACATATTACTGTCTATGCTACGTTTACAACTTCTTTCCATAGTTAGCACTCTAAATAAAATTTGGATGTATGACTCCTTTTTTTTAATTAGCTGACCTACGGTGACAATTGATTTATTTTGGCATCGCCTAAGGCAGTTTGGAATTAAATTGGACTTGGGAGTGATACAACATGTGCTGTTATATGTATATAAACAGAAATACGTTAATATAGTTAAAAACTTGCATATATAGCTTATTCTTTCATTTAAAATGGATCTGGTCATTGTTCAGAAGGGGTACATGACCCATAGAAAAAAAGATCCGAAATACATTTTTATCCAAAACTGATTTTATTACTATCGCGCCAATTAGTGTGCTGGAATTTGACTGATGTATACACATGGCGAATACTCCGCATACGTATTTCGAAGTTATACTAGGTTGTTCAACCGAGAATAGCTATTACAGCTAAAAAACGTTGCAATGCTGTTCGTTCTTAGACCCTTGAGACAGAGCAAAATATTTTATGGACAGCTTGTTTACTTATTGTGCAGATCAGCGGTGACAATTATTTTATTCATTATTCATCGATGTTTAAACAAGTTTTGCTTTTTATCAAGAGTAAAAATTGCAACTTTTACGGATTGTAAATTCGTTATAGTAAGGTATTGTTATAGTAAGGTAACATTTAATTATTACTTCACAGATGGTGGCATATATACTGCCAAGAATATAAACAAGAGGGTCATGATGGCCTATATCGCGTACCTGAGAACCATATACAATTAATTGTGAGTAAGGAATATCAGCAATGTTGTCACGGCCAATAATAATTGTCATACATGTACAAAGGCAACATTTGGCCTATCATTTTTTCACTGCATAACCGTAGGCTATATGCAAAATAGTAACTCACCTGGCTGTTGTTTTGTTGTGTTTTTCATTTATCCAAATTTTGTTGGACAATTTCTATAGAGGGCCACCCAAAGCAACGTGTATTCGTATATTCTCTCTCCCCCTTTCTCTTTCTTTCACATTCTTTCTTTCTCCTTTACACTGGTTATTTCCAATATATTGCTATAGATGTGTCATTTTACAAAGTAATGTGTCAACAAACTGCGTATCGAGGCTTTGGGTTTTGGGTGCCATCTTTGGCGGGTCTAATTTTCCAAGTATTGATGTGGTAAGCATAAATGTCTACCGGAAGTAGAAGGCCTGGCATAAAGTCGTTTTTATATTTTAAAGTAGATTCTTTTGCTTTGTGACTGTATTTGCTACCGTTTAGATAATCTCATGCAATTTGGTGCAAAACAAAGCTGAAACATTGTAGAGTTATGAAAATACAAAGTAACTGCATTCCTTAGTCCTATGCTCAACAAGAAAGATCTAGGATGTAAAACATCCAAGACGCCATAGAGAGCATGCGCTTTAAACGATAAGATGACTATCCTGGGAACTAAATACTCTCTTACACTGTCCATTAACTACATAAACAGCTGACAGTAACGAGCCATAACTCTACTGGGAAGTAGAGTATTTGCTACTTTGTGTGTTTTCCTTGTTCTCTGCTTCATCTGTATTTACAGTCTGCATTGCTAACATCGGTATACTTCGCCATACAGCTGCGAATTCCTATAAATTCCAGCTACTTTTTATAATTGCAAGCTAAATATTATTGTTGCAAGCTACTGTGTTAAAAACGGAATACTCAGTTCTTTTCTCTGAAAAAGGACTTTCAGAACAGCTGTGATTTCCTGCTTTTTGCCAACTACACTATCGTCCCCATAAAAATGCATTCCATTAGATGCACCGCTGCTATATGCTTCCATAGTTGTGACATTTTTTTTTTAAGAGTAAAGAACAAATTCATTAAGTGTCGTGTAAACTATTGCTTCCGAGGTCTAGTTCTTAAAGTAAAATAGTCGAGGTGCTCAGAATCTCTCTCTCTCTCTCTCTCTCTCTCTCTCTCTCTCTCTCTCTCTCTCTCTCCACACCGCCCCTCTGTCTCTCTCTGTGTCCGCCACTGTCTCTCCCTCTGTCTGCCTGGTATGGCGGTCTCTCTCAGAGCTTCTCCAACGCGTTCTTTCTTTCTTTTTTTTCTCTCTCTCTCTCTTTCTCTCTCTCAACTTTTGATTAATTGTTATCTATTGTGTTTGTTTTTCAAATGATAGCTTTATCTGAGCCATGTATCAGCGCGTGTAACGAGCGAGTTATTCGAAGGAATTAGTCTTTCATACAAGGGAGATAACATGGCATTATTGCTGGTATTATTTTAAATGTAGGAATCATGTCCCTTCGGCATTAGTTCAATCGTCAAATGTAAATAATAATATTACAAATCTATAAGAATTTGCCATGTTTACTGATCCAAAAATGCATATTAAGCCGAGATAAATTCTGAAAGACGTATTTATTATCGATTTCAATTTCAATTTTAATTTTTATTTTTCTGCCATGTCATTTGTGCTATTTACAGTATGTGTATCTATAGCTACAAAGACGAATACAGAAACTAGATGACTATTTCAATTTTCATAGGACAAATTTCACCACATCTTACTATTAAGTGAAATGATTTTACTTAAATGCTTAATGTTTTTGGTTTGCTTTGGTATTGTTTAGTTGCTGTGGTATTTTCAGTTTCCCGAAATTATAGAACCCGTGGTTTTACGCGAAATCAACACATCAAGCGTCTCATGTTGCAGATCTGTGACGTCACGGCATTTTGTAAATTACAAATTGGCCAAAATAATGGTCAAAGACATCTCTGTACCCTCCAGATAAGAAATGGAACTGCAGAACATGGGCGAACGAGTCTTTGCTGCCGAGTGCATTCAGAAGAAGCGGATACGCAAGGTAAGTAATTGTTATTTCTTGACATTTTACGTTGTTTCTCGTGTAAATGGATTTAGCATCAATTACTGCCCTTTTGGGGGTTTTCATGACAAGATTATAAAGGTTACCATCATTGCTAAATGTTGTTTATTGGCATGGACCATTTCTAGCTTCTTCTGAAATTTCGTTTAACGGTGTTTCCCTGTTCAATATGCCATACAGTAACGTATCAATTTAATTTTATATCATCGCTTTACCCAAATTTGATGGTCTCCTGAATTTTATTTTCTCCTAATTTCAGTGCTGTTGGTGTTTTTTTTTAAACACAGTACTGTTAAGTGTAAAGATGTTTTTGTTTAATTGTTAAGAATTTTGATTACAGTAAAGCTTTACATGTAAAACCTTGAGAACAAAATAATAGTAATAATATGTTGAATTAATGTAACACCAGGATATTTATTTTTCATATTTGGCATTTTCTTTACATAAGTTATTTGTTATGGCTCTTATATCTTACATTTCACTGTATATATTGACTTATCAAAGTACAAATTTGAATGCTGGACATTTCCATCAATTACAATTATACAAATCAATAAGATATCATGAACAACTCATGAAACTTGCTTAAGATACAACATATTCAATATTCATTGAAAGTATGTTTATCATGCATTGTATTTGTCACCATAATCAAGCTTAAGATAGGAACTGCAAAAATACATAACACAGGTACATAATACAGCTATAAACAAATTCCCAGCAATTGAACAGGTCTTTCTGTTGAAAATGCTGTGATACAATATTTTTACAGACTTTTACAGATTTAATGATGTTAAATTGGGGGATGAAATGATGTGTTTGGAGCAAGGTCACAAATCAATAAGACTGTGTCGACATAAAGGATATCAGAACCATCTATTTTAGAAGCTACATCATACCCAAATAACACCATTTGGAAAGTGTTTTTTCATACTAAATAGTGAAAACAAAGACCAGACACACTAGATTTCAATGCGCTGTCAAGCAAACAAATACCACATGCAACTGTCAAAGAGACAGAGATGCTATGATGTCACATATAAAGTCGCATAATAACATTCATAAGCATCTTTTTAATGTTTGATGAGAATAACATGCGGCATTTGCAACATACTAAAGACTTCTCTCTGTTGGTGCCCTTGTAACTCATGAGAATTTATAAAATTTCATATATAATATTAGTTTAATTACTTTATTACAGGGAAAACCAGAGTACTTTGTCAAATGGAAAGGATGGTCAATAAAGTAAGTAACATGTACTATTTTATTAATAAAGTTTAACTGCAGAATCATTTTCCAAGAGATCAAAGCCACAACCTCCTACTGCCGGATAAAGCTCTCTACCAACTGAGTGACCTGGCCAGACTTCTCTATGGAGAGCACATTCACTCTACTTTTTTAACTTCTCTGAAAGGCATCATCTAATCAAATTGATGAGGCTGTTATGTGTTACCTGGCCTTATATGGAAAATTTATTCCTTATATTATCTTCATCAGTAGTTAATCTTTTCGTTTATGCATGTAACATATGTCTTTACAAAATATACACAATGAATAATCATTCTAATTTGGAGGTAGAATCTGTATAACTTATGGTTTATTTGTAGACTGGTTCAGCCTAAGATATACATGTAATTATTTCATCTATTGTGAGCTACTTTCTGATTGAACTGAACTGTACATTGAAATAATTGTTGTATTCCACATTGTCTGCAGATACAACACCTGGGAGCCAGAAAGCAACATATTAGACAAAAGGCTGATAGATGCTTTTAATAGAAGGTATGTGTATTGTTTTAGTTTCATTTAGCTCTTAGCCTGCTAAGCACAAATTGATCAAGCTAAGGCAAATAATGTAGTTTCAGATCAGTAAGCTTATCATAGTAATCTATTACAACTTCATACATAGGTTATCATTCATGTAATTGAAATACTGAGCATCAAATAGTGTAGATCCTTATCAGACAGCTTCCTCTGGGAACTGGCTTATCTGGATATACACTGTTTACCTATGCCTGATTACTTCGTACTTATCAGGCTAGGATGTACAATGATCATTATTCCTCTGCGACCAAACTGTCAGTAAGATATGTGACTTGTCATATCAAAATCAGTCTAAAGTCGCATTTAAGATTATCGAGATAATCCGCTTAAAAGGCATGCAGGTGCAAAAAATATTGATTTTTAGATTTTGCTATATGATTAATGTTGAGACTCTTTACCAAGTATAAATTGAAAAAAAATTGTTAAATTAAATAAGTTTTTGACTGTTTATTTTAACTTTAATCTGAGACTTTACTCTGTTTACGATAATTATCGAGATTATGCAATGAACAATGGAAAATGAGCCCACTTCATTAGCGCAAAAAAAGAGACAGAGTGGTTGTATTTGGTATCATAATAAAGAATAATTCAATTATTCTATTTTTAAACAAAATCGTCATACCAAAGTAGCAAATACAATCTCTTAAAACAAGAAACTAACACAAAAAAATCGCGCACCTGTTGCTAAATAAGCATATCGGCCTTTCTGATTGGTCAAATGGGCGTCAAATGACTTTTTTCTTTTCTTCCTGTATCTTGTTTAAAAAAAATTTCACAGCTCTTTACTGTTTACTGCGTTTTTATCGATATGAAAGTGGAATTTGTCATCAATCTGTGTTATTACTGGATAATAAATAATAATCACAGTGGATTCATCACCAGAAGCAGTGGCTAAATGCCTAAAAGTGTCAGTAAATGGGTCAAAATATCGGAGGTATCTGAAACTTGGATGAATTGAGTACAACTTACTTTACAAGTGCAAGTGGTACGTTGGGCTCAGATAGAGAAAGTGACAGTGATAGCTGTAATGACATGGAAAAAACATTTACAGACATGGCTAACTCCCACATGTATTTCTATTAAAGTAAATGGTGTGGATTTATTTTACAAACCTTAAAAACAGTGTCGCCCTCATATAGTTACTGAGACAAAAAGTCAAAGAAATTGACACTTTTATCATTTTCTATGATCACTCTTTTTTCAAAAGTGTTGCATTATATGGTTGCTTTGTTAATAAATGAGTATGTGCATTAATAGAATTGTGTTCTCCCTGTCCAATGATGTATGACATGATAGTGTTTATATAGAAAATGTTGGTTGCTATGGCGTTTCATTTTAAATATAGACCAAAAAAGTTTCAGTGCCGTTTTCTCCACAATTATGTGTAGTTTTAGGTCTTAAACTGTGCTATTTAAATTTGAATAACTTTCCACAGGATTCTATTATCATGACGCTTCCTGTATCGTTTTAAAGGTCTATTTATGCTCTATAGAATAAATAAAAAAAACTAAAAATATTAATTTTTCGACTTTAGACTGATTTTGATATGGCCAGTCACATATTTTTATGATGCCTCCAAAAAAGAAAAGTTGTCGGCACTTACATGACATAAAGCAAATACTGTCAGCAAGTTTTGGCAAAGTCACAGGCAAGGAACCTGATGTGAACAGTAATGATACTGATGATTAACTGGCGCACTTTAAGAAAATACAAACGTTTCAACAACACAGGCTAAAAACTTATTTGTGGTTGTGTTATTGTAAAGGTGAAGACAGAATTTAGTTGATGAGGTAATATATCAATAATAGTAAATGGTATAAGTTATTTATATAGGACCATTGGCTTTTGTCAGAAAATGTGCATCCTGTGGGCAAAGAAAACAAAATGGTAAAATGATCACTGGTGAACCACCTTCTCGCACTCAGCCTGCACAGCATTTGTATGAGTATTTGTGTGTTTTTCCTCCTTTGAATGTAATTTAAATTACCGAATGTTTTGTATAAATCTTTTATCATGTGCCATACTTGTTATAGCTGAATTTTGGTAAATGTCAAGAATATTATGATCACAATCTTCATAAATATTTGTATTATTGTCTTTTTCTAATTTTGTAGAAACCCAGACCCGGGTCAGAAGCGACGGGGACCAAAGCCAAAAAAATTCAGACAACAAGTAAGTGATTAAAGCCTTTATTTAGAATGTCCATTTTACATAGGTTCTGTTCCCAGCTAGTGCAAAAGATCATCCAATTGCTGACCTTCCTTTTGTCAGTTATTGCACTCAGACATTAAAGGCTGTCTGTAGAGTTTGCTATTGCAGTCAAATTGTACATTTGGATCGGATTAAATCAAATATACAGGATACTATGGGTGCATGACTGCCCCCCTCATTCATCCTTTATATTCTATACAAAAAAATGTTACAACACTTAAGATCTTGATGCATCAGATGTTTAAGTTTTATTGGATGACAATCAAAGTCCCTTGAATCTATTACCTGCTTAATTAGGTTTCAATTTTGTGAATGCGTCTTCTTGTCAATTTGTTTTCACACCTCTGGGAGTAACACAGCTCTTGAATAAATGCATTTGAGGAAAAAACGGTTAGCGATCTGCAATATTTGGCACTTTCCTTTATTAAAAATTGTAATTTGAATTTGTAAAGAGAGTTGATGGTTTGTCATCTCGGGTCACTATGTAACCTTTGCCAGACAACCATCACTCACTTTGTGCAATGCAAATTCATGACATGCTGTGTAAAAAGGTTAACTAAATGATTTTTAAATTATTAAAATGATTTTTCTTCTGAATGTTATATCTTGTCACTCTGTTGTATATAGTTACAGACATGTGTCGTATTACTGTAAAGAGCTTTAAAAAGGGCACAGTTTTTTTTATAAATTTATTTTCTAAAAGCTGAGTTTACACATTCTTTGAGCTTTTAACAATTAATTTTCCCCAAAGCCTTACTTGACCGCTAGAGAGTTTATTGTCAAACCCTATCTGCCATTTATGATTGTATGCTGGCATTTTTCTTTTTTGTTATTTAGTTTATTATTAAGTTTACTCCTTACACTTTCATAGTACATTCTATGAGTTTTTTATGTTGATTAAAGTTAAAAAGAAAGGCTACAGATTGACTTTCATTGTGAGCTTACTTTGCACGCTGCTGAAATGCAGTTAACAGGACGTGAATGCTGTATTGCATAATGGTATAATTCATTGAGCATACAAACATACAAACATAATTTCTACAGAATTGATGATATGTATAGCCGATATAATGGGTAGAAAGTGCTGGTGTTTTTTTTTCGTGCATTTTTATTTTCAGTACTGGTTTAAATGTTGCTCAAGTTTATGTGTTAATTAAAATATTCAAAAAGCCATTAGGTGGTTCACATACTTCTTCTACCTGAGATGGCTTATTATGTGTTTGCAAACACCAAAAAAAATCTTTCAATCTGTAATTTAGTTTTATATTTACTTGGTGTTTCTGTGCAGATTTGCCTGATTACATGTCAACTTGACTGATCCTCAAGCCTCTGAGATAAGTTGTTGTCAAGGTGATATCAATGGGAACAGTTTGACAGTGTGGGTGTGAATGTTGTGTTTTTATGAGCGGCTGGCAGTTACATTTCTCCATGAAATTATTGATTGACTGCATGCACTCAAGGACATATCACTGTTCAGATCAAGTTGTAGGTGCATGTTAAAGCTAGTGACATATAGTAACTGTATTTGCTACAGGTATTTCTTCCTAAAATTATCAACCACCTGGAGGTACACCATACTTCACAAAAGTGAAATTGAGAACAACTTTGACTCGCGGTCATTACACCTTAACAGCAATGTATTTTCTGAACTATGAATGCACATTATCTATGAGCTTAGTTTTGCCAAAGATTTGAAGCACAAAGTGTGGGTGCATATGTTGCATGATTGCACACATTCTATATCCTTTTACAGTGTAAATATTTATACATCACTCACCCCATGCTTTGCTTTTTTTTCAAATCTAATTTTCAAATTGGCAACATATTTACAACATAACATCTTAACAAAGATTGATTTACAGCACCATGATGGCTTAACATTGTAAATAGAGTGCCTGACACTTAAATTGTAAAATAATCGATACAAAAAAGATGGTTTTGTATCATACAGTTCTTGTTTTCTTCTATATGGTTCTGTGTTTATTTTCAGTCCACCACGTCAAATGACACGAGTGATCACTCTGATGATGAAAGGGGGAAGTTACGAAAAGGCAGCTCGCACCGCAGTGAACACATGTCTGATACTGATGATGAAGATGACTCCAGTGATTCAAAATCAGAGGACTCAATGTCTGAATCATCCCAGGAAACAAAATCAGATGATATGGAGAAGATGAGCAATCAGAGTGACACCACAGAGGATGAGGAGGAGGAGAGCATGAAAGCTATGGAGAGAATCAACACAGAATCAAGTGACTCTGTTACTCCACCCCCTCCAAAACTCACCCCTGTAAAAAGACGTGGTCGACCTCCAGGATCCTTAAACAGACCAAAAAATCTTGTTCTTCCTCATTTACAGAATGCTATGAAGCATAGGGGAAGAGGAGCTGGGAAGATTCGTGGCATTGGCAAGGGTGTAAAACGAGGTCTAGGAAGAGGGGTTGGAAGGGGTCGTGGGGCTGTTAAAGCGGGAGGACTTATGAAAACAATTGGACGTGGTATTGCACGATCTCCTGGCAGGTTACTGTCTCGTGGTAGGGGTGCTGTTAGGGGTAGAGGTCTTAAGACTGGCAATGTGATCAAAATGAAAGTGAAAAGTGGGAAAGCACCTGGCAGACCCAAAAAGATCCAGCCAACTGACATAAGTAGTTCGTCTAATGGCAATAATACTCAAAAATCATTGAATTCTCAAAAGGATGTTAAGGCCATGAAACACAGTAAATCCAGTCCTGAGCAGGATATGCGTAGAGACTCTTCTGGTACGTTAGTAGGCGTGAGTATCCTGGAGAGAGAGCCTGATTCGATGGATGATGAAGATGAGGATGAGGAAGAGTATATGGATGACAATGATGTCCTTCCTGACAGACCTGTAGATAACCGTAACTACTGGAGTCCTCCCTCCAACGTGAAATCCTTGTTAGACAGAGTGTGCATCACAGATGTGACAACAGACTCGGGCACAATTACCTTCAGGGAATGTCCAACTGAAACCGGGTTTTTTAAAAGAAAAGAAGTGCATTGCAGTTAAAATGGGGGAGGGGGATTAAGTAGACTTTAATTAGAAGTGTTCCATCTAATTGGTTTTATAAATCAATGTTCTGATAAAAGTATTTACTTGTTGCGCCCATAATCCATAATAGGTCCATAACTGTTTTGCTCAGATTTAAATGTTCTCAAGTTTGTGTTTTAAATATCAAGATTTTGTTGCTTGCATTTGATTCAAGTTCCTTTGATTATTTTGTTGTTATGATACATAACTCTCTGCGCTATTTTCTGCTCAGTCATCTTTGATATGTCTTCCTCACAATGCAGGTATCTCGCTAATTGTGACATCGATTATGCCTGAATGAAGGACTTAGCTTAGTGAGAGTGAAGTTACCAATTCTACTTTCACATATACATCTTTTATAACATTTATAACATTGGCTGTATACATGGCTTTAACAATACACAGTAGATTGGCCGATATAAACAGTTGTGCAATGATTTTAAAACAAAGCAGTGACAACTGTAGTTTTTATTTCAATCAATGTAATGAACAAGCATATGATAACTTAAAATATCTCACATGTGGCTTTTGATTGCTTTTTTAATTTTATACTCCATCAACATTTTTGGCTGGCCTGTTCTATACACGCATTTGCTTTCTGACTTAGCTTCTGTAGTCAATGGGGATTTCTCATCGACAAAATTCTTATTTCCAAATGTACCTTGTGGTGTGATTTGTACAGTTAAAGGCAATATTTGATGTGAAAAAGTCTCTTGTAGGCTTTTGTACGCAGAGATCAATTCTCAGTGTAAAATGCCAATACAACTTGCATCTTGTGTGATTTGAGATTGTCCAATATCGTGACTTGCCTATGCAAGGCATCTTTTAGCACTATTGGCTGTGTGCACTCGGGAAAGATTTTTTTGTAAAAGATCCAATGTTTATGGTGTTATGTCGCATAAAATGTTTAAGCAAATGTGATACAAATAAGCCATTTAAGGCAAAGTAAACAATGTATTAGCATACATCTTAAAGATACTGCTCAAAAATATTTTAACAATAATGTACAATTGTTACAAGTACTGCTAGCATAGTTTGCAAATAAGGTATACAAAATAGATTATGTAACCTACTGTTTTGGAAAGAATATTTTGAGATGCAGCAGGACACTAAATACAACCAGCATTTTTTGGCAGGCCAAATTTACTCCCATTGGCTTAAGTTCAGTATTTTAATATTCTTCAAATTATTAAAAAAAAACATTGCTTTATCTTGAGATTTTTGTTTTAATTTGACACATTAACTCTTTGCCGGCTTAGCGAAAACTGATCAAGCTAAGGAAAGTTGTGAAAGTCCTTATAAGCCAGCTCCTTCTAGGAGCTTTCTGATTTGAATTTACACCCTTTGTTGATTTGTCCAGATAACAAGTTTTCAATACATATATACTAGCTTGTTTCATCAGCATAAAATTATTTCATACAAATGTTAAAATAGAAAATACTTATCCAATTTTACTTCCTTTCTCCACCATTAGTAGAAAGAAATTCAGTAAAATAAAAACTTTTTAGGTAGATTATATTCGAAAATCTAATCTGTCATCTTTGTAATGGTACCAGAGTTTAAACCTTTGGCCACTAGAGAAGAATTCTGTCATCTTTGTAATGGTACCAGAGTTTAAACCTTTGGCCACTAGAGAAGAATTCTGTCATCTTTGTAATGGTACCAGAGTTTAAACCTTTGGCCACTAGAGAAGAATTCTGTCATCTTTGTAATGGTACCAGAGTTTAAACCTTTGGCCACTAGAGAAGAATTCTGTCATCTTTGTAATGGTACCAGAGTTTAAACCTTTGGCCACTAGAGAAGAATTCTGTCATCTTTGTAATGGTACCAGAGTTTAAACCTTTGGCCACTAGAGAAGAATTCTGTCATCTTTGTAATGGTACCAGAGTTTAAACCTTTGGCCACTAGAGAAGAATAAACAGAACAGCTGATGTATGCTACTGGACTTAACCTAGTGGACAATTAGCAGTGATGTGTTTATAGTGCACTATTAGCTGGTAATGATGTGTACATAGCACGTCATCATTTGGTGAAATAAACACATAATAGCAGATCATTTAAAAACTTCTATAACTGGGCAGTGCTGAAAGATTTTATATATTTTTTTTTATTTTTGAGCCGTTTGAAGCAATGTTAAGATCTATAGACAAACAGCCATAAAATATGTCATGAAATATACACGAAATGTTATTCACACTTATTTTGAAGGTGAACATTCAATCCAGAAATAAATGTTAACAAATGTAGCTAGTTAAATGGTTGTGTTGGATTGGGTGCTTTTTTTAGTCAACTATCAATGCAGAATCAAACTTTGTAAATCTTAACACGTTGTGACAGTTGGTGTTATAACCAGTCAAAATGATTTATCATTGCTTGTTCCATTAGAGTTGTACATACATAATAAAATGGCATCATGTTGAAATGTTAGCCATAATTGTATTTGTTTTTGTCCACACTCTTGCTTATACTGAAGGACAAAATATGGTAGTATCTGGAGCTGCACCATTTGGTACAGGTCACATGTCTATATGTAGTTATTGAAAGTGTTCATATGTATGTGTAGTTAATGTTGTAAGAAATTCAGAACTACATTCCAAAGGCGTGTTTATCAACATTGTTAAATCATGTAAGATGTATAGTTATTTCATTTGATTACATTGTAGTTATTAGGAATATACGCAGTGGTTTGCATAAAGACTTATTCTTCAGTTTCTTTTCCTAGTCATTCTGAAGCAATGTGAAATTGTGAATTAAGTAAAACATAGAAGTACCTATTTTTCATAGAAGATTTAAAATAAGTTCTTTCAACATATAACAATCCCTCTACTGTCCACTTCCTGGGTAGAATCAGTACTTAGATAGTACTGGAGCTAACTGCATTTAATAGTTTTAACTTTTGTCCTTATTGGCCGTGAGGATGGCAATGCAAAGACCCCTGACATAGATTACAAGCTGTAACACTAGCCATGGATGCACCCAAATAAGTTGCTTTTTGTATAAAAAATTATTTTGAATTTTCTTGCTCCTTTTCCAATCAGTCTTCTGAGTACTAAGTTAACATAATTTTTTGTTGCAATATATATGTTTTCCAATAGTTTTTAAACAATCCCTTATTGTGGATACAGGATGAATGTTTACCCACATTGCAGAGTTAGAAAAGAAACAAGAAATAACAAAGTACAGAAGGTCTTTGTAATCCTAATTATCTTGTTTTGATATGACATTGTTTTTTTTGTGTACCAAAATTTTCATCATTTATTCTATTTGGTCATCTTGTTCTAGTTATCTTGTTGAGCATACTACTGTTCATGTATGGTTTACATTTTTTTAATTGTTCATTTGTTGTACGTTGTGTATGTATGTAGAAATAAATGGTAAATCGTTAAAATCTTGATATCTTCAATAAAAAGCCTTATTTCATTAGCAATTATACAAAGAAAATGTGATGGGAAGACAACAACCACCACAAACAGATCCAGTTGAACAGTCCGCTTGAAGAGAGATTTGGCCCACCACAATTTACCTGTTAGTTCACCATCGTGGCCCCATGTAGCAGGGAGAAAGGTGAAATAAATGAAGAAAAAGAATACAAAACAAAATGCTGTAATTTTCATCACATACTGTGACCATCGTACATTGTATAAGTGGTATGTCCAGGCCACAGCTGCGATGAACAATTTATTTCACTATTGTATATTTTTTGACCATTAAAACATCTAAGTTAAAATCATGGCCAAAATTTAACTGTAACAATAAAATATCATTGGAAAGTGATCTGTCAAACTTGTTCTATTGTCCTCGAATGTGTCTACCTTGGAAAACATAAAAACCAAGTTGTTAAAAAGTACAAAATTGAATAAAATGCCATTGTTAATTGATATTTTGGATCACAAACATATATAACAACTTTAACACCATTTTCTAAGATCTTAAAGTATATAAAACAGATCAATTGTTTTATGAAAATTGCTAGATTGTTAAGATACATAATAAATAATGATAAAAAGATGAAAATGGATAAAATACAACAAATTCATTATAATTAACTAAATCATATAGTACTTACCTCAAATCTTACTAATTTTTTAAATGGTTAAGTTAATAAAATGATATACAAAAAGGTATACTCTGTCCCCTGGCATGTGCAATATCTGGCAATATAAGATTATTACTGTTGGAAAAGTTTTCCTTTTAAAATTAATACTTTCATGAAAATAATTGTATCAATATGTATTGCAAAAAAAGGTATACAATATATTTAACCATACTTTATGGATTCTGAATCATGTGATGCATTTGATAAATTGTTATTTCAATGGAGAAATGAGAATTTCAATATTCCTCTTTAAAAATAACCGTGTAGACAATGTCACTTAAATATGCAATACTATAACAATAACATAACAACCATTTTAGTATATAGTTAACATGTTTATATTATACAGAAGTGTATTTTAGACAATTTTAAATAAAAAATATCAGACGTGTGGAGTATGGAGATTGTGTGGCCAATGAAAGGCACATATGAAGTTTGGGGTTTGTGTGAACGATGAAAATACATACACCGTGAAAAATGAGGTTGATGTGGCCTATGAAAGAGTGAAGTATGGGGTTTGTGCGGCCAATGAAAATACAGACACGTGTGAAATATGGGGTTTGCGTGGCAAATGAAAATGCAGACACGTGAAGTATGAGGTTTGTGCGACCGATGAAAATACAGACGCGCATGAGGTATGGGGTTTCGGTGGCCAATGACAATGCAGGCGCGTGTGAAGTATGAGATTTGTGTGGCCAATGACAATACAGGCACGTGTGAAGTATGAGATTTGTGTGGCCAATGACAATACAGGCACGTGTGAAGTATGAGATTTGTGTGGCCAATGGCAATACAGGCGCGTGTGAAGTATGAGATTTGTGTGGCCAATGACAACACAGGCGCGTGTGAAGTATAAAATTTGTGTGGCCAATGACAATACAGGCACGTGTGAAGTATGAGATTTGTGTGGCCAATGACAATACAGGCGCGTGTGAAGTATGGGGTTTGTGTTGCCAACGAAAGTACAGATACTCATGAAATATAGGGTTTGTGCAGCAGAGGAAAATACAGACACGCGTGTAGTATGAGGTTTGTGTGGCCACTAAAAGTACAGACACGCATAAAGGAAAGGGTTTGTGCAGCAGATGAAACTGCAGACACGCGTGAAGTATGAGGTTTGCAAGGCGGATGAAAATTAAACAACATGTGAAGTATGATGTCTGTGCAGCAGATGAAAATACAGACAGGCGTGATGTATGAGGTTTGTGTGGCCAATGAAAATACAGTGAAAGTACAGACACCATGAAGTATGGCGTTAGGGCAGCAGATGAAAATACAGACACGCGTGAAGTATGTGGTTTGAAAGGCCGACGAAAATACAGACATACGTGATGTATGGGACTTGTGTGGCCAATGAAAATACAGACATACGTGATGTATGAGACTTGTGTGGTCAATGAAATTCAGACACGTGTGAAGTATGAGGTTTGTGCGACCAATGAAAATACAGACATACGTGATGTATGAGACTTGTGTGGCCAATGAAAATACAGACACGTGTGAAGTGTGAGGTTTGTGTGACCAATGAAAATACAGACACGTGTGAAATATGGAGTGTTGTTGCGAATGAAAATACAGGCACGTGTGAAGTATATTGTACATGTTACATACACACTCAGCATCAAATACAAAAGAATTTCATAAACCAACCCAACTGCATTAACATTGAAGTTAAAGCACATAAGCATATGATTTGCACCTGTGTAAATTAAGAATGTCTACAGAAAATAAAACCACAACGTCGCGTACGTAAGTTAAGTTGCCTTGTGCACATGGCACTATGAGACGCACAATCCGCATTTCATTAGCAGTTAAAGTAGTGCCTTACGAACCAACCAGTGTACTTATTAGGAACACCACGGCTATTTCCTTTTAGAAATAGGTTTCTAAAGTATTAGATGGTAAAAGTAGCACCCGGCAAGGTGGCAGCCAAGCCCAACGACCTTGATAAACGGCCAATGAGACGAGCCTGTCCTTTATCACCTTTTATGATATTTTCAACAAGTAGCAATTAAACATCAACTAATAATATAATTCATGGTTATCAGTACGTAACACTTGATTCAAAACAAAGAGTACGAAACCTTTAAGTAGAAACACTGTTTGATCCTTGGAAAAAATGTATTTGATATTTTGAAAAACACTGGCAAAAATTCCAGATGTAAGCAAATTATACGCCTTTTAATGTGAGTTATTGTTTTTTTAAAAGGTGTTTAGTACATAGAAAACAACATTTATATGGTAAATAAGCAATGAAACAAATAAAATAACAGGATTTACTTAAAATATAAACTGTTTCATTAATTAAAACAAGTCACAAATATTCAGTTGATTTCTATGCGTAAAATTGTATACAAATTAACTAAAACCTTTAAACAGAAAAAAATCGCTACAGATATAAAGAAATATTTGGATACAACATATTTTTTTTTTATATAAATACATCGCAGCGAAACAGATTACTATGGCGACCCTCACCGTTCTCAGTTTGAAACGTAAATAAAAGTAAACAAACAATAATTAGAAAATGTATGCTATAATAGATCTAAGTAACTAATACAATACAGGTTCATAAATTGTACCAATATTGTGCCATACTTTACCATAGCACTTAACTTAAACTCAGAAGTAACCAATTGTATATTTTGGCCAACAAATAATGTGTAATGGCACACAAATACCCAAATATAAAGTGATAATTGTAAAAAATGGTTAACAACTCTCAACAAATCTTTTAAAGCCCTGTCCGTCAGAATCTCGTCATTTTAATATTATTTTTAATTCACAAAAAGTGAAATGACAATATTTTTGGTCTTAAAATAAATTAATACAAAGTTTTTATTAAAAACAACTCTTTTAACAAATAGACTTTTTACTAAGCTATAAGAAGGATAAAAATGCAATAAAATCGCCGCCGTTCAAAAATATTGTTAGACAGGCCTTTTAAAGGATGAATATTAAAGATTTTTTTTTATCCAACTGTCACCTTAGAATATTATATATTAAATATATAAAGGCCATTGTGAACAGTTCCTTTATCAAACTCCAGTCTGAAAAACTTTATAAACCTGTCACGTGTACCCGGATGGATTATTTATAAATGCATAATTTCTATTCCAAACTAAGAGGTAACGCCTCCAAATCTTATAAATTTTGGATTCTAAGGGACGCAACAGCTTGTGATCAAATGAAAATAGTTTTAAATGAATTAAATACCCTCGTTATTTTTTAAGTCATGACGTCATATGAGGTGACGTTTATTTCTTTGAAATAACTAACCGTCATTTATCTGTGTTTGTTTGTTAACAAGGGTTAGAAGCAAATGGAAATTTAAATTATGCATAAAAAGGTAAACTCTTGAGTGTACAATTCGGTTTTGAGATAGTTTGACTATACTATGTACAATATTGATATGGGTCGCGGAGAACAATACTGTAGGATATGAGACTAAGTGGTCCCGAGAAACTGAAATATTTTGAGCCTGTACCACACCATTCATGGTTTCGTAAGACTTTAAAGATGCACCTTCTATGAAGATTTAGGAACTTTATCTACAGGTAAGTTATACTTTAGTCACGTTTATTACGGATTGTATTTTATGAATGATTTTTTTATATTCCTTGTGAATATAACGAATGAAAACCAATCACATGTGAAAGCGAAATTGACTTTCAGAAGGCGAAATAGTTCTCAACATAAAATGCACTTGTAAATAAAACACAGATGGTAGAATAAATAGAATACCAGGTTCGTGTTGAAAAAAAGAAGAACATTTTATCACACAAGGCACGAAAATCTAAATCGAATGACAGGTCTCTCGATAAACATTTGTCTCAGCCTAGTGTAATACCATTTTCTTATACTAACATTCAATATGAACACAATATTCTCTTTTTCTCACGCTAATGTAATAGCCCGTATATGCAAAGTTGGCAGAAGGATTAGGATTAGGATTAGCTGGCATTTTTGCCGATACTGCGCAGCGACATTTCTATCATTATAGCGCAGGGGCACTTATGAGGTGCCCAGGGACTGAACCCGGCCGGTCCATTATACTGACACCGACGAGTCAGGCGTAATGCTGTCCCCTTAGCCCCGAGCGTTAGGAGGGAAGCCACGACTACCAACTTTAAAGTCTTTGGTTTGACCCGGCCGGGGTTCGAACCCACGACCTCCCGATCCGCAAGCCGACGCTCTACCACCTGAGCTATTGCGGCCGGTGCCAAAGTTGGCAGACGAAAATCAATGCATATATATACACATGTATGAGAAATCCTACAGATTAACAAAACACTATCCAGAGAAATGTAATCGGCATAGATGTGTGAATAGGGCCTATTTATTGTGAATGCACTACATGTAGTAATTATAAGTTCATGACGCATGTAGTGTATGTTTTTTATTAATTTATATATTTGAACGAATATGTTAAAATTAATAAGTACTACATATATTCTAAACATTGGTAGATACATTTTCCATTGTAGTGTATAACCACATAATCAGAAAATTTAAAAAGCAAGCTCTATAAGAACCTCTCGTTTTTCTACTTTATACAATTTTACCTACTATGAAAGGGATGTTTCCACTATGCTTTCTTTGCATATGTTTCCTTTAAATATGCTGAATATTAAATAAAAACGCAACAAAAGGGGAACCATCATTTGAAAATGTTAAGGAAACGGTCTTAGATTTACAACAATAGAAACCAAATACAAGAGAACAATATATACAGGATAAATAACGAAACAACGCGATGTAACAATTTCGGCATTACAAAATATGCTTCTTTGGATAATATGCAAACAACAGTGATTAATATGAATAAAAATATGTCAACTGAATTAGTTCACTTATTGCAACCGATGAACAGAAGTAAATGACAACACATTGTAGAACCCTTGAAATATAGAGTCATAGACATAAAGCATAATATATATATATATATATATATATATATATATATATATATATATATATATATATATATATATATATATATATATATATATATATATATATATATATATATATATATATATATATATATATATATTATAAATAATACTTTAAAACATCTCTTTCACATAAATGTCAAAGACTCTGTATGCAGATCGACACATTTTAATTTCTAACTAAAGTATCTCATGTTACCTTAAACGATTTTATGTACAAAACCTGTTTGTTTGTTTATAAACGTTACAAAAATAACTATTTAAAGTAACACTATCTTCCAACATTGATTCTGTACCCCCAAAACAGTAACACAACCACAACACTTTTATCCACACAAATGTTTTGATGTTTAACATCGCATCGACACAGTCATATTGGTGACGTCAAGCTAGATATGTTTTAAGAAATATCCAGAACCAACGGCGCATCGCAGGTCATGAAAGATTTCGCCCCAACCGGGACTCGAACCCAAGCGATGAAAGGCTGCGTAGCCACAAAAATGATATTCCTTAACAGGCACTTGTAATCTGGCTATTCAAAATGACACGTCAATACACATATAAAAACTATACTGAAAGGGTTTTTGGAGATGAGTGAATTTATGATATGGAATTCCTTAATTTATGTGTACAATGAGTGCAGTTAAATCTTAAATACATAGACAAGTATAATTTTCTTGTAAATTAAATAACCAATATCTTTTATGCTTGTGTACATTCCAATTTACAGACATCCCGTTGATGCATGAGCTTTATAATAAGTAAAAGGAGTATGTTAAAAATGAGTAAACAATCAAATAGCCTTAACATGTGAGTGGATTTAAAATGGATTGTCGATTGTCAAATATAACTGACATTCGGTGAGTTATTAAGATCACATTAAACAGCTGCCATTTATTTTATACCAAATCAAACATCTTAGCTTCATGGAAAATGCAGTCTTCAAATAAAGTAAACAAGCAATTTTTAACTGTAAAAATGCATATATGTTATAATATGTAATATATATAATCAGCAACGTGAAGAGAATCTATATTCGATAGTGGAGCTTTGTGATAAATTTTGAATACTCACATCAACATGCTTGGACTTTACAGCTAAGGCATTGCAATTGTTTGTAAGATCGTAATTCATATGCAATAAATAAAGGATTGCATTGCATCGGGGTTTTAATAGTTGTATTATTCTTAAATCATTTTTTGCAAGCGATTTCGTCGGAAGGTTTACTGTTAAACGTTCAAATAAACTAAGCAACAGTTTTATTGTACGAAAACAAAAATTGTGTACAAACGTCTTGAAATTCAAATGTATGAATTAATGACTTTTAAACCGCAAATAAAATAATACATTTAATAAATTAACGATGTTTGGTGCAATTTATAAGCGGCAGCTGATTTATGAGTCGAACTCTTGAGGAATATACATGTATGTGTTATAAGAATCCTTCAGATGGTGTGTAGAACTTGATTTTGCCAGCGAGATCAATGAGTACATGTAAAGATGTGTATGAGTGTATAGATTGTACTGCTGACCACTGTGAAAATATATAAGGTAGGTTTGTAAACATTCGTAACCTGGATAGGATTGGTCCCCATGATAATGGAAAAAACACAACCAAAAAAAACAACAACAAAAAAGAACCCTAACCCCTTTTATAGCTGCCGTGATTGTATAAATATTCAAAATAAGTTCTTAATCACCTATCAGGTTTTTTGTTTAATTAAACATTCGCACTTGGATAAAAGATCTATATATGCACACCTGAATCGCAAATCCATCTAAAACAAAAATGTATTAAATTTTGGCAATAGTTTCATACAGTAATAAACAGACTATAAAACAATAAAACGGCACACACATTTGAGTTTTTGTAAATAGAATGACGTATAAATATACAAACAGAAATCATACACATTATACATCATGAACAGTATGCATCTGAAATGCTTAATTGTCTGAACCAAATATGACATTTCTTAGAAAGAGTTGTAACTAAACTAGTGCTGTCATTGATACAGATGATGATGCCAAAAAGCATATCGATGATATCGATATATCTAAAGAGAAATATCGTTGATATATCGATATATCGAATGGAATTTAGAGAAATTGTAATTCTTATTTAATTACTTCCTAATGCACATTCTGGGTATACGTATGTATAGTGTTCTTCTTTAATATATTTTCACTAACATTCTTGTACTTAAAGCTTGATATTTAACAGTTTTTTTTTCCAAATAAAATGTTGAAAAATAGTTTTTAATTTGTTTATGACTTATCCAAAGATGAAAACGAAATGCCTATGTTTTAACCATTTAATCAAATAAATAAACAGAAAGTGTTCCTCACTTTACTAATATGCATTATTATTTTATAATTTATAGTAATTACAAATGTACTGACATAAACAAACTACAGACAGTAATAAAACATTTTCATAAACTTCGGAAGTGAAGAGTCCCCAGTCAGGTACATCAAGTAATAAACTTATATGATAGTGTTACAATGTAAAGACATTCACATTGTCATGTGTATGTGAAGCATAGTATAATACTGTTTAGTAACATTTCCCCATTATGAACAACAACACCCATTAAGCACAAGTCATAAACAATCTTCACCAAGTTATAACTTATAAGGCCACGAGCTGACGGTTGTTGTGGTATAAGAACACAAGCATGTCTGCGTTTTCTGTCGTCAGCGACGATCGTTTTTTATTTTTAAATGATGTTTCCTGCTGTAGAGAACACACGTTCTGAAGGCACACTAGTTGCAGGTACTTGAAGATAGTGGGTGACCATTCTGGAAAGTCTAGAGAACTCCTTTTGATGCCCGCCCCACCACTCAATTGAATACAATTATTCAAATTTTAACAGAAAAATAGAGTATTTTGTTGATTTCTTTCACAAATTGACAAATTCATGATCTTGCCACCGTCTCCTAACTTGAATACAACATCGTCAAATTGTAAATGATATGTTAAGCACTTAGATGATTTTTTCACGAATTGTCGAATTTCTGATCGTTGTAAATGGAATACGTTCACAACAGTTCCCTCCTTTTCATACATCAATTCTGTAGACTTCCGGCTGACGAAAATTCTGGTCTTAACGAATTCTTTAACTTTTTTCTTTCTATTTTTTTCCGCCGATATATCGATTCTTTTAAATGCGTATCGATATATCGATATTTTAAAATGTGTATCGATATATCAATATCGGCCGAATCGATGACGGCCCTAAACTAAACCCACTTAACAATCGTTTCTTATTGCTCTTATTTCTTCGCCACATGTCAAACCCAGTTTTACACAAGTTGTTTCTACAATCAGCCGCGACGCTGTTATTTTAAGTGCTGCTGAGGATTTACCATGTGGTACTGATGCAGTCAAAGCGTCACTAAAACACCAGTGTAGTTTCCCTGTTTTGGCGGAAAATTCATTTCTGGAAATGTCAGTGGTTTTATCAACCACCTGCACCTGCAAATTTTAAAACTGCGTTTACTGTTATTTTTTGCGGGTTACGCTGCGTACACGCTTCTAGACATTCCATCCTAACACAACACCACTTGTTAAACTTCTCTTAATTACGACACAACTTTTGTATTTTATGACGTCATGATTTAGATTTAAAGATATGTCATCACTTAAATGGTTTTGCTGCAAATAGATTTACTTTCTTTCCAGTGCATACATTTCAGAAACACCTCAGGAAATGCGAGGTTAGAGCTCTGTTAACCCTTTTGCACACTGACCGTTTAAAGACGACACTGTCAGGTAAACTTTGTTATCTTAAAATAATGCATCGTCTCATTTTTGTAACGTTTACATTTAACTGGCATGTGAATGTCTTTGTGTTATTTTTTCACATTTTAAAATATGTTGCACCTCCTATAGGACCATGCATTTTTTTCGTATCCTAAATTGTCAGCGCATATAACTGCATTTGAATCCTGTAATCCAGTTGTCTGAATATCATCCAAATCGACAGAATCAATTCTTGATTCTCTCAGTTTCTGACTTTGAGTTCCCTTGTTAATGGAGTCAGACTCGTCAACTTTGCTTGCTGCTTTCTGAGTCGCAGACTTTTCAGAAACTTCACATAGTTCGACTGCGCATACAAAATACCGTTGCCTTTGTCTCGGTTGGAAAAAGCTATTTTTGAACCATCCGAGTATTTTCCTTTCTGTTCAATTTTACTTTTATCTAGGATATCAGTTTCTTTGGCCATGTGTCTGCCTTTATCCTCATTATAACAGGAAACTCCATTGTCTATACACTTTTTATTATCTGTGACGACCTCCGTCTCCCCTTTTTCTGCATGCCTATCGCCGTTGGCCCTTGCTGAAAACGATAAAGGCTGGTGATATGATGCATTTGGTATTTTCAGAACCGTTTCATTTACATTCCCGGAGCGCAAAATAAGAGAATCACATTCAGGTAACTTTATAGTTTTATTGCTTGTGCCATTTCGGTAATCTGAACATTGATTACATGAAGCCGTTTTCAAATTTGTAATGTTTTTAATGGCATTTTCTTGTTTATTTTTTAGGGCTTCTCCCATATTGAGGTCACCTTCTTGATACTTCTTGTTGACAACGGTTTTATCGGCCTTTTGCGCGTAAGCAGTGGCGTTTGTAGCTCTGTCCTGACTGAAATTTGACGAAATGGTACACAGCATGCCTCTGTTTACACTCTTATTATGTCGTTCCTGTAAACTCATTAGCTCTAGGTGGAGCTTTTGTAGTAAAAAGGATTCGTCTTCTCCGTTGCTGCGAAGAGAAGTATTGTATCTGGCCACTTCTGCTACTCCTTTATCGTGTGTTGTGTCATGTTCACACCTACTGTGTTGTCTAACCCATTTCCCCACATAAATATTTTTCTCTATAGATAATTCGTTCTCAGTATTGTTAAAACGAGAGAGACATCTATATGTTTCGTCCTCATTTTCTTCCGGGATTTGTAATGTCTTTGGTAATTCTGAGTCGTCAGCGAATGTCTCTAAGTTTGGCCTATCTTCTTTATAAACAGCCGAGTCCTCTTCGATTTCCAACAAAGGACATTTCTTAAATAGTTGCCATTTTGATGCTAAACTCCGCATTGGAAATGTTGTAGGGCGCTCTCCGCGTCGTTTTCTACCTGTAATAAGGCATTCAACATCAACTACGCTTCATTTGCATTGCACTGCATTTAAGTGAAACAATAACAATAAAATGATCTTATAACATAATTTGTGTATATGCTGAAGCGAAGACTTCGCAATGGCATTATTATGGCGACATATTTTTAGCCTAAAAGACGATATGAAGACAATTTCCTACGAGTAATGCAACAAAGTGGAAAGGCTCAGTCACATACCAGTCAAATGTAAAAGAAGGCTTTCCAAAAGAAGGAATCAAGTCGATTGGTAAATAATCATATATACTGGGAGAAACGCCGGCGAGAAGACATTAATACGAACATGAAAACTGGAAAACAACCATTTAGTTGCCGATGCACTGATATATATGTTTGCGTGTATGTGTGCGTGCGTGTATGTGTGTTTACTTACATGCAGTTTTATGGACAGAAATAAATTCAAACAAGTCTATAACCTAGCAGACTTACAAACAAGCAACAAACTGACATAAAGCGACGAAACAACAATGGCTAGTTTAATCGTACACACTATTTTTAAAACACATAACATATACATTTTTAAAACAATTATTTTTCTAATTACCAGATGCATTTTTGCAAGGTGTCTTGTGTGTGTCACGTCTCTTCGTGGATTCTGATGCATTTTTGCAAAGTGTCTTGTTTGTGTCACGTCTCATTGTGGATTCGGGCACCTGCCTTCGTTTATCATCATGTTTTTGCTCGAACATACGCTGGACTAGCACGCTAGTTTGCCTCTGTTCCACCTTCATTGATGTAATATCTTTAGCCATATCATTAAGTTTCTCCCATATAGCTTCGTTTGTAATTTCCATCTTAAAAAGAACCTATTGCATTTTACCACAAAGACCTGTTAACAACAAATACTACAACTACATATTTAGACAGCCAGAATGGTTTTAAATACTGATTAAATGTTTATTAAAATAAAGAATAACAATAGATAGTAAATAATAAAATTAGAATACCCTAAGACCGGCGAGATAATTACTTACTAAACCTTAGACTACCACGGCATTTTTACCGTGTTTCGATCGTCCTAACATCCTAATCGCCTACTCCCTCGATTTTACAGATGCAGCCTTTCTGCGAACTATTCCTGTTTTTACATAGACACTTCATCGCTAATTATATGCTGCCAAACAACAACAAACGTGTGTACCCTTAAACATTCATTATATTCTATCGAAAGTTTTATATTATTTATAAAAAACAACCAAATATTATACTCAGGGCATATAGCAAGTTCGAATTGCATACATCATGGTTTATGCGAGTGTGTCTTTCCTTTCAGTCCCAATGCCAAAGTTATAAATTTTCGGGCTTGTGTCTGATATCGTTTTTAGTCATCTGATTGGTCAGATTTTTAACATGAGTTGATACCCAATTTCCAGCTCAAAGTTTTGAAACTTTTTTGCCAGATAGTTTCATGAGACTTCTCAAAGTATTCCGCACCGTCGGTGACCTAAATAAACAGTCAACAAAATAGGATGAAGTATTTTGGTTTGACCATACCGTTGATGTACTGTTACACTGCAGCCCGTCTCTGAATGAAGAGTTGTCAGATTCTACAATGAGACAATAATTTTAGACTGTTTAGTCGTTTTGTTAGAAAACAAATATTATTATTGTGGGAGAGGGTTTCCCTTATTACAAGGGAACACTTCATTTTATTATGAGTACAACTAACATGTCATTATGGTACCAAGAAACACAAGCTGACTCATATTTTGGCAGTAGGTTAAAATGGGCTTCAAACAAGAAACATATCTAAAACAATTCATTTCATCTTTAAAGTTTGTTGAATTCTGTCTTATTACTCAGTGATTGTTTGACTACGTGTCCCATTAATCTGCTTGGGTATGATTCATGTTTAATGATTGCGTTTACATTTAAAAAAGTGAGGAAAGTAATTTACACATCGCCTTCGAATAAAGAAACTCATCACACGTTAAAACAAAACAAATAAAATAAATGACCATGATTTGACTTGGACTATGATTATGAGCTTTAACAGAAACGTATCTAAGTAAACATTGAGCTCAAACTCGCATAAGGTTATATTAATGATGATAAGGGTGTTTCTGTCGCAGATGATGGCGATAATAATGATGATGATGACGAAGTGGAGGAGGAGAATGATAATGATGAGAATAATAATCATGATGACGGTGACGATGATAGTGAAGCTGAAATTTTTACCGTCACTGCCGATTGTGCACACAGATCTTGCATCATCTTGAACACCATCACCTGCAAAATCAAGAAAGGAAATCAGTTACAGATTCTGCTTTAACGGTTAAATATTTGAGGTTGTCAATAATCACATTGTAACTGATTATATCTTACATTCCGTGCTTTTATTGTTATAAATACGTAAACTCTCAGCATGGTTAGATATTTGATAAGACATATACATCTAAATATATTTGCTTTCTTTTAACATGCTGAAATGATCAATAATGTCTATGTATTGTGAACAATTTATTTGTTAAGTCTTATCTGAAATCGCATGGAAAGCATGATAACAAATGTCAATGCGCAAAACGGAATAAGAAATATCACCAGTCAAAACCGTTTATTCGTAAATATTATATAACACTTATAAATGTAAAATATATCTGGCATAGAACAAAAGCGACAAAAGACATACAAAGCCAGATCCTAAGGAAGCCAAACAATTACTCTACTAAGTAAAAATTAAGCAAACTTACGCCAGGAGAACCGCAGTATGTTCTAGACCAAATGGGTGATATGATAATAATTGTCTGACGAAAGAGAAATAACTGACAGAAGATGGCTTGGCAAATTTACAATCCTCATTTAAATAGAGGTTATTGCAATACTATAAAACGATGAAGCAACGACAAACAAAATGTGGAAGACCTATGGAGATTACAATTGACCGATCCATTTTAATTAAGCCCCAATAGGTTTTGAATCAACTATGACAAACATTAAACAGTCAGATGAACGAGATTGATTTTACACACAATTTCATGCAATTTGGCGATGATACAGTATACTTGTTAGGATACACTATACAGCAATGGATAGGCGTCGTACCGTAAGAGATAGATATCGTAAAATAAACACGGGAATGCTTGTTTCTTGACTTTGATTTACTTTATATTTATTTTTAAATCAAAACAGTCAGGATCTACACACTGTACTGTTTATCAAATTGATAGAAAACTGATAAATCATAAATAAATTTCAAAGTATAATTGTTACTCAGATCATTTAAAACACATGCTATTACAATTTTGGCCGTGATATCAAATGTAAACAAGTGGCCATGTGCTATTGAATCGTGGTCCCGGTAAATTGTTTTATTGGAGTGCAGTTGTTGATCTATCAGCTACAGCTGCGTCCGATGTCCTTGGCGAATTCTAAAAACCATTTCGCCATTTAAATCGTTAAACATAGTTATAACAATACACTATCCCTGCGAGTCATTGGCTGTTTGTAAACGTCATATTTGAAAACTGAACTGTTTTCATTTAAAAGTGTACTAGAACGCCGTTGAAGCGACAGCTTAACACCGTATTGGACTGTACAGTGTTGGAGACACCAAAGACTTTTCAAGTAATATCTTTAGTTCAGTCAAAAATGATGGACAAACTACATTCCAACATTACTTATAAAAGTAGAAATAAAGAAAACTTACATCTAATCGCTGATCTCTCTAGTTCTTGTACAAGCTCTTGGTTATTCGATCTGTTTAGAGCACCAACCAGTATTTTGAACCAGTTTGGATGTTTGTTGGGTAATATTAACAACAGCTCGTGAGTTGCTTCCCAATTTCCACGTACGCAATGTGTGTTGTATATAGCATTTTTATCTTCATGTCCAATAGCTTGTTGGGCCACCAGTTCTGGCAAAATCTCCATCACTTTAACACTGTTGCACAGTTCTGGCATCAATTGTCCAATCCGTTGCCTTTGCTCTTGGTTTGTTGGCACCTTCTCCCCTGTCAATATTGACACGATTTTGGAGCAACCTGTATAACAGTAAAAGATTATCAGTGATCATAGCATGGGAGAACGATTATGTCAAAGTCTACAACTGAGTGGCAGTATATCTTTATTGAAATTTTGCAAACACAGTTATTAAACATGTGGCTTGATTGATACAAACAGTGGCAAATTCAATGTATCAGAAAATGTATTATTAAGAAATTGACAAATAGCAAAATTCAAAATATTTCTTACGTTCTTAACTATTCACTATTTTAACATTGTCAAGCGCGGCATTTCACGTAAACATGTTTTCATTATTCGTTCAAATCAATATTTGGTGGCTTCTTAATCTTTACGTTTCCCTACTTGTAGTATATTTATTTATTTTACAACATTATCAAAACTGATTAACAATAAGTAGTCTAGTAACGAACCTAAGTATTTCAGATGTTCAACAAAATCACAGAATCGCCCTGAAACTGTCATGTTCAATATCTGCTTGAGCATCGCTTCAGTTCTGTCTTCATTCTTGCTGCTGTCGGTATACCGACGTTTGTCGCCTGTTATAATAATAACCATTCATTAATTAAATAAGTTATGATATGTACACAAAAATTTAGTAATATAACTTAGTTAACTCATTTGTTGTTTTACAAACTAATTTTAGCCATTCGAATCTAATATTACAACCGTGGCTTAGCGGTTCATGACTTGTAATTCCTCATACAGTCGCCAAATGGGTTCGAGTCCTGCTCAAGTCTTTTTAGATATATGTCGGGAGTCCACATCGGCCAGTTGTTTCTAGACGTTGACAAACAATTCCGACCGTCTAGACCGTCACCATATGTTTGATTGGTCTGATCCTGAGTATAGGATACCCGTTAAAACAATCTGATATTCAATATGAACGACATTGGTTTATAACGCTTAAACAAACCTCAGTTTAAATATGATATGATATACAGGAGAAAAAAATCGTGTTTTAAACGAATGTCATGATGAGATTTAATAATGAATAAAATACCGAATACCTAAAATCGTGTACATGCACTTAGGATAATTCTAACATGTTAATATAGACGGCATTGGCATTTTAAAACGTTGCCTTGGTTGTTCATATATGTATATATGTTTGATATATGTTTTAAGGCGCAAAACTTGTAATGGAATACAATTTTACCTCTGATCACCAGAGTATATGTGAACATGTTGACATGCATAACATTGATTTCTGGTTCTGAGAATCAAAAACGTCGCAAGGTATTTTTGTTGTGTGTTATTTACATTTTAGCCGTTTTTAGCTCAACAACTAATTTAAACAAACTGCGAGTTTCATCAATATAATTCATCTAGTCCATGTCTTCTGAATTAGCATGCCTCTCTTAAACATTACCTGGTGTGAACAATACGGTGTGTGTCAGTATTCGACTTATTTTATTCATAAACTAAGACCAAAGTGTGCACAAAGCTATTGCACATATGTCTGCAATTAACTGCTACGTATGTTAGTCGGAGTAACGAAAACGTATTGAATTGTAAGTGTAAACATTTGACAAACACTGACTGACGATTGTAGTTTACTTATACAAAATATAACTTAACTTATAATCTTTGCGAATAAGTTTTCTTATATGGTATTAGTGAACAAGAATAACAAACCATTTTTAAAATGCTTGAAATGAATAAGGTCCCGCCATGTCAGATTTTCTACACAGTAATGTAAATATTTTCGAAGATTCTTCTTAATAGTTGTTTCATCTTTCGATGAATTGGATTCCCTGTCGTCTGCATGAGTGTCACTCGTGAGGTCAGTCGACATACTGGAATCGTTCCTACATGCCATCTTCAAACGGTTCTTCAGGACTTCTACTCTGTCACTGGCAGCGTCTTGCAATGACAGTCCTAACTGAAATGGAAAATAAGTGCCTGAACATCAGTACTTGTCTCAATTTATTACATTGCGAATGAGAAAAGTATGATTACTTCCGACAATACATGTCTTAATTAAGTACATTTGTTAATAAAATTAATACTTAGCTACCAAAATTGATACCTTTCTTGATTTATTTCTTTGTTGATTGATAAATTACTAGAATAGACAGTAAATGTGTTGATTAAGTACTGCTTGTGTTGCTACCCGTCATTTAATTCATCCTTTAAGGATTGTTACGTGTATTTTCTTTGATGGACATTGGTCTTTGGTTCCTCAATTCCATCTTCACATGAACAGGATGCTACAACCATTTATTCTTCTCAGGTCATGTTTGTTCTTTATTCAAAAAGTTAAATTCAATTACAATCAACCATTTTTGCGTATGTTTTTCTAATGAAATAATACCCCTTTCTTTTCTTAACACTATTTGGACATTAGTTTTCAATGACGTCACTTCTTTCGTCATAACGTGCTACCTCTTATGGTATTTACATATCACACCTTACAAGGTTTGCACGAGTTTGTACTAAGGTAGAAGATTTCAATGCTAGAAACAGGTTTATTTCTTCTAAACTGTTCAGCAAGGCTTTCGTTTTCATAAATTAATAAAGGTGTTTTCAAAATTCTTTCACCGCAATGGTTTTATTGCTAAGTATAATAGCAGTATGAAAACACTGATGCAGAAAGGCATAAGCCATCATGCATTTTATGGAAATGTTATATACAAGTTGAAGAAAATCACGGGTCTCAATAACTTTTCTTACCTCTTTACAAAACTTATCAGAACATTTATTGCAGACGGTTACAACCTGGGAATCCTTCGTTGTACTGCATTGCTTGCAATTGACCCTTTCAAAAACTTGCATTGCTTTTAAATTACACGATGAACGGACAGGTCGTTGAGACTATATGAAAACAGTGACTTAAAGCCATAATTGGACAGTTACTGTTGGAATTCCTGTCTCTTCATCTCTCCAGTCGTGACCTATATAGGTGAGACAGCTTGAGCAGTCTCCATACCCCTTACCTGAGATTGCACAGTAAGTATAACATCGGGATTTAGAGTATCTTTGTTATATATAATATGCCAACTGCGGATAAATCCTCGGCTTTTTATGAATTTTTTTTAACTAAATAACTCTTAACAAAACTACATTTTATTTTGTTGGTAGGTTGCTTTCTAAAATTCGATGGGTTTTTTCCGTACTTTTTACATTTCACTTTTGACATTTTAGGCATATGATGTCATGGCATTCTAGCCATATTGAAATTGATCTTTTCATATATCAACGCTTGGGCTGTTTTATTTGTTCTTATGATATATCAGCGCTTGGACTGTTTTATTTCAAACTTAATCTCTCATTTGGAATTTTTATTTTTACGTTGCCGAGGCTTTAATCTACTGTATATACTGTGCATATGTTGATAGTTTATTTTATTATTAGATATTATGTATGTATATAAGTTCATTGTATCTGTTTTAACTCACGATACAGGTGCTTACTGTTAGTTGTTTCACTTTGACGGGATATTATTATTTACACTGTTTGTTTGATAGAAAAACCTTCAGGAAGTGTGAGCTTGGAGCGCTCTACAAACCAGGTTTAAGCACCCCAGTCGGCCCTTTTGCCGACTGACCGTTCTAAGGCGGATACTGATGGTTTTTCTTTATGTGTATTATGTCTCGTCTCTGTGTTTTTGTCACATTTACATTTACCTTGTTTGCCTTTTTTCTACTGGTAGTTTAAATTTAAATTTCTGTGGAAATTTTGATAGGACTCTTTCTTATTTACCTATTGCTATTTACACTGTTTGTTTGATAGAAAAACCTTCAGGAAGTGCGAGCTTGGAGCGCTCCACAAACCAGGTTTAAGCGCCCCAGTCAGCCCTTTTGCCGATTGACCGTTCCAAGGCGGTAACTGATGGTTTTTCTTTTTGAGTGTTATGTCTCGTCTCTGTGTTTTTGTCACATTTACATTTACCTTATTTCCCTTTGTCTACTGGTAGATAAAATTTAAATATCTGTTTAAATTTTGATAGAACCTTTTCTTATTTACCTATTGTAGTTTTCTTCTCCAAACTATTAATGATTTTTTTGTAAGATCAATGGTTAACAGATCTTCAATGGACTTCATAGTATCTTCAGTCAAGTGTCCATCTTTTGTCAAGAAATCTATGCATGCTTCAATGCCATCTTCGTGGGATATGTTGCTGTACAGTGAAGAAACATCCATAGACACCAACGAGGCATTTTCAGGAAGAGTTCCAACTGTTTGTAATTTCTTTATAAACTCTGTTGTGTCCTTAATATAGGATGGAAGGGTTTCTACATGCCTTTTCAAAATGCTGTCTAGGTATGACGAGATGTTTTCTGTCAGTGACCAACAACCCGACACTATAGGTCGACCAGGATAACCAAGAGGCATATTGGGCTGATGTGGCTTATGGGTCTTGGGAAAAACACAAAACACAGGCATTCTAGCTTCATTTGAGGAAATAAGATCTTTTACTTTTTCATTTAAACCAGTCGAATTCAAAATAGTATTCTTTATTGCTTTTTGAAAATCTTCTAGTGGGTTACAATCTAATTTCTTGTAATATTGCACATCATTCTTCGTTACTATATTCACATTTATTCATTATAACTATAGTAGAATGTTTGTCATTTTTTATAACAATAGACTTGTCTTCACGAAGTGATTTCACTGCTTGATGTTTCTCTTGAGACAAGTTAGACTTGTATTTCTTGTTTTCAGACAGTATTTTTTTGGTAATGGCATCAATGTAAAAATCCAAGGTAGGATCACGGCCAGCCGGTGGTATAAAAGAAGAGTTTGATTCACTGAAAGAATTTTTGTACTCATACTTCACAGATTCGTCATTGCTTTCTTCATTCAATTTATCGATTCGGTCAGAAAAATATTCTTTAAGCCTTAACTTCCTTACAAACGTAAAAAATGTCTTGTTTCAGTTATAATGTACTGTGAGGTTTAGGTTTAATGCAATATTTTAGTCCTTTACCCAATAAGCTATAGTCCGTATCAGTCAACTGTCTGTTTGAAATATTCAAAACAGTTTTCTTACCCCGCTAAATTTCTTTCTTTTTGGATTTTTTTCTTTTGCTTCCATTCTCGTTTGTTGATTATTCGCACAAATCTAATGTTCCTTTTAGTTATTTTAGTTGCAGGATGAGTTGTTGGATGGTAGAGTTGGTCGGGCTTTCTTGCTGTTTCTACTGACTGTTCTCCACTGGTTGTCCTCGTGTTGCTTTGTTACATCTCTCTGTATCGTGTGAGTGTTTTGCTGAACAATGTCTTTCTTTGTCTGCTGACTGTTGTGAATTGGTTTTATCACATCTGGTTTGCTGTTTTGTGTTTGCTTGTTGGTGTTTTGTTTTGGAGCCCCCATTTTGATGGCATTGCTATAGCTGCTCAGCTTGTTGCTGTCTGGGGGAGTTACCGGCTGTTGAAATATTTTTAGGTTTAAGAGGTTGATCAGTAATCTGGATACTATTTACTTATGTTTTTGGTCTTCTGATAAGATTTTTTTTCTTTGTTGTTGTTTTTTCTACTGCAACTATCACAACATAATCTCTTAATGCATATTCGTCTCTCGCTGTTATAAGTCTTTTTAATTTCTTGTTTTGTCGCTCAATAGTCAAATTCTTCTTGTTTTCTGTGTTGGTGAATATTTTGTGAGAAAAATTATTGAACTCACCTTCATCCTTGACTGCTGCAGACAAACTGCTTTCAAGTTCAGTCATCTTTGGTTTCGACTTTTGAAGTTGTCTGTTATGGTCTTCTGCAAATAATCTTGTAATTTCCATTGATGTTTTCTCTAAAACTCTATTAACAGCAGCTTGCAGGTCTTTGTTGTCATTGCCATCTTGAACTTGTAGTTTAAGCTTAAGTCCAGTCGGAACAACATTTTCAGAGATGCAATTTTCAAGAAGTCGCATATGTGTTGATTTTTGCATCTGGAAATCTCAATGTCTCTTCTCATTGTCTCTTTGGTGTCCATGTTCATTGAAGGATCAGTAGATACTCATGACTTCTTAAAGATATGAAAACTTTATAATGTATTAAAAGAAGTCAAACTTCAGAACATAATTATTTATTTAAAACAACGTTTCGGCCATAGGCCTTCACCAGGTTATGACAAAAATGTTATGATAACGTCATAACGTCAAAATACATAAAATCATAATACATAATTTGGCGTACTATTTATTTTTTTATTTATTTGGGTTTTACGGCACACCGACACTTAACAGGTCATACGGCGTCGACTACAAAGTTTAATGTGAATGGAGCATAATAAGGTTAAAACTAAACTATGTAAATAAAATATTGAAAAATATTTAAAAAAACTATCAGATTAAAAAAGTTAATTATTTTTCTTTAATATAAAGGATGCACAAAAATATACACCATACATGTAATATTCAAATTAAAACTCTAGTGGTAGATCATATTTTAATATATGTGGCCGTTTTCATAGGATCTGGGTTTTTTATTTTTCTTGTATCAAAATTAATAACCAACCCTGTGATCGGGAAAGGCATGCACAATAGTCACAATAAAAACCAAAATGTCACATTGTTTTTGTATGCTGATGCGCCAGTGTCTCATTCAATTTTTGTAGGTCAAATCAATTACCTACGATATTTGTACATTACACGAGAGTTACATGTATTCTACATGTATACGTGGTATATGTACAAATGTGTAATCAATAATTCTGCAGTGAAAATTGAGTACACGTAGGTGGGTTTTGTTTTGCTGTTTGTTTTTGATTTGTTTTTTGTTTTTTTGCATTTCACTTAATTTGTTCTTTACCATGAAGCAGTTTATGTATAAGTGAGATTACACATTTTCATTTGCCACTGTAATGTTGACCGGTTTTCTGTTAATTTGCCCTCAAATATTTGGGCTTGCATTGTGCGTACGTGTGCGTACTCACAAGTTGTTTGTGTTGTGAGAGAGGAACTTAGATAAGCTGATCATTTGTAATATTTGACCTCAGGTAGTATAGCCAACAGAATCAAACACTTTTTAGGTTCTTTAATATCAAAAAGTCAAACAGCTTTAGTTTAACATCGATTTATTGGAGATAAACAAGGTTAATATATGATATATTACATAAAACTGAACAATAAAAAATACCAGGACACCTTGTTTTGATTGATTTTGAGAAGGCTTTTGATACAGTATCTTTTGATTTTATCGAATAAGTTTTTGATTTTTTTCAACTTTGGTCCCCTTTTAAAAAGATGGTTATCACTACTTTTATATAATACACACCTAACTGTCCAACATAATGGATTTTTGTCTGAGTTTTTCATTGCTCAACGTGGCTGTCGTCAAGGTGACCCGATATCAGCTATATTTTCATATTGTGCGCTGAAATTTAAGCAGCGAAGATTAAAAACTGTAAGGAAATTTTCCCAGTACTCTGGTTTAAAAGTTAATTTTGATAAATCATGTGATATATGGATAGGTTCAATGAAATATAGTACTAAATCTATAAACACTAAATGGAAACTGACATGGGGAACAACTCGGTTTAAATTACTTGGAATAGTTTTTGATATTGATTTAGATAAAGTAGTTGACATAAATCTTAATAAAAAAATTATATCTATAAAAAGTTTCTCATACTGGAACAGGCGAAAACTAACCCCATTGCTTACACATATTTTCTCAGCTCTGCCAATACCACCAAAACAGTTAATGAATCAAATAGACAGAACGTTTCGAGATTTTGTTTGGGGGAAAACTGTTAAAATCAAAAGCTCGGTGTCTGAACAAGACTATTCCCTTGGAGGGATAAAGATGATAAATATTACTGCTTATAATATTACTACTACAAGTAGTCAATGTTTCCTTCTTGTAAAATCAATTACAGATATTGAAAAAAATGTTTAAAAAAGGAAAGTTTTTTACAGATAAATTATGCAATAAACTTGTAAACAGTTTTTGGAAAAGTGTACTTATGAGCTATAGTGAATATAAAACACATGTTGTTATAGACACACGAGATGCCTTTCTTGATTTACCACTGTTTTACAACCACAACTTTCTAACCGGCAAAGAGGGAACTTTTATTGGTAAGTTATACAAAAAGCGGCATATATTTAGTGCGCGATATTGTAAAGGATAGAGGGGAAATTTTATCGCATGTTGAAATACAGGAACAAGTTAGAAGTTCGGTTAACTTCATCCAGTATAGTGTATTAATAAATAAAATTAAATTATTTAGAGTCACAAGTACAATAAAGCAACTAAATTCCTCTCATAGGTCCAAGTGTAAATACCTACCTAAAACTATTATTACAGGAAATTATACAAATCAGAGAACATACCAACAACGAATTAGAAATATCATTACTCCAACAAGCCAAGAAATAATGGAACCAATTATATAATGATGTTTTGCTTTCATGGAAATCTATATATAAAACTTTTCTTTAACCAGGGATACATATATGCAATGATTTCAAACTAGAATACTACATCAAATTCTTGGTACCAACTCTCTTTTATTTAAAATGAACATTGTCAACAACAAATGTGTACTTTTTGCACTGACGAAGAAGAAACAATAGAACATCTATTCTGGAGTTGTCCAAAACGCAAAACGTAATTCAAACTATGAAACTAGATGTAGAACTTAAGCTAAGACATGATATCAATTTTCTTAAAAGTAATTTTGTTATTTTTGGGGTATATTCAAATGAAAAAGACAGTAACAAATGGACTGTTCTTTTTCTGGAGATGAAAAAATACATATTCCTATGTAAGCGAAATACAGTTTTACCGAGCTATAAAGGTATGCCTAATAGTCTGCGACTAGCATGGGAAATTTACAAAAACACCAATATTAAAGAAAAAGAGCACCAGAACTGGACAATTGTAAGAAATCTTTTAAATGTGTAACTACATATTTTTTTCCAGTCAAACTTAAATGGAAGCAAATATTTTACATAACGCATTCTATATTTATCATATTTCCTTTTCACCTTGTGCATATATACACTTAAATGTGTTTGTTGTTCTTAAATTTCTTATTTGTAATATTCAGGTTGGACTTATGACATCACACAAACTGTCCAAATATTATCAGCATTATTCTTAGTAACTTTTAAATAAGGGGCTTACAACGTTTTTGTTATGTACCGGTAATTATTTTAAGGTGAGAATTATGTTTATAGTATGTGAATTAAGATGAACACCTTAATATAACAAATGGAAATAATTTGTTATACATACGAGTATTGATGTCATATTTAACGATTAATGCTTCTGTATTGGATACATATAGATGCCTATTGCATGTGCTTGTTATATGTGAAATGTTTATCAGAAAACTTTTAAAGGTGCTTATGGGACGACCCCGACCCACATGTCACTTTTGACGGGGATATTAAAATACGTCAAGCTGAAAAAAAAGCAAACAAGAAGGCCATGTAGGCCCTTAATCGCTCACCTGATGACACAGGCTTTAAGTAGGCTCAAATCTGGCATCAAGTAATTAAGATTTATTTACTTTAGAAATCTTTGGTAAAGATTGGACCATTAGTGTGGCCACTGGGTTGATAACATTTTCTAGAATTTTACCAAGTAACCTACCGAATCCACATGACCCACTTCAAAACATTTGTAGGATTTCATGCCGACAAACAATCTGATCAAGTTTGGTGAAGATTGGGCTATAGATGTGCTCTCTGGTGTGTTCACAAGCTTTTTCTAAGATTTGACCTAGTGACCTACTTTTTGACCCCAGGTGACCAAATGACGAACTCATCCAAGATTTCATGCAGAAAAACATTCTGACCAAGTTTTGTGAAGATTGGATAAAAACTCTGGCCTGTATTGTGTTCACAAACTAAATGTTGACGACGGACGAAGCGGTATCACAAAAGCTCCCCTTAAGCACGTTGTGCTCAGGTGAGCTAAAAAAATATTTGAACTCGATGACCGTAAGCTTTGTAGATCTACGTAAGTTTCTGTGATCTTTTTAAATTTTGCTGAAACCAAGAAGAATAAAAATGCCCTTATTTTCTTTCAAAACTCATCGCTTATTTCTTTGTGTGCTCTCTTTGATGAAATTAAGTACGCACCATCCCCCCTTGAGCGTTGCGTTCTTCTACTGTGTGATTTTTGAACATAATATGCAGCTTTACTAGCTTTACAGTCATGTAAATGTTCAATCACACACTTATAATAACATGTCAACTAGGAGTTCACGACTTATCTTCGTGTTTGGGATTTTTAGGAGTGAAATTATTTTATACCAAAAGACTAGGGCGTAATTGCTCCATAAACTGCACACAATTGCACATCCAGCCATAACCCAATAATGTAGTTCGCACTATAACACATCTGGCTGTAAATGAGTTCAAGTGAATTAATAGGAATATACATGAATGACAAAGTACTTTGAGCATTGGCATTCAATCAATACCAAAGTTTGACAAAGTATAGGACAAAGGTATTCACATGCAAGCCAACTGTAAATGTAAGAACAAAAAGAGCAAGCCCCGACAGTTATCGCCTTGGAACGGTTTGTCGGCAATATGGACCTACTGGGGTGCTTAAACCGGTTTTACAGAGATCTAAAAGGCAAGCAATGAAAAGAAAACCGATTTATTTAAACAAAAAGGTCCAAGCGCTGATATGACGATAGTAGTTTCGTCATTAATAATGTCCACATAGTGTTTAGAAGAGAAAGGGTATTATCTCGATTAGAAGAGCTACACAAAAATTGCTGATTGTAAATGAAACATTTTGAATCAAGAAAAAATGACCATAGAAGAGTAAATGGTTGTGGCATCCTGTTCATGTGAAGATGAAATTGAGGAACCAAAGTCCAAGCGCCATCAAAGGAAATACACGTAATAATTCATAGGATGAATTTAATGACAACATTGATTACATGCAGATTTTTTACGACCGCCACACTGCACAAGTAAGATTGTTGTAATCACGAATAAGAATATTTGACAAAGTCCTATGAACATTGCAATATTTGCTAAAATTTGAAAAGGCGTAGGACAAAGGTATTCACATGCAAGCCGAATGTAAAAGTAAGAATAAAACAATATTCATTTTTTAAAAAAAAGTTATAGTAGACAAAACCGCCGCCATCTTTTCTTAAACAGCATGACTTTATGTTAATGTTAATGTGAATGTTTTTCTTTCGTATAGAATAGCAGTTTAATTAATTTCACGGGACAAATTAAAAATACGACAGCTATTTAATAAGTATTGCATTTAAATGAAGGGCTTAATGGTTGTAGTGTTCATTGAACCTTCAACTTGTTTCTTTATACTACAACAGTTGGTCCTCATATTGTTCCTTTGACCTAAAAGCGCTTCATGTGATCATGAACAGTATGCATACATGTATTTCAAATCATGATCTATTCCTATTTTAGAATTAAAATTAATGCAACATCAGATTATTAAAGAGAAAAATAGTTTCATTGTTATTTAAAATCGACTTATCCACGAGTTTGTAAGTACAAACCGGTCGCATTAGCATTTGACTTAAAATTATGAACAGCGAACATCAAATACACACAAATTAAAATTAACGACACTTTTTGAAAGTTAGTTAACATCGTTCATAGGAATTCCTAGAAAATACTTAAAGCAGTAAACCTTTAAAAGTCTCACAATCATTAAAATATCAATATACGCTTTTGTTGATTGTTAATATATCAATATGCATATACAGGTACACACATCATACACACAAAGAGAAAGAGAGAGAGAGAGATGTTTGTGTTCTATTAAATATTTAAGACTGAAATTTAGGTTTTAAAAGGCAATAATATTTTAACAATGCATTACCATTTACCAAGTAGATATAAGTCCCAGTAATAAATGGATGTTCCAATTTGAAAGTACTTGTTATTTTAAATAAAAATGTGAACAACATGCATTCTCGTCTGAGTTGAAGTGAGGCGAGACTTAAGTCCGTTTGTTACACAGTAGGCTTACATGTACAATACTCTCCAAGTTGGGGTATGGCATAAGAAGGGTTAAACTTTATACTCATGTGAAGAGTGCTTGAATCTAAACATGTATATACACACGGTTTCAGACTATTAATAACATAATCATTTAAAAAATTGAACATTTGATAACTTAAACATATGGTTTGGCAAAGATAGTATGCGTATAATACATGAATACTTCAAAACGCGACAACTAAAGGGGCAATTCGGCAATATTACAAAATATAAATACACATAACATGTAATTAGCGGAACAAGTTAGCAAGTTTAATAATACATAATGACCATATAAACACATTAGATCTAGTTTCATTCAAAAAAAATGTACAAAATGTAGATGACTAGTTAAATGTCTTGAATACTAATTTGCCTTATATTCATTGTACATTCCTGAGTTGAAAGTTTATTGTTTTACACACTTTATTGACAGACAGGCCTAAATTTCTCTTCTCTTCAGTTTAATGTTTGATAGTCACGCAATATGCCAATGTATGTATGTTTACACACAAATAGTTACGGTTTTTAGGTTTCACCGAAACCGATCCTTGTTAGGCAACCCTGTCTACAAATGATCACGTTAATCATTAATAACAGAAAGTTATATGTATAAAAATAAGACAATATGCCTGCATGAAATGTAAATAAACGCATATACGATATCGTTTCCTGGTCCCTTTTCGGGGGAACCCCCGATAAATTTAACATATATTCTACTTTCGATTTCAAAACACATTTTGGATGTAATTATATCCCAGAGGGTTAAACGAAATGGTGTTTGTATTTGAGCTTATTTTCAGCAAGGACACTATAATTACAAACTGTCAACTTTTCTTAGAATATTTATGACTTTTTTTCGTTAATTCACACTACGTCGTTTCATTGATATTTACGTCATTGTCATATGTGACTGTGGTGGTTTTATGCAAATGTGCATATTTTGTAAGTAAAATACCCTATAACCAGATCATTGTTCAGTTAGTATTGGTATTTTAACAGTTAAATCTTCGATGCTTTTAAAGTAATTAGGATTACAGTTGCATTCATGTCATTAAGAATTGCAAAAATAGGTAACTCACGACGTAAACATGCTATTCCATTTTCATAAGTGCCCCTGTAAATCGTAATTAGTAATGGCTATTTTAAGATGCATGTCAAAACAGTTTCATTGTTAAGGAAAACATGAAATATAACTTTACTTACTGTAACTGTGATAGCACATCGGCATTCGTATGATGATTTATGGCTGCTTATGTCGAATTTATATTTTCTTAAGAAAACACTTTCAGCTTAGCAAAACAATCCAGAGGAATACTTCAATCTAAAAATAGTACACACTTGGCGAAAAAGTGCGAGTAAGTCCGAAGTACAAAGGGGAATAGTACAGTAAGCATTAAGTGAATAATTTGGTTGTCTCCCGTGCACAAACAACAACAACTGGTTAAGACATATAGTAAAACTATATTTACCTGATCCTCCCTTGATATACGGGTAAATCGCTAGTCAAAGACGAATTCGTATTGTGCCACTTGCGAATATTGTGCATTATAAACAAAGTGACAATCTATAGTAATAAATCTATGAATAACATTAATAATTGTCATGACCCATAATCAAGATAATGTGTTGATCCGGCACACATATTTTATGCCTACTTGACACGGATGTTAACTTTAATTTTATAAGAAAATAAAAGGTCTTTTCTACCTGTAGACAAAGGCAAACATGGTAAATGAAAACGTGACAAAAAAATTGAGACGAGACATAACACACAAATAAGAAAAACCAGCAGTTACCGCCTTGGAACGGTCAGTCGGCAATTGTACCGATTAGGGTAATTAAACCTGGTTTGTGGAACGCTTCCTGAAGGTTTTTCTAACAGTGTAAATAAAAATATCCCATTAGAGTGAGACAACTAACAACAAGCACCGCATCAGGAGTTAAAACTGGTAAAATAAGAAGCTAGGCTGGTTCAAGTTTAAATCGTGTATTGGTATTTGACATAATAGTAAGCATCGATTAAACAATACCCAAATTGACCAGTTGCAATAGTATATAGGGAACAATGGATATACCACAGACATATTTCTCTTTTTGTTAACTTATACCTACAGGACTAGATCAAAAGTATGAAAAACATCTACATATATATATATAAGTGTGTGTGTGTGTGTGTGTGTGTGTGTGTGTGTGTGTGTGTGTGTGTGTGTGTGTGTGTGTGTGTGTGTGTGTGTGTGTTATCCCCACCCCCTATGCGTTTAATTTACTAAACTTTACTATTATTAAACATAAAATTATAAAATAGTCATGGTATAAAAGTACATGACATTCAAATGATACCTAAGTTTTCCTAAATACTATTAACACGAAGGAACGCTGTTTAAACCTCTAGTAAATGCACACAATATTTGTTTTAAAGCCTATCATAAGTTTAAATTAAAAACAAAAGGGAATTATTGCATGTGTTTCCTACAAATACACATAAACGTATTTAACAAGCAAAATAAATAAGTTTCTTTTATTACTAAAACTTAACACAAAGCAACAGCAAATTAACAACAAAAATTGTCCTAGGTATACAAGAAGTGATAATTAAGATTAATAAAGCATTCAACAAATACAACAAATGTATTTTTTACATAATATAAACAAGTAGTGCTAACAATTCTACATCCATAGTGGGCAAAATTCAACGTGTTTTACGAAACATAATTGAGATTTCATTAAAGTATGAAAGCTATTTATATCACTTCTTCTTTTGTACCATGACAACTTTAGGTATGAAGCAAAATATGTAAGAAACAACAATGATGGTGGCTGCAGATAAAATGCCAATTACCTGATCTTAGCTTATTTTTATTTACTGAAATTCCAAAAAAAAAAATAAAAGCATCTTATCAATTGCATTACCCTAATAAGAAACATCAACTAATGTAAGTTAGATAATTACATAACTTCACATTTAAGTGTCTTTAAATCAATAAAGATTTTATTTATAATAAGATAATATATTGATTTTACCCGTGCATGTACAGCAGGAGGTACACGTAAATATACAGATTTGGTGCCTCACAAAGGCTGTTGTGTGTACAATAATAAGGCGCGGAAGATATGCTGATAGAAAAATAATACAAGCTACCCTCCTCCATGTGTGGTAATCATCAGAATTATTTAAAAACTGTTTCTAACGGTTATAATGACGAAATACATATGATTTCACAAAAAATAGTGTATAATTCAAACATATGTTGGGACAATAAATATGTAAAAAAGATTTTGAGTATATTAACTGAAACATTTACCACAGAAAGCAACGTGAAATTATGAAGTTCGCTATTGTATATTGGTAAATAAGAAAAGAAACTATCAAAATTACCACAAATATTTAAATCTAAACCACCTCTAGACAAAGGCAAACAGGATAAATGTTACTGTGACAAAATTACAGAGACGAGACATAACACACAGCCACACAAAAAGTCCATCAGTTACCGCCTTGGAACGGTCAGTCGGCAGAAGGACTTGCGTGAAATAATTGCTTGTAAGGTAAATAAGAAAAGGTCCTATCAAAATTTTCACAGATATTAAAATTTTATCTACCTGTAGACAAAGGCAAACAAGGTAAAAGTAAATGTGACAAAAAACACAGAGACGAGACATAACACACAAAAAGAAATAACATCAGTTACCGCCTTGGAACGGTCAGTCGGCAAAAGGGCCAACTGGGGTGCTTAAACCTGGTTTGTGGAGCGCTCCAACCTCGCACTTCCTGAAGGTTTTTCTATCAAACAGTGTAAATAAAAATATCCCGTCAAAGTGAAACAACTAACAGTAAGCACCTGCATCGGGGGTTAAAACAGATAAATTGAACTTATGTACATACATAATAACTAGTAATAAAACGATATATGTACAGTATGTACAGTAGATAAAAGCCTCGGCAACCAAAAAATTCCAAATGAGAGAGTAGTTTTAAATAAAATAAAGCAGTACAAGCGCTGATATATTATAAGAACCATATAATGACGTCATAAATGCCATGACGTCATATGCCAAAAGTGTCAAAAAGTGAAATGTAAAAAATACGGAAGAAATAATAAAATTTTAGAAAATCAACAAATTAAAATGTAGTAGTGTTTAGAGTTAATACGTTTAAAAACATATCATAAACGCCGAGGATTTATCCGCAGTTGACATATTATATATGATAAATGTACAAAAAATCCCGATGTTATACCTACTGTGCAATCTCACGTAAAGGGTATGGAGACTGCTCAAGTTGTCCCACCTAGACTGTAACTCGTATATATTAAATGTATCTTTTTAAACGTTTGAGTATCTAATAGACCTATTAAGCATATAATACTTCTTTTCAGTGGTGCGGGCAAACTGTAACATTTGAGGTGTAAAAGATACAGTGTTGTTGTATGGATATGTAAATATTGTTAAAACGCCCAGAAATTTAAATATATTAATCAATGATGATTATAATATAATAGGATACATTTAATGGAATAACTATTTTGTTTTAATATCGCCGGGTGCTGATTCGTGCGTTTTATTTAAATTGGATGTTCCTTATATGAAGAATTTTTCTGGTAGTTGTGATGCTGTATATGCCTAAATCTTGCCATAATGATCTGCATTTATGGGATATTAAAATCAAGATAAATATTTGGCAAGGATTGTTGATATTTGAGGTAATAAAAAGACCTTAATCTAGAACCGATTTGCTGCAATACTGCAGCTGCGAAGAAGGTCAAGTTTAAATCTTCATTCCGAAACATTTGGAAGTATTCTGTTGCATTTCCTTATGTTTATACACCATCAACCTGGATATAAAGGAAAGCCAAGGTGCTTTAAGTTTTAAGATATTATAGTAAATCCTTAGCAATCTTTGAGCCTGAAACACATTTCAGCTGATAAGTCTTTCAGCAACTGAGTCTAGACCCCACTTGCAGAATTCTTCCTCTTGAGATCTTGCTAAAGTAAAAGCCAGAGCATTCTCACAGTGTGTGTCTTGATCAGAATGAACGCATTATCACCAGAGTTGAACCCATATAGAAATGAAAGCGTTGGAAGACTGGCGCGCCGGTTGAAAGCGTAGTTCCAAGGGAGTAATCAAGATGTCATGAACGGCGAAATGCACATTAAGGAATTGGAAAGATTGCTGTTGATGGTCTTACATTGGCTGTCATAAGGGAGCAATGAATAACAATTAGTAGTTTTCATAAAAGAATTTAATGTAACAAAACTTTGTAAAACATTTGAAGATGAACAAAAGAGAGGTGGAGAAGAACAAAAGAATCAAACTTTTCCTGCACAGATATCATTACTCGAAACATATGGAACTATGTGTATGTTCTTTTCGTTTGTAAGTGACAGTCAATATCAACAACATTAGCAAATAATTCAGTATATTCAGGGATTTCAACAGACCCAGATATTTGCATTTTGATGCAAGGAAAATTGAGGTTTTCCACTTTTGACCTCACCTAAATCTTAGGTTGGGGGTCATTTTGATGCAGAAGCGCAGGATAAGTGGTCAAATTTTGCAAGAATAACCATAAATGTAGTATGTATAGCTTTAAAAAATGAAGTAAATACTAAGTGGACCCTTGTAAATATATGGCAATTAAGTTAAAGCAATTTTACAATTAGTTAAGTTCGTGAACACATGATTTGACTTGTGTCAATCTGATCATGACCCCTTGAAAATTGTTTGAAGAAATTCTCAACAAAAGTGAAAGCTATTGAAATCCATGAGTATACAGTTCCGTGCTGATAACCATTAACCTGGCTGTTGTAATTGGTTCGTGCAGTAGAAGTACAGTGATTGTCAACAGTAGCACATCATGAAGGTTACGTGAACGGTTGCGGTCATCAGTATTGTAACATATATGTACATATGCAGTAGGAAATAAATAATAATAATGCTAGAAGGAGGAGTCAGTTTAAAGCCGGACATTTTCTTTCAAGTAAAACGTGAAAACATACCAGAAAACTGTATTCCACCAATGGATGTCACTGCTACCTTAATATTGCTTAGGAAACTCTAAATCCACAGAAGCTTACAAAAATGGCAACCCACGCTAGATTTTCCCGCAATTTTGGTCACGTGACTGATTTGTTTATAATCGAAGCTTCCTGTATTTAGGTCTAGATTTCAAGACAAAATAAATGCTGAAGTCAGTTAGCTTATTTAACTAACACCACACCACAAACGTTACGAAAAATGCATTATCTGAAGTAAACAATAAAAATCCTTCTAGTTCTAATGCAGTTATGATCAGCTTCCGCCTCAACTGAAGTAGTGTCAACAATGAAATGCACAAGGCCCACGTAACTAAAGAGACTGAAACAGTTACAATCCTAATTTTTACGTCGATCGCAACAATGCATTAACAATAATATTTGCCAACTTACTTACGGTCCTTGTAAGCTGCGCAGAAACTCGATCAAAAGCACTCCGATCTATCCAAAATGGCGACCACAGCTATCCCCCGCTTGTCACGTGACTGATTTGTTTATAATCGTTCTTTTAATATCCTTTCATATTTGTTCGAACAACAACGTAACATTGTTTCCTTGTTTTTATTTGTCGCATTTCCTTACAAATGTTCGCATTCCTTCGTAATATTTGTGTTTTCTAAAAACGCACTACTTCTTATGCCGCACAACTACTTGAATACGCTCTCGAGGTCGCAAAAATACACCCGAAGTTAACGACCGCGCGTCGCCGTGTTCACAACATCGTTACTTAAGACTGGCGCATGCGCATCAGTCTTAAAACAGGTCGACATATTTGATAGACAGACGTATGTTTCCTACCTTAGTATTAGAGAAAAGATAAATTCGAAAACAACAAAATGCCAGAAATACGATTTTGAACGGGCATAAATATGGTCACAATATCGAGGTCGCCCTGATATAAGTAACGGTAAACATTACACGGTAGACCTACCCTCATGAATAGTTTCACCGAAATAGGAGATCAATCACACTAATTGGCTAAGAATTCACTATAAGTCATTTTGAAAAATGATGAAATACAACAAACTGATAGCAATACTGGTCGAGATCAATATGAAATACATACTTAATTATTAACATAGCTGGCATAATAAAATATTATAATTCAAATGCATTTCCTGTTTAACATTAGCTGATTAATTAGAAACATTGAAAAAGTAACACATGCACACAAAATTTATTAATCAAACTCAAATAAAACTTCTATCTCATGACATAAAACACATGAATTCTTGTTATTTGTATCGTTTACAATAACAATTCAATTCAATAATTAAAAAGAAAAGAAACGGAAACTTTCCTTTAACACTTTTTTATCTCCGCGTTAACATTTTGTGATCTTTAACACGCATTTGCCATTACTTAACATCCATTTACATTAGAATGTCTGAAGTCTATTTGCCTTAATTTATGTCTATAAACACCTTTCTTCTTAACCGATTTTCGAAGCTTTGCGATGAATTATTGGTACAATTCACTTCCGTTTTAAAACAAAAAGGTACCGTACAATGCTGCTCTCAGCCCCTAATTGTTAAATTAACAAAAACTAATAACTATAACAGTACAAGGAATTCAAACGAACAGGGAGTTTTCTAAAGTACTTTCTAACTTCTTAATATTTTTATTTGGAAATAAAGGTCTCCGTCCCATTTAAAAATTAAACAAACACAACGATATTAGTGTATGTGTTGTGTCCTACATATACACAGGTTAGTATATAATAATGAAAACAAATAAGTTTCCTTCATTACTAAAATATGAGACAAAATAACAGGTAAGCAACAAACATTGTTCTCCCCGTGATTGTGCTCGTTATACAAGTAGTGATGATTAAGTATTGATACCATATACAACAAATGATAATTTAATATCAGAAAAAAGCGGTGGTAACAAGATTATATCCAAAGTCTGAAAAAAAACTAAACGGGAGTTATTCATCAACCCTGTTATTACAATTACAATGACGAAACACAAATGTTGTCAAAAAAATATGTATAATTTGAACACATGTTAGGACTGTAACTTTAACAATGTATCAATTGAAAATTTTACAATAGGATGTGATGAGTCATTTAACGAAAAGAGCAAACCCGACAAAGCAATTATTAACTAATGTATATACATATTAATGAGTGTATGGAAAGATTTTAATATAGAAAGTAAGTACTATGTGGGTTCATTTTTTATAGATGATTAAATATATCTGATATTAGTATTTGTTAAGGTTAAATGCGCAGACAAGCATTTACATTGCTGGCATTGACACATTTATACTTAAATATACCAAAAATGAACTTGTAACAGGTACTTGTCACAGAAAATGACATGTTTGGCGAAAATAAACAATTATGAAATGTTTAAACAAAAATATATAAATAAATTAATCAGAAAACGAATTAAAACTGAAAGATTCGTTTATAAAATAAGCAGCATGAGCGGCATGGAATTATGAAATACGATAACTACAAGATTTGTGTAAATGATTAAAGAAACGTAAACTTTGCATATAAGACTCGTGTATACTGAATGTAGGATTGTATCGCATTAAACTGCTGAGTATTTAATAGGCGTATTTAGCATATACTACTTCTTACAAACCATGAAGTCATAATAAGAATATATGGAAAAGTTCTACATAGCAACATCAAGGCACAGAACAAAGGTATTTACACGCAAGCCAAATGTGAAAGTAAGAGTGATGAGTCATTTAACAAAAAGAACCTTTAAAGTTTTGTTGTATTAATTCGTAAAATTGTGTAAAAATGCCATGAAATGCAAATTTATGAAATAATGATGATTATAATTCGATAAGATGTATTTCGTAAATTAACGATTTTGTTTTAATACTTTCTTGCTGCTCTTTCGTGCGTTTATATCTAAAATTTCATATTTCTTATTAGAAGTATTCGTTCAGCTGGATGTGATGCTGTATACACCTTTATCTTGTCATAATGATCAGCCCTTAATAAAGCTCAAATTGCTCAGCTTTACACTATGTGTGGTTAGCATTTTATAGCTAGCTATACGTCTAATCTATATCCTTACCACATTTGTCCAGTGCCTTTTCGGGGTCTGTTATATGTTGCAATGCTCATAGGACCTTGTCATATATTCGTATTATTGTATATAAAACATAAATTGTCCTTTTACGTTGCTATAACAAATATTCTTGGAGATTTAAGAAAAAGCTCAACTGAGAACTGTTTCTGCAAGTAAAAGCCTGATCACTAAGAGTTATGAACCCATACTGAAACAACAGATTAACATATTTAAGGTTCCTACCCTCGTATTAGAGGTGGGAGCATTCCGAAGGTAACATTTGCTATAAATATTTGCTGTCAAAGAACTTAATAAGGGTAAAGTATCGAGGTCGCGCTAGTAACGAAACGAGTAACGAAAAACCCAAAACGTTACACAGCAGACCTCCGGTAATGAAGAGTTTTACCGCAATCATAGATCAGTTACATTAAGTGGCATTGTCAGTTACCCACGCTCGACTTTTCCGTTTTACTGCATTTGTCGACCGTTGGTTTATTAGTAAATGTATTGTCGTCTAAACGAACTGAATAGTACAAGAATTGGAGAATCATAATACTACTTACAAAATCCATTCTCTTCAGCGTGAACACTTTAAGTATAACAATGACGTCGCTATTTGACAAGTATGTCGAAACAATGAAAGAACGAGTTTATCATTGGACTGAAATCTTCATCGAATTATGAAGCAACCAATGAAATATTATTACCAGAAACGGCGAAATGTGAACTAAATATCCCACTGGCGATGAATGGAGAGCAACGGAATGGATCGGTCCTGGGTGTCCGACGATGGGTAAGTGGCTGAGAAGTCGCCATCAGTCATTTTGAAAATTGGTGAAATAAAACAAACTGATAACAGAACAGATCCCTATTAATATGTAAACATCCCTAACTTTTAACAACGCTGCCATAATAAAATACAACAAATTAATTACAATTACCCTTTCACAATTAGCAATTAGTGATTAATTAGAAATATTAGAAAGTAGCACATATACACAAAAACTGATACATCAATCTAAATTGAAATGACATTATATAAACATTGACACAAAACTAATAAATCGGCCAAAATGAAATTACATTATGTAAATATTGACATAAAAACAAATAAATCAATCTAAATTGAAATGGTATTATATAAACATTGACAAAAAACTAATAAATTAATCCAAATTGAAATGACATTATATAAACATTGACACAAAACTAATAAATCAATCCAAAATGAAATTACATTATGTAAATATTGACATAAAAACAAATAAATCAATAAAAATTGAAATGACATTATATAAACATTGACATAAAAAAACATGTAAAGTAATAAAATCATAAAGGAGCACTTAATTTTTGATTTCTATAAAAAAGCATGCATAAATGTTAAAGTAGAGAGTAGTAAAGTATAAGGCACATTATATAGAGAATAACAGATTAGTGTTGATATAGATAAATGTTATCATGCGAGGCTAAGAAATGATTTTCGGGCCGTATAATAAAAATGATCTGGCCCAACACTGACCTGCTATTCTTTTTATCCCACCATCAACAGTTTCTTTTCAAATGGATTCAAAAAGGGAAACTTTTAAATTTACCGCTACTGCTCCGCCCCTACATGATCAGACATTCCAATGCAATACACGAAATTCATGCGTGTGCGTAGAGTAATTCGGCTATAAGAAATATTACAATTAAAAGATAAGACAATAAAAATGTTATTTTCTTAAAATATTTGCGCTATACATAAGGTTGTAATTTTATTGATCATGATAATTTAAAATAATGGTTGGAAAATTACAACAAAAAAATCACACCCTCGTATAAAGTTATACATGTAGTGTGTAATGTCAAGGCCGTGTAACATTAAAGTTGCTACGCCTATTAAGAAACGCGAATTACTTTCGAGGTTTGTGTGTGTTTGTAGATGTAACAAACGGTTTGTTCATGGATTTAAATTATTGAGTACATTTAAATTCTGAACATTAAATATAGCGCCATAAAATTGCGAAGATAGTTGTGTTTTTGACAGGGTGAATAGCGAAATTTAGAGAAATGTTTGGATTGGAAATGGTGTTCATGTTTAAGTCTAGAAACTGTGATTTATTAGCACATTTGTCCAGATCTGTGCAGTCAGCTGTATTTTGTTCAACTAAAGATTGAGCTCTTTCTAAACCATTTGAATGTTCATCATGTAACAACATTTGATCTTTAGAGTCTGTCCAAAAATTAGGCGGCTTATTGCTGCAATCGGAGACAGTCACAGATTCAAGAACAATTTCCTTCTCAAAAATGTTCGGATTAAAACCAAATTTTGCCTCGAAATCCTCGTAGATCATTTCTACAACACTGCTTAGGTTTTCACACGATTGTCACATTATCTAAAATTTGACAGTTGTTTTTATTTTTGCAGACCACAATTTCGTACTTTTATTGATTTTTATGCTATTCATAAACAGTTTAATCATGTGCCTGTATTACATTTTATTTCAGATTTTTGTAAATGTGTACATTTTGATTAATAAAGCTTCTATATATTTTTTGTTTTCAAATTTTCTATATCATTGTTAAATAAAACTTCGGAAGATCAAGATAAAGTGTCCGGTTACATCAGTCGGTTAAGGCGCCGCTACTTAAATTTTCAATCCTACAGGACAGAGATCGAAACCGCTCATCCCTATTTTTAATGTCCTCGTTTGCTCTATTTAACCATCTTTATGTTTTGGACATTTTGGGTGATCACAACATAATAACGTGATAAATGAGTTTTGTTCACGTAAACATTACTGATCGTTTCGTAAAAAGAAGTAGTATGGCTTAGAGCAGGTGCGCGAATATCGGTGGATAAAGCTCATCTTTATCACACGGGATATATCAACCGATATTTACAGAGATGGTGGGATAAAAACCATATTCAGTATGACTCTACAGTGGATAAAATGTCTTAACTTACACTGCTGCAGAACATTTTCTTATTCTCTTTTTCTTTCTTTTTTCCTCTCGAATCCTCAGTCCAAGTTTGATGCCTGTAGTATCTACGATTGGCCGAGATGCTGTTATTTTAAATGTTGCAAACGTAATTGCATATTTGCTTTGTGGCACCGATGCATTCAAAATTTCACCAGAGATTACCAGTGCCGGCAAAAGACACTGGTCACATGTTTTAAGATCAGTCTTAGTACAGTCTTCACTGATTCCATTAGTCATATCCACAGTTTGACTTAGACATTCTGTTTCTTCAGCACACATCCGTGAATCTTGTAGTCCAGATGTATTACCAAACGATTCGAATGATCCATTTGATGCATCTCCCAGCTTCTGTTTTTGCTTTAGTATTTCAATGGATTCGAAGTCGTCAACATTCCATGTTTCATTTTGAGTCGCGTTTTTTTCCGAAACTTCATAAACACCCGTCGACTTCGGATACAAAAAACCTTGGGTTTTCTCACAGCTGGAGAAACCTCTTTCTGAACCATGTGAACATTTCTCCCCCAGTCCTCTTTGAATTTGATCTTGGATACTATATTCCCTGGTCAGGTGTCCGTCTCCGTCCTCATTACAAGTATCTGCGATTTCTGAAAACATTTCATGATACGTGTCAACTTTCGTCACGCCACTTACTTCACGTTTATCGCCGATGTTTCCCGACGAACAAGATAATAAAAGCGGGTTTTGGGTTGCATCTGGTATTTTAGAAACTGTTTCAAAGACATTCCCAAGGTCCCCAATTAAGGAATTACATTCCCTTACGTTTTTAATATTTTCATCTAAAGTTGTTTTATAATTTGAGTTGCTTGCAACATCATTTTCCTGTTCATGTTTTGGGGTTCTTTCACCGTAATTGGTGTCGCCTTCTTGAAACTTTTTGTCGCCATCAGTTATTCCGACTTTCTTAACGTCAGCTGTATTAATATGGGTATTTGTAACTTCGATCGGAATGTGACTGGGTGGCATGGTCACGACAGAAGAAACGTAGCAACTACCAAATGGTTCATTTGATCCTAATTTGTTGGTAGCTGTCTCTTTAGATTTTGCTTTCTCCATTGTAAAGTGTTCTGGTACTCGTAAGTATTGCAGCTGCTGATCGACATATGGGTCATTGTTTCTGACTGTAAAATTGTCTGCCTCCTTTGTTTGCTGGGAAAATGCAGGTTTTATTCTTTTATTGACGCTCGTTAACTGATCTTTTAGTACAAGACCTGTATTGAGACTTTGGTTATAACGTTCCTCACAAACCATTGGTTCATTTTGTTCCATTTGTTTAATTGGGTGTTTAAATCTCTTGTCCGAATCGTATAAGGTCTGTGAGGAGGTTGATCCAGAATCGTCTAATTTGGGCGTTATTTCTACATTGGCTGTGTATTCTTCAAAATCTTCTGAAATGCTCCTCAGTTCTCGTTCTTTGTATTTTCGCAACTTGCACATGGCAAATTTTGCAGGGGTCACTGTACGTCGCTTGTTTCCTGTAACAAAACATTCAACATAAATGGTGTTTCATTTCTAATTGCATTTAAGTATAACAGTAAAGGGAAATATTAAAATTACATTCTTGCATCCAAAAGCAGGCATTCGGACATACGTTCAGACAAATTTGTTAAAACTCAAAACATGGCCTTTTAAACAAAGAGGAATATATAAAATATCAGAAAAATATATTTTCATACATACAGTCGTCAAGTTTAAAAGGCAAGATGGAACAAAAGCTAGTCTATTCGTCTTATTGTCTAACCTAATCTAATATTATTTTAATATGCCATTTTAATTGATTCATTTCGTAGTTACCAGATGTGTCTTGAACATTTGCTTTGCATTTCCGCAGTCTTTTCGTGGATTCCTGTACTGGCGGTCTTTGCTGTAGTCTATTTATTTGTCGAGACAAGTGCTGTACAAGTGCATTAGTTTTTTCTTGGTTGTGCTCGATTGATGTCAGCCGTTGATTGATTTCATTAAGTGTGTCCATACTGTATTCTTGTGAAGTTTTCACCTGGAAAAAAGTTCATATAGGTCATAGCTTTTCTTTTCAAAATACGAAAACTGTTCGATCATTCTGCACATTTTTTAATCGGAGCAACCTGGATATATATGGTCTACGTTAAATGATTATCCTTTGCACAAAGTAGAATACATTGTGTATTTTATTACAGTAGCACGAGTGGCTACGTAATATACAACGAAAGTCGATTTGAAAAATGACGAAATAATAAGATCATATAGTGCTCTTTGTGTGTCCTTTTCTTTCTAAAATGTGTAAGCGTTAATAAGCGCAACTTTGAATTGTTTTATTGATACCTTATGCATTGTTAAACAACGAGCCTCATTATCGTATTGATGTCCAATATGAAACGAAAACATTATAGACAACCAGTTGATTTTAATTTTTGAATCTTGTTAATCATCAAACAAACAATTCTGAAAATAAAAAATGGAAGTTATTACGTGACTTGACTTTCAATGAAACACAAATTGAAATTTAGCGATATTCGGGGTAGAGAACATTAACGATTTTTCAAAGCTCAAATGCTGAATATAGGTCACTATAGCTCTAGTAACGAGGTACATCATTCCGCGAAAGCACGAAACAGTTGTTATCGATACGTATGTTAAATATTTATGAATTTCTTCATTGCAGATTCACAAAACATTCATTGTAAACAATATTATATGTTATTTTTATTGTTAACGTTTTAAGCATGTCAAAACGCTAATGACGCTAGCTTGTACTAGTTTGAATTGACATATATTGTGTTCGCACTTCTTTTTGTGGGTATGAGATAGTGCGAAACATGTTGAATGGCTATCTACGAACCTCGACACCGCCAAGAAATGTATATATGGAAGTACTGTTCGTATAGAATTTTATAGAAAAAATTTATTTGGTCATTTCTCGTTGGGTAACTTTCCATGTATATTTGTCTTCTTTGCGCAACTGTCTTATCTCACTCTTGACATATTAAGGCATGCTTACGTGAGACCGCCCTAAATTTCATAGACTTGCAATACTATTTATTTACAAGGTTTGATATTGCAAGTTTACCCATACACTACTCGAGCTATTTGAAATAAGTATAACTGACATACAGCTATAAATAAGTATTGCTCATTTTGACAAAGGCAATAATAATAAAACATTAAACTTACTTAGAACTAGAAAATATAAAATCCCATCAAACATCTATCAATTCCATTAAACACAGACGCCTTTAAATATTAAGGGTTAGGTGTTGGCTAACGCAAAATCACGCACAATCCTTATTGACAGTATGTGCCTGTCACCACTTTCGCGAACTTAAGATCCCAACGAATAAGGCAATATGACACAATCGTATTAGCATTGCAGCATAGACCAACATTTGAAAAGGCACAGGACAAAAGGTATGCACATGTAAAAGTTAGAACAAATCTGTGATGAGTCATTAAACGAAAAGAACAAATCTAACAGTTACCGCATTCGAACTGTCAGTTTTGCATGTTGTCATTTTATTTTAAAAGAATACTTTTCAAGTAATGTATGTAATTGAGTATACCTTAACTGGTGAATGGCGATAATGAAGATTGTCTCCAAATGCCGAGTCGATTTCTGTAATGATACAATATTAACTATTTACAGCTTTACCTATGGAAAAAATAGGAAGTGATGTTATTACAGTTTAAAAGCAAATTATTTACATTTAATGATAACCTTATGATGTGTGTGTTCGTGCAAGCGTGCGTGTGTGTGCCTGTGTACGTGCGTGCGTGCCTGTGTGTGTGCATGTGTGTTTTATCATATATAAGTTTTGTAAATAATGTCTGATTACACAGTACTACAATGAAATTTTGTTTAAGTTACTAAGGTAAATCATATTTTAGCAATTGATATAGCAAGACTTAAAAGGCAAATGGTTTAAAATACAAAAAAAAATATATAAGAATATATCAATACCGTAACCTCGAACATTGGATATATCAAGGCCCGTGTGACACCATTTGCTTTATTAAACACCAGTGTGTAAAAACATAGCATCCACACGCGATTTACAATTTCGAAAAAAAGATGAAACATTAAACAACACTTTTTTATAAAACAGCTGGTAGGATAAATAGAATGCTAGGTTATCGAATAACAAAGAAAATGTTATCACGGCACGAATTTGATTTGTCTCTGCCTAGTGTGATAAAATTTTCATTTTTCAACACTATTCTAGTATTATCTGTTTATATAGCATGGCTAGTAATCTTAATATTCTTGCTTAATGTTCCCAAAACTGAAAAATATAATGTCCAGAAAATGACACAGTGAATTAAACATGTGTTTGCGCAATACATTTATAAAGACAACAGTATCCAGCAGACTAGTAACACGTCAACAAATTTATAGACATTATGTTGATCAGTTTTTACATGAATGCAATAGACGTCTAGAAAGCGTTTAAAACATAAAGCTTAATCCAGAAACCTATGATAATTTTATAATTATATTTATTAAATATAGTTGTGGATACAATTATGATGACAACGGTTAATTACCTGATTCGCTGTTTAATGTGCAAACAGATCGTCTGTCAATCTCATCGTAACTCGTCTCGTCGTAATTCCCATTGTTGATAAATTCACCTGCAAAAACACATAATAAAAGTTTGGTAACACATTAATTTCTTTCAGCAATGTTAAGTTACACTTAAAAGTGCCCCTTTCCCAGCCACCACCTTTCAGAAGCATTTTATTCTCAACAAAACTCAAGAAAATATTGTCGTAGTCGAAATTGTTACTTCGAATTATCGATGGGAAATTTTGAAATGGTCCTATGAGAATAACCACAGATATTTAAATTTGAACTACTGCTAGACAAGGGCACATACAAGTTAATGTAAAAGTGACAAATGTGCTGAGACGAGAAATTACAAACAACAGATACCGACTTCAAAAGTGTGCGCTTTAATTTGCTAGAATTAATGGATTTTTCACGCGCTCGAATATAGAAGAGTGAGAGTACAATGCGCATGCACTTCAAAAAACAAATGCATGCAGTTGGTGTTTTTCCTTTTTTTTAACTGCAATGTATATATAAGTAAGGACCATTTTGGTATGCAAAGGTGTATTATTTGCGACGTTGTTGAACTATATATTTTCCTATACATGCAAATGCCGAATTTACTCGTTTATTTGTGCAAATGCATTTTCCTTGTTCATTTAAGCACCTTTCCTCACGTGAATCTATCATCAAGTCGTGCGATTATTTTACTCAAAACGTGGAATCTATAGGAACATGATTTAAATAGAAAGCAATGGTCAGTGTACGTGTGCTTATAATAAAATGTATTATTGCATTAGATGTTTGGGGAAACAAGATAATAAGCACAGGTGAACAGATGCTGAGAGTTAGTTGCGTTTTAGAAAATAAAATTTATAAGAGTACATTCTTCATGATTTAATACATAACTTACAGCCAGGTCTCAATTTGAATACAACCTCTGCATTGTTTGCATTGTTTAACGCATCAACGAGGATGTCAAACCAGTTCTGATTTTTGTTGGGTAACATCAGCATCAACTCGAATGTTGCCCTCCAGTTTCCATAACGATCAAACATGTTGTAAATCACGGCGCAGTCTTCGTGTCCAATAGCTTCCATAGCTTTCAGTTCTGGCAAAATCTCTGTTACAAGTACTTGATCGCAAATTACTGGCAAACATTTTTCGAGCAACTTTCTGCTGTTGTCATTTTTTGGAACATTCTTTCCTTTTAATATTGTCACAACCTTTGAGTTACCTACAAAAGATCAATTAAAACTTAAAAAGGACCAATCTTCATAAATTAAACTGAATGCACTGGTTAGATACTAAGGTTGACAAAACTAGCGAAAATATGCTGGATCTGTCCATATAAGTAGTGTAATTTATTATAGATGGATCGAGATGTTTCGTAATCTCAATCCATAGTCCATCACCTTTAAGACTATTCAGCACTAAAGCATGTTGACATTAAAACTATCGTTATCAGAACAGTAAAAGAAATTAAAAATGTCAAAATGTATTAAGAAAAGATTTCATTTATAATAAAAATCGACTGCCTCAACGTACGAGAAATTCGAAGGAAAATAATCTGTATGTTGAAAGTATCAATTATATTTAAACTACTATTTACTTTAGTAGTTTTCGGACTACAGGTGACATGCATATTTCGTTAAGAGACCTGAGAAAGGCACATTCAACTATTTATTATATGCTGTAACGTGTGATCAGCCATTTTCCTCTGTATTTCTACAGTGTGATACGACATTCCGTATAAGTATATGCCTTTTGTATCTTTATATGCAATCCGTATCAGTTTTCTAAAGCGCGTGTGTATTTACACGAGGAATATTTCACTTTTACGGAGATTTACGAATGCATCCAAGCCTTACTGAGTCACTATATTTTTAGCATCATTGCTGGATTCATAATACAGTCACACCAATCCCAAAGTGTAAACTTGCATATGATAAGTGTGCATCTGCTTAACAATGGCAACTGTAAGTTCGAAATGTGGTAATTTGCTTACCGAAAAACAGAAAATAATATCTCAGTTGGAGAGAAATGACGAGAAAGACACAGCCATACAGTGTCGCATTTCCAAGAAAAGGGAATCATAAAAAATAAAGGTACGATAACTCAGACACCAGAAATTCTACAATAATTCCAGATTCAAAATTCATCTTCCATCGCTATGAATGCTCCACCTTGAGACAGATGCTGTAGAACTATTGTTAAATTGTTATTTTATTCAATCAAGCACCGGTCTACAACCCCGTTAATAGAATCTGAGAAGTGTTTGCCAGTGACAAAATTGTCACATTCAAATCGACGCGGTCGTTCGACATATAATCTTACACATATCTCTACGCGTGTTCTTCAAACGTGTAGTTTAGTTCAAAAATAGTTCTCGGATTTTTGTTTGTTTTACAGTAACTGGCTTAATATGGTCGTAAAATAATTCTAAAAACGCTGTTTTTATAAATGATGTGGCATATAATAAACAGTATTGTATTGTGTATATACCGTATATATATAATTCTGGCGGTGATGTGACCTTAAGCAGGTTTGTTAAACTGAACTGCGTGTTTAAGTCTCATTAAAAGCCATGATCAAATATTTTTGGCTCGACATACCTGAGTGTTTCAGATGGTCAACAAAATCACAAAATCGTCCGGGAATTTTCATGTTGAGTATAAAGTCCAACATCTCTTCAACCATTTCATTTGCTGTGATCTCTTTAAAGCGAAGATGGTCACCTTAAATATAGACAATGTAAGAGTTAAGGTGGAAAACATGTAGTGAGAACTTTCCAGGACTATGTCAGTTTTTACCTTGTTTTGGCTTTTCATTAGTTAAAACATGTTCATATAATCGATAAAAGATCCTTCATGAATATGAAGTAATGAACTTCACGGAATGATAATAAACTTGGACCAAAAAGCCACCGTGGCATCAAAACGTATTAATGAATTTTTACTACATAAAACAAATGCATATTTTATCAGTACATATATCATTATACATATATTGAAATTACTTGTCACAGTGATAAAAGAGTAAATTTCAATTTATGTGAAATTTTTTGAGAAAGTCGAATAAAAAAAATTAATGTGTTTCTCAATCGATATTTTAAATAACTACAAATGTCTGTTAAGGGTACATACACCAGAAACCTGCATTTCCTTTATTTTTAACAGACAGACGAACGGACGACTGGAACAAGCAATCGAATGATGCAAGCTAACAACAAAAATAAGTATTATGACATTGGAGAGTATTGGTTTTCTACGTTCGATACCCAACTTAACCCTGGTTAATGTTAAGTTCAACCTAGCGGTTAGTAAAAATAAAAGAAGACAAAGTGCTACTGAAAGCGACGTAAACAATGGTTTTTGTCGTTTCATTTAAAGTCCGTTTTATATAAAAGTTTTTTCTTCATGTTTTTATGTTTACACAATTAAATGTACTATATTTCTCATGTTTTATTTATCATATGTAGATTTAGCTCTTTTACACCTTTCCCAGCGAACCACATCTCTGTTACAACTAGGAGACCGTACTGTTACGACAACCTATGAACTAAGGAAATTCTCCACTGTTTGGAGTTTTTTTTTCAAGTTTCAAAATCGAAACTGCAATCAAATAACAAAAAAATAGATAATGAATTACCTGGGAAAAGTCAAACGGCGACGAAAGCGAACATATTTTATAGTCGCTTAAGTATTTTAAGTTATTCAGAAATTTCCATAAAAATAACATTGACCTGCTCAGGTTTACTCCAGCATCTATTTCAGACTTCCAGACAGATCGCGGATGTGCGACATTCTAGGCGCCGCTGAGAGCCCGCGCAATTAAACAAGAAGAGGAATACCTGCTCTCCAATGTGGGGACAATTAGTTCAATAATAACTAAATAATATTTCAGGGAAACTACTTCCATCCGATCGACCGCCAAAACAGGATGCGTCTATGCCCTTAAAATCTACTACGGTATACACATTTTCTCCCTGGGAATAATTGCTGTGCGTCGTATTAATGGTTTTTAAAATGCGATTATTTAATGCCAACGTATGCAGACCAAGAAAGGAAGTCATGATTTGTGATATTCAAAAAGCGCAAAATTAGTCTATTGTGTCCTTACAATGATATAAACTGTACACTTGTATGTTTCACTACTGCACATATTTTACCGGTGTTTTAAGACATTCCACACCAAAGTGTTTAAGATCGAGGAAGTGGGGAAAAAACTATATTAGTTATTGTTTAAAAACGCTTGAAACCAGCTTTTAGCCCTTGAGTGAAAGGGGACAAACAAGTTCTAAGTTTCGGTTGCAACTCGAAACCATGATGTTTTCGTGGTGTTAGTAAAAAACAACAACTTACGATTAGTAAAATGTTTGAACAGAATTACGTCCGGCCATCGTAGGTTGGATGCAATGTACGTGAAGAATGTCTTAAGATTTGTCTTAATGGTTGTTTCTTCGTCTGATAATGGTGATTCAGCGTTGTCAATATGAGTGCCACCTCCAACGTTTCCCGACGTTTTGGATACACCGGTACATGCCATCGTATAATTATTTCCAAAACAACTGCGTCAAGATCGCTGGCAGTAAGATAACTGGAATGAAATCTCGGCATTTGAAATATAAGTATTAATCTTAATTTGTTATATTTGTGTTATAAAAATTGTCTGTCTAAAATATAAATTATAGTTTACAAAGGTAATCAATTTTGTATATTGATTCTGAGCGGTGCTTTTATTGAATATATGTAATATTATACAATTATTTACATTTTAGCTGGGAAATATGCTGTGATATTGACAAAAAGAATCGTTATTGACCGAGGCGATATCAACAGCATATTTCCCAGCTAATAAGTAAATAACTGTTTTATTACACGAACTATAAAAAGTTTTTATTTCTTTAATTATTATCTAAACTTAAATGCAAGAAAATAGTTCTCATAAAATCTTTTTGATTTTTTTTGCAGTTATTGACCTCCATTAATGTAAAAACCTTAATAAGACCTTCATTTAGCTTTAAATAAACTAGTAATTGCCCTATCCAGTGATCAAAGCCTTGATAATCATTGCTCTAGCTACAGGGAAACAAAACACCATACAACTCAAAGAATTTTATTGTGCAAAACACATAAACAACATTTGCAGGTTATTCTTTTCAAACTTTGATAGGAACAAGTTGTTGAGATTAAACAACAGGTACAACAAGTTGTTTAAGATACAATATTACAGAAATGTTTATGAAACAATCACAGCTTAAATTTAATCACCAGGTGAGTATCGCATTTCACAATATTGCATTTAACAAGAACAGTTATAAGCAGCTAATGTTTTTATACTCGTCTGAGACGAACAAATTTCTCGAAGTAAACAAATAGTTAAATCTACTTATTTGTTATTGTAGAAGTTGTAGTTTATCGTGACATTTACATGGCCTGAAATATGTGACAGCAATGGTAGGGGATAATTGTACTGCGCATACTGGTTGTACATGTAGTTCATCTGTGACATAGGCATGAAGGGAAATACTGGCTGGTGATTTGACATACTGGTAGCAGGGATGTTATGACTGGCAATATTTGGAAAAGTGGCTTCCGGTATACTACATGGTACGTTAAAAGTACTGACGCTATATCTTGCAGGGTTTTCAAAAGTATTCGTTACGGAAACACTTTCTGGGAGTCCGGCAAGAATTGTATTAAAGTCGTCATCAAAAGAATCTAAGTCATTTTCAAACTTGAACTGCCCAATATCCGACTGCTCAGATCTAGAAACTTCTTCTAAACAAGCACCAGTAGGAATATTGTCCACTGGAGGTATGTTTTCCTTCACAGGCTCCAATCCAAATCCTCTGCTAATAGTGTGGGACATCAGTCTTTTAGTATTTTGATCAGTGTAACCGGTATTTGTTTTCAGGCTCGATTCTGCTTTGTGGCCAGTTACAGCCATAATATGGCGAGTTGGTACATCTGCAGAGTCCAAAAGAGCTGTGGTTCGTGTAAACTTTAGAGAGTTGAGCTTCTACACTTAGTTTCTTCATTAAGCTGCAAAGTTTGTTATGTCCTAGACTGACTTGGAAAAGACTTGACTATCCTTTGATGGCTTGGAAAGTGGTTTTGGCCAGAGAGTAAGGCATCCAATGGGCATCATTCGACGATACCGGAGGAATGAATTCACTGGACACTTTTCATCGTGGCCTTATAAATATTGAAACAAAACAAGTATTATATAAAATGAATTGAACAGTATTATAAAAACAACTAATTAAAACAGAAATACATTTAAAATATTTTCTTTAATAAATTATAACATTTTGCAATTTTTCAATATAAGTATGTGTGAAATATTCATACCAGGAACTTCGTGCATGCTTGCAGTAGCAGTATTTGGGTCATTCCTATGGTTTTTGGTAGCCTCGTCTTTTTTCAAGTACAGGTAGCGTGAGCACGAAATCCTTAACAGTGAGGTTTCTGAAAGGAATGTGTTATGATTTAAATAAAAGTGAGTTCTAAATTGGATCTTCCAAAGTAAAGAGATGAAAGCTTTTAATGCAGCATACACCATATCGGCCCCGGCGCCCAAAATGAATAAGGATGTCGACGAAGACCTTCTTCTGTAGCATCACTGGGTTTGACACATCTAAATAGTCGTATAATTTCCTCAAATCTTCTGATTCGATGAGGGGATTATGGTCAATACACCTCCACCTTGCCTTTTGATTTCCGCTGACATGGCTTTGAAACTTTCAGTACTCTTCGGGAACTGCTTAGAGACATTCACAATGTCCACATTTGCCAGGAACCTATTTAGTCCATGACGAATGGCTTTAAATGACGAATTTTTGTATACACCTCCACATCACTTTCTCATTTCGAGATAAAACTTCGACAAATCCAACTGCTCCAATGGAAAATCTTCAAAGTCACCTTGCAAAAGTTTTCCCTTCAGATAAGACCTGAATACACTTACGGCCACTTTAGTTGCCTGTTTCGTCGACTTAGAATCTTTATCTTCTATCAATTTCTTGTACTGGTCATCAGAAATTGTTGCAAAACGCGACATTGTTTACATCGTTAATACTTTTCGTCTGGGACGAGTATCCCACAATGCGTACAATTCTACGCAAGTTTTGTAGATGCGCGTGCATAATTTTGATGGAAATTTCGCATTCTATTAATAGACCGGTCAATATCAGCGAAAGCGGGTCAATATCTATATTTATTGACTCGACTATTTATTTATTTATTTTTATTTTATTTTATTTTTTTTTTTTTTTTATTATTTTTTTTTTTGGGGGGGGGGGGGGGGGGGGGAGGGGCGTGACCAATCGTGTTGCGTCTATTTATAGTTCATGTAATAAATTAAAATTATTTCAAGTTGGACAAACAACAAACATGTGTGACTGTGGCTGGAAGGCGACAGGGTACAGCTTATAATGTAAGGGAACAAATGTGTCAATCAATAAAAAATATTTGAAAATGATACAGACTAGTGTTAATCTAAGCGCTTGGAAGCGCTGTTTGTATGGCGTAAGTTTCACCGTGTACGCGATTACAGGTGTGCAAACAATGGTCAAAATTATTCCGTAGTAAATCAAATTTACAACGCACTGAAAATTGGAAAGCAGGCAAAAGCGCCCCATACGGTCCATATCACAAGCGTTATCAGGTCATATTTTTACCAAAACCATGCATCACTAACTCATACTTTCATTATAGCATGCATTTACCAAAACCAAGCATTATCATGTCATACTTTTTACAACGTGGCTACGTTAAGTAATGATAATCCGGCAGCTGGATATGGTTTCCGCGCACCCCCCCCCCCCCCACACACACACACCGACTTTTTTTCATGGGTACCAAAATGTTCGTTAGGGTGTCTAGAAACAGAATCTCTAATGTACTAAAAAATAAACTAATTTGGTCTATATGAGAACTAATGGTTTCCATGGCAACTAGCATAAAATTGTGAAAGAAGGGTATTTTTTGGGGAAAAATGCTTATAACTTATGGTACTCAATTAAAGGTTATTGGATGGCCATTATGGTCATACGTCAATTATGCAAATTAGCACTTATGAATATTCATAAAATTTCATGAGACTCTTAAAAAAGACTTTATTTTTGAAAAATTCTTTTAATTTAAAAGCAATTTTAAAACAAACTTAACAGTTTTTCAAGTTATATACATACCACTACTTGCCAAACAGATGTTGGTCTTAGTTTCATATGATTTGATTCATTTTGTGGTTTTTATGAATTTTTTATTTATTTTCATCAAAATTTTGCTTATTCAATCTAAATGCATAATTTTGCTAGAAGTCTGCTCATTACTAACTATAACTTTGAAGAATAATTTTTGTATCATTCCTTAAGTGGAGGCTTAGATTTGAAATAATTAATTATGCAAATTAGCCAATTTGAATATTCATATATCTTAATGAGAATCTAAAAATAGACTTTATTTTTTTTTTAAATTTATTAGATTCTTTTTATTCAAAAGCAATATTCAACTAAACACAACTGTGTTTTTTTTTCAAGTTATTTACATACCCCTACTTATTATTAATTAGTTTCATTCAAATTTTGCTTGTTCAATCTTAATGCCTTATTTGGTTAGAAGTCTTATAACTAGCCATAACGTTGAAGAATAATTTTTAGATCATTCCTGATGTGGAGGCTATAACTATATGAACTTAGATTTAAAATTATTAAATATGTCAATGAACCAACATGAATATTCAGTTTATTCGTATTAATGAGAATCTAACGATAGATGTCAATTTTGACAAGTCAATTATAATTTATTTCATTTAAATGTCATTTTTGAACAAACTGTACTGTTTTAAAATTTTAGTATCCGCCCCCTCTTTCTAGGTGTAGATGAAAGTTTCTAGTAATTGTTCTATTAGTGATTTTATGCTACACCTTCAAATCCTTATAAACTAGGTAATAATAATTTATTGAAATGGAATAGGGTTAAATGCTTAAAATTGTTTTTGTTACGTGTTTAAATTATTTCTCTGATTTTCTCAATGAACTACATAATTTTCTATCATTTTCAATTTCACTTTATATTGACATTTAATATTGTATTATGCTCTTTTAAGACATTTATTGCCATTTGTTCACTGTGCAAGGCCTTAAATGGTAAAATCTGTAAATTTTTACTATTCAATGTGGTGAATTCTCTTTTACTAACAGTATAATACATTGATATGTCCAACACTTCAAAACATTTGTGGACAACTCCTTTGCATGTTTTAGGGTACCTTTCCCCGATATTTCCTAGATGGGCAAATCCATATCTATTTACGCAACAAACATGTCATTTTATTTTGGAACAATGTAATGCTTCAGTTTTCCTACTTACCGGTATTCAAAAATTAACATTTGTCACATCATGTCACATTTAGCATCAATATGTGCTGTCTTAAACTATTTTCTGCTTTAAGAATGCAGGTATTCATTCTATCAGAAAACAATTATTAGGTAAATGCCAATTTTAATGTTAAGATTTATCTTTGTGATTTTCCTGTCAGTTGTGGGCCAGTGGCATCAATTCTATCTTATCCCTCAGATAAGATCGTTTTAATTATCGAACACTATAAAATGTATACATTTTGTGTAATCTGGATATATATACACATAAAATATAATCAAGATAACGTGACAATTTTACATTTCAGTTTTATTGACAATTATATCATAAGAAAAATGACAGGATTAAAATAAACAATTTTGGACTACTGTATTTTTACCAAACTTCTGCAAAATCAACTGCATAAATTAAACTTTATATCTCAATTTATTAAATAATGTATAACTGTGTTATAACCATTGGTGGTCAGGCAGTTTTGTGTGCTCATTTATAGCAATTTTGACTTTTTTTTCAACATTGGACTTAAAACCCCCAGACCTGACACCCTCAGAATGGGCCACCTTACATGAATAGAAAACAAAATTGCAGGACATTTTAAAGTCGTGTCATTTTATGGAAATCATCAGAGGGCTTTATTTTCTGGAAACATATCTGTAGGCCACTATGATATGCTTTGGCAGACTGTCACTGTATTAAATAAATTAAAATATAATAAATGCATCATGCACCGAAATGTAGATGTGACACCATCTGGGCGATACCAGATATTGATTTCAGTTACTAATCTCAGTTGTTGAACACATTATGGAACACCAGGTATACCAGAACTTTGTAGATCAATAAAAATGCTATCAATTCTATATAATAAACAACATTTTCACCTAAAGTGCAAACTTTAGTTTTGTGAAACATATGTCAGATAATTTCTAGTGAATCTTCTTTTCACTTGTGTCAATACATGCACAGTAACACTTGACCTAATTTAGTGTATGACATGCATTTGAGAAGAGTAAATCGAGTATGTTTAGTACAAATTATAGTTACAGACGTCAAATTTTTATATCATACATTACTTAGTAATGTTTTCACATGCCTTAAAATAATCAAGGGACCAAAGTCACTCGTGATATATACGTTTAATTAATTTTAAAAGGCCTTAAAAGTATCTGTACTCTAATATATCACCTTCAGAAAATTAAATTCTTTAATTATAACTCCGCATGGAAATATAATCTTAATTAATGTACTAATCCATGTCTACCTTTTAACTTCTACTTGTATCTGTTGTCCCCAATGAACCAGATTTCTTTTTAAAGTATGCTTTACTTTAAGCTTGAATGAAGCAATTGTCTTTTCTTAAATCTAAACAAAAGGCTAAATAAAGAATAACAGATGTGTTATCTGGTTGAGTCCATATATAATTATGGTTAGACGGTTAGTCAATAGTACCATCAACTGAAAAGCTAAAAATATTAGACACCAGAAGAAAAGTATTGTTTTATTACATCAACTGGACCATATTTTTTTTATTTAACATTTTGCTTTAGTTCACTATATTACATATAAGAATTAGACATTGCAATTGCAAAATTATTACAAAAGAACATTTATTTTAGACCTAAAAAGACATTCAAGCATTTAATATTGGAAGAAATTATTGTTTTCCATTTTTAAGGAGACATTTTAAAAAGCTCTATAACATTGTATGGTTAAAAAATTTAATAAATTAATTATCAAGAGAAGTAAAAAAGATATAATGAATTTATTATCATGAGAAATAGCTACTACTAGTATGCAATAGACCTGTTTTAAATAATTATAAGAATGTGACTTAGAAAAAAGATACAGAAATTAAAAAATATAAATTCATTTTACCTCTTAGTTAAGATTCATGAATATTTATAAAGGCTTACTTGCATACCTATTAATTTCAAATCTTGGCTTAGTGATAGTCTCCAACATTATTCTTCAAAGTTATGGTAAGTTATAAGCAGACTTCTAGCAAAATTATGCATTAAGATTATAAAAGCAAAATTTGGACGAAAATCAATAAAAATACATCATAAAAATCACAAAATGAACCAAATCATATGAAACTTAGACCAAATTGTGTTAGATAAGAAGTGGTATATAAATAACTTAAGGTTGAGTCTGTTTTACAAGAACTTACAACTTTTCAAAAATAAAGTCTGTTTTATATTCATTATTGCTAATTTGCATAATTGACATATGGCCATAACGGCCATTCAATAACCTTTAATTGAGTGCAAGCTGTATACTTCTATCACTATTTTTTTTTTTGAAAAGTTACAAGAATTTTTCTAAATATACCCTCCTATCACAATTTCATGATGGTTGCCATGGAAATCATTAGTTCTCATATAGCCCAAATGAGTTTATGATTGAGTACATTGGAGTTTCTGTTTCTAGACACCCTAACGAACATTTTGGTACCCGTAAAAAAAGTCTAAAGGGGGTGGTGGTACGCGGTAACCATATCCAGCTGCCGGACTATGATTATTAGCGAAAATAATAAGAATAATTATAAATGAAATATTAAAGATATGTTTTTGAAAATTTACCCCCATTTTCCATCTCCCTCTCTCCCCTTTTCTCTCAATCGTTTCCCTCGTTCTTACAATATTGTGGTGGAACACCGGTTATAGCATGTATTTATTCTACTTTCGCTTTCTATTATCTAAAACCAGGTTGGGGTCGTTTATTCATTAAGTTTCAGGGTGCCCGAATGATGTGACTTTTACATTTTTGTGCATTTTCACCAGTCGACCATACAGACTATCCTGGTTTATTTTTCTCAGACAGTTTTTAACATAATAGCGTTTATTCCTGATTGTTTTGTTAATATTTACGTAATCAATTTCACAAGGGTTTGTGTTGTTTTTTTGCAACATTGTGTAAAATGGCATTCAATACTTTAAAACGTACACAAACTAACATTTGTATTTCTCATTGCTCGCCGAAACAGGCGACATCTTGGCCAAGAAACTTTGGAGACACGCGGATAAAAAAAATATTAATTACTCATGGCTAAATTTAATATTTGTGCAACCATCATAAATCGTCAAAATGCGTATTGATATAAACAAAAGTAACAAACAAATAACTTACTTGTACCTTCTAACGCATCCATACAATGAAAGAAATAACTGCTTATGTCGAATTAAGATTAGCTTTTAAAAAATATGACATTTTGAAAAATATGACAGCAATTAATGAACTAAATGTGGGAAATTTGTATGTTTATTAATAGTACACAATTGTACCTACTCGGCGATCTCCGGCAAGCTTCGGATATATCACATTCGGATATTACGTAGAGGACGGAATTACCCGAGGAGTTCCGTGAACAGTACATTCACGACGAAATTCGACGGAAAGGTACGGACATTTTCGAAATACAAGGGGAATAATAAATCACGACAATTTCAGTTAATAGTTTATACAAAGTCCGACCTCTAATTAACAGGTTACCCTTAGTTGGACTGATCATTTTCACTCTATTTACGCGTATAGATATAACTGTTTATATTGTAACTAAAATGAATCAGATTTAGACAAAAACTACTAGATTGTTTTTCCTTGCGAACATTGCGGATTGGATATAAGGTGAAAGTCCATTTAAGAATCCATGCTCAACATAAATGAACAATGCCTCATAGCGCTTGATCTAGAGCAGAAGAATTTGCGTCGATGTGGCACGAATGTTCCTTGCCCTAATGGGCACGGACTGTTAAATGTCTATTGATTAACATATTAATAGAAATAACTTAAATAACACATTTAACAAGTTTTGTTCTAATCTATAAAAAATAGCAGGCAAGACTGACATCTGCCAAGTCCCAAGTGGTAAGACTGAAGTGGCAATTCATAACTGAAATATTCATAAATGAAACGTCTCAAGTGACAAGTGATTATACAGAAGTGACATTTTACTACATTTTCTATGGAAGTCCGTTAGGGTCAAAGCGTTATAGGCTAGGTCCTATGGCTTAGTTCTTTTGTTTTATTTATTACAAGAGAAAACAGGGGCAAAACAGAAGAAACGTGGCAAAACAATGGCGGAAAACTCAGTCATTCTTCAAGGTCCGGTCTATGGTTGCACTTATCAGAACGGGCAATTTTGTTAGTCCCATTTGTCCGTATATTTTCAGATACGTTTGACAAACATGATCTTTAATCTGAAGTGCCCTTGTCGGGCTTTCATAGAACCAATTTTGTGACAAGATTGTATCTCCTCGACACGGAAGTTAAATTGTACGATGAAGGTACGGCCCGGCAGATTGTCTACATTTGTCTTGAGTGTATTCAACTGATAACTTGATAGTTACGTTTGTAAATACATGTAATTAGAATAAAATCCTATTATAAAAATCATTATTTTTACTAAAATGTTATTACAAATAAGGAAAGCTGCAATTTTCTGAGCGTAAAAAGTTGCATAACTGTGTATCAGTACTGAACACCAAAAACATTTAAACATATACATGTTATAAAGATGATATAAATCAATTTGAGACTCTCATCTGTAAAATTCTGTTGTTGTTAGATGTTGCTTTTTTGTTGCTTTTTTTGTTTGTTGTTGTTTTGCTGTTGTTTTTGTTTGTTTGTATGTTTGTTTGTTTGTTTATAGATAAGATCCTCTCTGTGAGGTCAGGTGCCAGTAAATTCAAGTATATGTATTTTTCATTACATCTAACATTTAAACCATTAAACTTCCTCTTGCAAATTTATCACTATGTAAATGTGCATACAAATTTTGGTCAGTTTTTAAATAGGTTTTTTTTCTTTGTGTGTCTGTATGTGAAATTGAATAACTTTCGTTACGTTCCCTTTTTTCCCCTTGCTCTGCGGTTTAATAAACTCCACGTGTCTAATGAAAAACGCAGAAAACCAATGGTTCATTTTTCGCATGCCTCATGAACAGGAAAGTTTGGGGTTATAAATAAGCTTGATATTTTTGCTATTTTATTTTTTCAATTTGTAATTATATCAACTAAAACACAACCAGATTTACACACAACTTCTCAGTATTATACAATCTTATTATGAAAATGTTCTATTTGTCAGCGCTATATTTGTTCCACGTGATCACGGCCCGAGTAACTGAAGGATTGTAGATGGGACGATCAAACCAAACGACAAAAGACAGACATATGTTGGGACTATTAAAGCCAGTGTGACGGCATCTTCCGAAGTCGTGCAAACTGACAAAAGTATTTATTTGCTTTTGTCAGGAGTGGGTAGAGTTCCATTGAATATATTTTATTTTGTAAATAAGCATGTATTCATAAAATGATCCATCATAGGCGATATCTTTGGCAGAGAAAATATGACAGTATGAACAATGATTCATAATAAGTTACATTTATTCCCATCAATAAATGAAATTGTACAATCAAAATCGATACATAATATGCAGTGATGTATATACTCACATAGCTCACACCCTTTAATGCGCATGTAATGTTATGACCAAAATGTAACAATCAATGATTGTAACATACAGGTATACGTTCATATATTTAAGGAGGCTACAAAACAGAGTCATAATTGGCCAACGACAGCATTAAAATAGAAACGTGAAATAAAAAAAAATACTTTATAAAAATACTTCAATTAATAACACGAATTAACGAATGTTCTTGTATACAACTAATTAGTTAACATGGTAAAGATTCGATACAGTTAAATTATTTAGTATTGTGTCATGCTGAACTCGCACCTTTATACTTGTTACACACGTTTATAAACTTAAAACTAAAACAAACACCAATGGTTATGTTGAGATCATCAGATAAACAATTTCATGATAATCTTATTTCCCTTGAGATCTTTATCTGGTGAAGAGAACAGGAGACTTTGTCTAGATGAAAAACGAACGATGTAAACCGGTGAGACTGAACCTTTGTGGTGAAAACAACACACATGCTTTTGAGCAGTGAAACACACAAGAAAGGTATACAAATTGGTGGTGGGGCAGTTTAACATATGGCTTGTCATGAAAAAAAGTAGCTAGAGACAGTAATATGATATTAAGTGTGGTTTTATAGTTTGTGCTTAAAAAACCATTTAAGACACGAATCTCATCTTCTTGTTGCATACTATTGTGTATGAAAACAGAAAACGTTGAGATCATCCGAATGACTTTACCTACTACAACCAAAACCCGTACAAAGTCATTTGGTAACAATAACATGCCATCTGATAATTGTGGCTACAGACTTAGTGCTAGCATATAGTGCAGATCCTGATCAACTGGTTCAACGTCTGAGCGACTTGATCTGGTTGTACAGTACATGCTGATGGGAACCGAGGCCTGATTAACCCATGACTGGTAATACAACAGGTTCGGGTAAGACAAAAGTTCAGGTAATAATTTGATAACATTTAGAGGTTTATCACAAAAATCACATAAAGAAAAACTGACTGCAAATGTCAGTTTTCAATAAAGTACCAATCGAGCTGTGCTTAACATGTACATACACTTCAAAAAGTGCAAATTTTTAAACCTTATTCAAAAAGTATATTTCAGAAGCTTTTAAGCAAACCTCAATAATTATATTTATTAATGATGTCGTATACATATCTTAAGGCTATCAGAAAGGAGTAAAAAGTTTTCAACCAGTAACAATTACTGGCATTTGCGAAATTTCACTTTAAAAGTAAAAAGTTTTACCCAAAACCAATTACTAAAGTTTAAAAAAAGTACTTCTAGAAGTTGTTGTCGTTGTGTGTTTTTTATAAAAAAGCGACATATTTTTGAAAACGTTTATGTTTATCTTACTCGCTCTTAACTAAAATTAGGAAAACAAAGTCATAATTATAAGGCTGTAAAGGCTATAATAAAATTTTTCATTAATCTGTTTTATAATAGCATTACAACTTTAAATGACCGAGTCGCTACATATGCCGTTATCAATAAATTAAATATTATTTTGAATATAGACATGCACATATAATTGACACAATTTGCACAACTCAACAAAGTCTTAAATATTATTGTCAATAAAATTGTTGTTTATTATGCAGGGGCGGATCAAGGATTTTCCGAAAGGGGGGGGGGGGTCCAAATTCATCGAGCGGCCTGGGATGGGGGTGGGGCTTGTTTGGGGCATGCTCCCCCAGAAAACGTTTTAAAATGTAGCAGCCAAATAGAGCCATTTCCTGCATTTTGAGAAGCTACTAAAATCTTTACCATTAATCCAAACTGTTTGTATATTCGTCGACAAAGACAATCAATAGTATTTTTCAGGGGAAGTGGGGGGTGGTAAAATTAAGCAAGAATTATAGGTACGAGTAGTGTCAAGGAAACTGGAGGCATGGTCCCACAGGGAGAGTGTTGATATCTACAGGCCATCATAGAAAAAATATTTCGTGTACAAATAGTTTCATTTTAATGCATTTTAAAAACATTTTACTTGTAAATGCTGACTGTTCCTATCTGTAGCCCTGGACACATGTAATGGTAAAAATACCGCCATGGAAGGTAATTATTTTTAAATTCCCAAGGGATCGGGACCCGTACCCGCTAGATCCGCCCATGTTATTTACATGTTACCATGGTTTAACAACCGCATATATTATGATGAAATATGTACACAAGGTGTAAAAAACTTGTGTTTTTATACTTTCTATATAACTTTAAGAATCATTAATTCATACGAATAAATTGTTTATTTGCATATTTAAAAAACTAAATACATCAAAATAAAGTTTTCCGCACAATTACAATAACCTTAAACAGGAACACGTGTACGTGCATCTTCGACAACTTATAAGGCCGACTTGTATTACTGTACAAAGAACCATTCACTTGAGCAAACGCATATTATATTATACGAGACGATCTGTCTCTGTCATCTGACCTCGTCTTGAGTTATTGATATCCCAGGTATAGGTTGTTTGTTTGTTTGTTTATTGGGTTTATCGTCCCACCAACAGTATTTCAGTTATCTGGAGACGGTGTCCACTTGAAGCGGATATAGTGCTGCCTTCACTGTGTATAGCATGCCGTGAACACCTGGCATGATACCACACCCAGTCACATTATCCTGACACCGGGCCAACCAGTCGTGGAACTACCCTTATATTTGCTTGAGCGTTAGCAAGGGAGCTATACCACTACCATTTTTAACGACTTTGGTATGTCGCGGCCCGGGATCGAACCCGGGGCCTCCCGTACCTGGAGCCGACGCTCGGTATAGGTTGTATCCGACAGTTTGGACCATGTTGTTTTTTTCTCTCAGGCAACGGAATAGTATTGTTACCTATTTTAGGTGAAATCACTATCGTGCTTATTTATAGAGTTGGGTAATATTGGACATTAAGAGTGATTTGTTTCTGAATTGTACTGTCTAACAATTGAGGCAATCTTACGAACAGCCTTTACTTAAACTTAAGTGTGAGTTCATGCAAAATGTACGCTCCAGGACAGCGTAAAGATGTTCTTCTATGTATTAGATATAGGCAAACTGTTTGATGCCATCTTTACACAGTCCACTCTCCAGCGCCATCCGTTTCAACGTCTGACGCCTGTATCTCTACATCTGTCCCAGGATTGAGTTTAGTTGACATTCTCTGGAGTTTATTTAACACCATTAACTGCTCACCCGATTGTGTGCTTATTTCAATCGTTTTGCTTTTATCTGGATTGATAGGTTTTGTAGCATTAACGTTCAGGCGTTTATCGTCATGTAACGTTCCGGTAGAGTTTGCGTCATCGACACCCTCAGGCACTAGTTCATCATGGAGTTTGGTTTTGATTTGATTGTCAATTAACTTCATGTCATTTTCTGTTTTAAGCATGACCTTCCCTACACACTTCGATTCATTCCTGGACTTTGTAATCTCAAAAGAGCTTGGTAAACTAGTTTGCCGATGGTATGATCCTTTTCTTATCTTACTTTGAGATGGATACCGAGTCATTCTCATCTCTGACTTCACTTTTAATAGTCTCTTTTTCACTCTTTTAGTTTCAAATGCATCTTCTTCAATATCGGCTTGAGTGCCATCGTCATCTGTGTGCGATTCATTTTGCGAACGTTCATCGCCAGGAAATGAGGACATTTCAGCAGTGCTGCCATCTGGACTACTTGGCTTACTGGCTGATATTGACATCATTGACTCTTCCCCTTCTGACGACTGTATAACCGTACTTGCATTACTTTTGCTGCTATAGAACACAGGTCGCTGGTTTTTATTTGCGTTCCCGTTGGCCCCTGTCAAAGAGTAGGCATTTAAGCTTTGATGTTCATCTGCCATTGGAAGAGAATTCATCGATTCTAACTGCTCATCATTTGACGCAATAAATTGTCCGGATCGGTGTCGAGTGCGGCCATGCTCGGCAGGTTCACTGCAAGTGGTATCAAGATAACAACTTTCACCCATAGTAGCTGTGAACTCGGTCTGGTCTTTGGTGAACGCTTCTTTGTTTGCATAGATTTGGTCCTTTACTTTAGGATCAAGCGAACCATAATGGTCGGTATCAGACGTATCTATGTCTGAAAGATTAGGCACATTCATTCGTGGACATTCCGATAAGTCCGAGTGACTTCCACTAAAAGAACCATGTCTGGTTCTATATGTTCTGTTTTTGTGGCAGGTACATTCCAGTGGCAATTCTGATGGCATTTGTTTCAGAATTGTTGTCAAGTCTCTATATTTTGCTTCAAGAGATTCGGTCAATACAAGTTTAGCGGTAGCAGGTTGTTTGGCTGTATTTATACACGTTATGATCCTTGTCCAATTGACCTGTCTGTATCGATGCACATTTTCGGTCTCAGTCATATAACTGTGTAGGTCATCACTGATAATATCTTGTTGAAAAAGGGAATCTGCAATATCTTTCACAGCTACCATTTTAACCATCAAACAAACTGCACACTCTTGAGCTAAACTCTGGGTCTTTATATTTTCAAGAGACTGTTTTATTTTTTCAACAATGTACGGTTTGTCTTCTTCAATAAGTTTTAAGAAATGTTTGATCTTGGTTGGACCACGGCCCATGAGTTTCTTTACCAGAGTTCTTGCTTGGTCCTTTGTCGTAGGGAGACCTCTAATATATTCACACTCGTCCTCACTGAGACAGTCTTGTTCAATGAGCTTGTCTAGCAGCAGGCTGGAGGAAACTGTCAACTCGTTCAATAACATGATCATGTTGGCTTTCACCGCGGCAGGAAGATGGACTAAATCAGTGGTTTCGTTGTCTACAAAGCAAAACATAGAAACATTTGTTTACACATGTACACAAACATATTAGTGTTGGTTAGATTACAGCTTGTTCATATTGCATTTTGTAATACTAGATATAGTGAATATACTTAAGATTTACAGTCGCAATTCTATGAAAATTTTGGCCGTATAATACACATTCATATACATTCATTCTGGCTCAAAAGCAATGATAATGTAGATTGGTGATGATGATTTTAATGATGTTGACTGGGATAATAAGGATGATTGTTGGTGCTGGTGCTACTGCCACCGCCGCCGCTGATGACGATGATGATGATGATGACGATGATGATGATTTACCATTTAACGAACTAGATATTTGTCGATTCGGTTGTCTTTGAGTCTTTCTTTTCTTTTTTTTTCTCGTAAGACGATGCAGAATGCGAAGCATGTGATCTTGCACAGCGAGGATGGCTGAATTCTTTTCATCTGACATTTTAGCCTTCATCTTAAGTTCATGGAGATCATTTTGAATGAACTTCAGATGCTGGATAATTGTGGTCTGAAACATGAAGAAAAGATAATAGTTGTGACGATGAGACATAAAACAAAGCGCGCATGAAAAGGAACGGACGGAGCGCAAGATCGTTAGGAAGGTGTAACCCAGTCATTGTGAAGCAAATCGTGAAAGCTCAGGACCATTCGGAAGGTGTAACCCAGTCATTGTGCAGCAAACCGGAAAACTTCAGGACCGTAAGGAATATGTAACCCAGTCATTGTGCAGTAAACCGTAAAAGCTCAGGATAGTTTGGAAGGTGTAACCCAGTCATTGTGCAGTAAGCCGTGAAAGGTCAGAACCGTTTGGAAGGTGTAACCCAGTCATTGTGAAGTGAACGGTGAAAGCTCGGGATCGTTAAGAAGGTGTAACAAAGTCCTTCGCACCTAACCGTGAAAGCTCGAGACCGTTTGGAAGGAGAAATCCAGTCAGTATGCAGTGCAGCAAACCGTGAAAGCTCGGGATCATTTGAAAGGTGTAACCCTGTCATTGTGCAACAAACCGTGAAAGCTCGGGACCGTTAGGAAAGGTTAACCGTTGTGAAGTAAACTGTTAAAGCTTAGGGCCGTTCGAAAGGTGTAACCCAGTCATGGTGCAATAAACCGTGAAAGCTCGGGACTGTTTGGAAGGTGTAACCCAGTAATTGTGCAGTAAACTGTAAAAGCTCAGGACCGTTAGGAAAGTGTAACCCAGTCATTGTGCAGTAAACCGAGAAAGCTCAGAACCAGTGAGAATGTGTAACCCGTTCATTGTGCAGTAAACTCTGAAAGCGCAGGACCGTTAAGAACGTGTAACTTAGTCATTGTGCAGTAAGCCCTGAAATATTAGGTCCGTTTGGAAGGTGTAACCTAGACATTGTGCAGTAAACTGTAAAAGCTTAGGACCCTTTGGAAGCTGTTACCCAGTCATTGTGCAGTAAATTGTGGAAGCTCACGACCGTTAGGAAGGTGTAACCGACCAAGTCATTGTGAACGAACCTGGGAAAGCTCGGTACAGTTTGGATGGTGTAACCCAGTCATTGTTATAAAAACCGTGAAAGCTCAAACCCGTCTAAAACGTGCAACCCGGTCATTGTGCAGTAAGCTATGAAATATAAGCACCGTTAGGAAGGTGCAACCCAGTCAGTGTGCAGTAAACTGTGAAGGCTTAGGACCGTTAGAAAGGGGTAACCAGCCATTGTGCAGCAAACCGTGAAAGCTCGGGACCGTTTTGAAGGTATAATCCATTCATTATAAAGCAGACCATGAATGCTTAGGACCTTTTCGGTGATGTATTCCGGTCACTGTCCATTAAACTGTGAAAGCTTAGGACCGCTACGAAGGTGTAACCTAATCACTGTGCAGCAAACCGTGAAAGCTCATGACCGTTTTTCAGTCAATGTGCAGTATACCGTGCAAGCTTAGGAGCGTTTGGAAGGTGTAACCCAGACATTGTGCAGTATACCGTGCAAGCTAAGGACCGTTTGGAAGCTGCAACCCAGTCATTGTGCAGTAAATCGTGAAAGCTGACGACCGTTATGAAGGTGTAACCGACCGGGTCATTTTGGACAAAGTCCGTGAAAGCTCGGGACAGTTTGGAAGGTTTAGCCCAATCATTGTTCAATAAACCGTGAAAGCTCAAATCCGTCCGGAACGTTTAACCCAGTTATTGTGCAGTAAACTGGGAAAGCTCGGGATCGTTTTGAAGGTGTAACCCAGTCATTATGCAGCAAACCATGAAAGCTCAGGACCTTTCGGAAGATGTAATTCAGTCACTGTCCAGTAAACTGTGAAAACTTAGGACCGTTAGGAAGGTGTAACCCAGTCATTGTGCAGCAAACCGTGAAAGCTCGGGATCGTTTTGAAGGTGTACCCCAGTCATTATGCAGCAAACCACGACAGCTCAGGACCTTTCGGAAGATGTAATCTAGTCCTTGTCCAGTAAACTGTGAAAGCTCAGGACCGTTAGAAAGGTGTAACATAGTCATTGTGCAGTAACCTGTGAAAACTAAGGACCGTTTGGAAGGTGTAACCCGGTCTTTGAGCAGTAAACTGTGAAAGCTCAGGACCGTTAGGAAAGTGTAACCAGTCATTGTGCAGTAAACCGTAAAAGCTGAGAACTTTTGAAAATGTGTAAACCCAGTCGTTGTTCAGTAAACTGTAAAAGGTTAGGGCCGTTAGGAAGATGCAACCCAGTCATTGTGCAGTAAACCGTGAAAGCTTAGGACCCTTTTGGAAGGTGTAACCCGGTTATTGTGAAGCAAACCGTGAAAGCTCGGGACCGTTTGGAAGGTGTAGCCCAGTCATTGTGCAGTAAACCGTGAAAGCTCAGGACCGTAAGGAAGGTGTAACCCAGTCATTGTGCAATAAACTGTGAAGGTTCAGGACCGTTTGGAAGGTGTAATCCGGTCATTGTGCAGTAAACTGAGAAAGCTCAGGGCCATTTGGAAGGTGTAATCCAGCAATTTTGCAGTTAACTGTGAAAGATCAGGACCGTTTTGAAGGTGAAACCCAGTCATTGTGAAGCAAACCGTCAAAGCTCAGGACCATTAAGAAGATGTAACCCAAATATTGTGCAGTAAACTTTAAATAATCAGGACTGTTTGGAAAGTTTAACCAAGTCATTATACAGCAAACCGTGAAAGCTCAGGACCGTTAGGAAGGTGAAACCCAATCATTGTTCAATAAACTGTGAAAGCTCGGGACCATTAAGAAGGTGTTACCCAATCAATGTTCAATAAAAGGTGAAAGTACAGGACCGTTTGGAAGGTGTAACCAGATTATTGTGCAGTTCAATGCGAAAACTCAGGACCGTGAGGAAGGTGTTATGTGCCACAGTTGTTGAGGCCAGCCCGAAAGAAAAAACTTAAGGCAACGAACGATCCACAAACAGACGATAAAAAGGGTTGTGCCCTCCCTGCCCCTCCTAACCTGCACGTAGTTATCAATCATTTTAAAATATTCCAGGTCTCTTATAAAACATTTGACCACATTTGCTTGTAGCGAATAACTAAAACTTAGAATAATGTTATGAATTTATTAGCATCTTCCACCTTAATTGTTATCTGTGATAACTACAATACATGACTTGGAAAGCCTGTGTACATTAAAGGCAGATTTAGGCGGCTTAACTCTTATCATGCTATAAGCGAGACAATCAGGCTTTTGAAAATATTGTAAATCCAGATCAGTTATCCCCCGACGTGAGATGTCCATAACGAGCTTCACAATACGGTTGAGTCTCAAGCAATATATCTTATTGCATGTAGTTTTTGGTCGGTGTCGCTTGCGACAGTGCCCAGAGTTATGAGAAAGCAGAATTTCGGTGACACGAAAGACTGGCCCTGCATGACCTTTATTACTCATGGCCAGTCTTTATGCGTGGAGAACAGTTGTGCTAATACATAAACATAAATATATCAAATGGGATTAGACGTGTCAATTGTGTCCAGGCATGATTCACGTGTCAACAAAAATGTTGTAATCCATTTAAAAAAAATCAAGTGGTTATATTGTGTAATGCAGATATACATTATTTTGCAGGACCGAGAGCTTTATTGACTATGCATTATCTACTAGGCCAAAGTATTTTCCGTGTCCCCCGCGAGGTCTCACTGCTTTCTGTGGCAGAGGTTATTCCTATCAGCTATGGTGGCTGAGCCCATAGCATCTCAGTCTAAAATTACCGCGCGCGTTCAGAAAATAATTGTGAAACCGGGATTTAGATTCAGATTACACGGGTGAAGTGTCGACAAAATAAATAACTGGGAGCAAAATTGTGAGCTTAGTATTTTGGTCGCGTCCAGTAGCATTATGAGCATTTATCTTAAACCTTACTTTAGATAAAATGCAATCATATTCAAATTGGTGTATGTTGAATAAAATAATTCATACTATTGAATACGAGTGACTGTGTCGAATATTTCGTCCCTCTAAAGCATTATATATATTTTTAGAAGACGTGTTGTTGTTTTTTGCAGCTGAATACTTACCTTCTATTAATGCATTGTGCATTTGAATTACCACGAAATCATTTTAAGTGACAATTTTCCATACCTTTAATCGCTTACTGAATTAAACTTGCACCGCACAAACAGCACTTTTCAGCGCTTTGGTTAGCAAATGGCCTGTATTTGGTTGTGCATATAAATAAACAAAGAAGGATACGGCCTAAGCGATAGCTGCAGAAAATTGACACGCATTCTTTTATAACACATTACACACATCAGCTCTCGAAACGTCGTCTGCAGTTGTTGTGTGTCTTCGGCAATGTGTGTCTTCGGTAATCATGTTCTCTATATACTTACTGTGTTTTATATGGAAACATCGGCTGAAAATTACATTTAGTTTTATCGCAGATATATTTCCCAACATTCACATTTTTACAGCATAACGCGCAGTGATATATTATGTCAAGTGTGACTTTGGCTGATTGTTTTAATCCATATCATAAAATAACATATAGATATATAAAGAATATTACTTTGAAATAAAATAATATTTACCTTAATTTATTTTGTTTTTTTTTAATATCTAGGATCTAGTATGCATAAAAAGGAGAGAAAAATATTGTGTACTGGTGGTGTTAACGCTGTTGCTGCTATTGTCACTCTCCAAACCTTTCTTCGTGTGTTACGATGTGTTATGATGTTCAGTTGCGCTGTATTCGAATGTTGTTTTTAAGGGTATGAAAAGTGTCTAGAGGTGAAACTGGCGTTGCTATTGTCACCATACTTAATTTTGTTTTTTGGGTTTAACGTCACATTTTCAATCTTTATGATATGCGGGGATGGGGACGCACGTAGCAGACAGTCTGTTTTATAACTCCCTAATCTCCATACCGCGTGGGTTCGAGTCCCGTTCGGCGCGAAAACTTTGGAAGGTCTTACATCTGAATTGAGAGGCCTTGGGGGAAACGGCTGACTGTCGCCATAATGACCATAACTGTATGCAATGTATAATAGACCGTCTGTATATAAAAATGTTTGCTGTTTGATTCAAAAGACAAGAACATACTTATTAATCTCGCCTTTTTTATCAAGAAAGCAACCTTAGTAAGAAGGAACATACGCGTTAATAATGCATAAAGTTCATTCTCTAATGCTGTTTCTTTTATTCTTTTATAATGCAAATATCACATAAAAAGCTAATATATTGTCATTATTATTTCTTCGCTTCCATATTAATAACTAAACCGGATACTATATTTGTATATTGTATTTATAATACGATGGTATACATGAGTACAAATATGAATAAAAATATGTTCTGTGTTCTGTTCTTTTAACACGGCATATTGGTACAAGCTCAACATCAACGGATGTAGATCCTTATCGGGAGCTTTGTGCGAGCGGATTGACCTGGACTTACAATATAAGCATTTTGAGCAATTCTTAATAAACAGGCTAGGAGTTATTTGAAACAGGAGGGGGGGGGGGGGGGGATGGTCTGTGTTAGTTACCGACAACTTACACTTGCGTCGGATGGCCAATGGCAACTTTCCTGCAACACATGGCTCGGAATTGGCTCGTTGTTGTTGTCCATGGTAAGATAGGGAACCTACGACTGCAAGTTAAAATCACGAAACTGGTTAGAACACATGATTGCCGAATAAATGGAGCATGTGTTGTTAAATCTTTAAAGATGGCATCCGATAATTTTGGGCCAGATTTTTTTCCTAAATGACCAAGTAAGACATTGTTATCTAAAAAGGCCCTGCTAAATGCTGTTCACTGAAGCCCAAGATCTGTGTGAACAGTCAAGTCTAAATCACTAATAGTCAAATGTATTTCCTGAATACGCTGCAGAGATAGCTTTTTTAAACTAAGATAACGACGTGACAACTTACTTTTGAGATCATGTTATATATTCATTCAAGGAATCCGCTCTGGTGTAGATATATATGTCGTTCAGGGGCGGATCCAGAAAATTTTGGTAGAGGGTATGAATCAACATACATTCAACTTTATCGCAGTAAATGCTAGATACATATACACAGTAAAGGACTCTAACTTCGACCTGAGCAGTCAATAGACAAATTTTACAGTAAAAGCTTAGTATTTTAGCTTACATATATGTGTTTTCAAAACTCTACTCTTTTACCAGGTTGGTGGGCGGGGGTGAGGGTGGGCTGGGGCGGGGGGGGTGTACATCCCCCAAGTGGTGTGTTAGAGGGTCTGAGGGCATACTCTCATAGAAAGTGTTGACGTCTGGAGGCCATATAGTGCCATTTCCGGCATTCCAGATGCTTTCAAGATCTTCAAAAAGAGTATACGGGGTGGGTCTTTTTTTACAAAGTTACTTATTTTTTATTTTCAGTGTGGGGTTGTTTTTTTCCAAGAAATATAAGGCGAAATGCGTGCTTACTCGTCTCATATGTAGCACTGGACACATATGTGTTAAAATACTATTAGTGCTATAAAGATGTAACACACCCTGAAATGTTATACAGCTTAAGTGGGTGCGATTCCCCACACACCCCACACCCCAACCCCACTTACACCAACCCATCCCCTTTACATGCAAATCACATTTGGAGCCACAAGATACATTCTGTGTTTCATTCAATCTACAACTGGATTCAGCTTATAAAACGACCTTATATGTTTTAAAAAGTAAATGGTTCTAAAAATAGTCTCATTTTAAGGCTGCTCTGACCAGTGGATCCAAATACGTCAAAAGGTAAAAGTTATCTAGGTTTTCACCATAGTAACATGATATATGTTTTTACTTAAGTTATTACTTTATTATTAATTCATACCTCGCTTCCAACTAAAAATGTCGTCTGATTAAAACGACACAACTAATGAAACATTACTACCGGACGTGCAAATTTGTTCGTTGCTTTTAAAAAACAAGTGCAAATGGCGGCCGATATTCCTTGATTACTATTATATATCTTTAGGCAGTGCTGAAGATGTAAAGGAAACGTCGTTAACTCATATATATATATATATATATATCATACTTACCTGAGTATAAGAAACAATATATCCCATTAAATAAACATCAAAACACAACTATAGAGTTTTTTATCATCTTAGAGATCACTCCGTTACGAATGCTACACAGACGACACACTTACACACTTTGTCCTATGTATGAGTCACTCGAGTACAGATAACTCCATGTTGGCCCATAACCTGCTACATCCGCAAAATTATCCTACCGACCCCTTCTTATACGCCTGCATTGATATAAATTATCACAAAAAACTCAAAAGAAAATGTTTTGACGTGTATCAAGTAGTATTTGACGATTAAAAGCATCTAGATTATCCAACTTTTTTAATTTAACTTCCTTTTAATATTTTTGATAACAAAATGGCACCTGTGTTACACTACTGCGTAGAATAAACGCCTTTAATGAATCATTACTGCTGTTTAGAAAATACCCTAAAATGTCATTTTATAAGTTTAAAAATAGTATATGGTAGCCGCCGTGGTGGTTTTAAATGAATGTAATACATTTATATGTATGTTTACACAAAAAATAATTATATAGTAACCCTCACTTTTAAGCTTACTTGTTTATCCATCCATCTTTCTAATCTATCTATTTATACTATTATATATGTATTATCCAATTTGAGGCGCCCGTGACATAGTGGTAGAGTCGTCGATTTGTAACTCCTCTGACTGCTTAGCCTCTAACCGCGTGGGTTCGAGTCCCGTTCATTTGGGAAGGTATGCCAGCTGCCTTTTGATGCGCCGGTGGTTCTACCCAGAAATTAGTCTGGGATCTTCCTCCACCAAAAAGCTGTACGTTGCTATAATGATCATATTTGGTCGCTGCAATGTATTTCAAAAACAAAAAGAAAAACCAATCTATACATCTCTTCCTGTTTTTTTTCTCCCGATCGTCTGTCTGCTGTCTGCCTGCCCGAGTCCGCCCCCGAATTAGGGACGCTTATCAGAGTGACTTAGTGACAAAGTCTCTTTAATCATAAACACAATGAATACCAGATGCAAATATTAGCTTTGGTCGCTCGATTTTGTTTGGTATCATAGCCCTTTCTAAAAGATTGTGTTGTATTAAAATTGACAGAACCCTACGTGGTGAAACGGTTTTTCTTGCTTTAGCTCTCTGTTCATAGGTGGCTCATTGGATAGGGTGCGGATCCTTTAGGTTCAAACTTAGGTTTAAAATACTTATAAATTGTAAATTAAAAATAAACCATTAAGTATTTGTATGTCGGTTCAATAGTATATACTGTGTTCAGTTTCAAATTAAGGACCGCATTTTTATGGGACCTTATACATGCAGTCATGAACATCTTCGCAGTTAGATCAGTAATCTAAGCGACTTGGTCTCAGTTGGTCGACCCTGTTTACACGTGTATCAGCTGTACATGTATTTAAGCTAATTGAAAACCAGAATTCTGGAAGCAAACCTTTAAAAAGGTTTAAGGTATATAATTATACAAAATAACTGTATTTATCGCAATACGCTCAAAGCTAATTTATGATTGTTGCTGTTTTTTGTCTTTTTAATGTAAGGTTTAATACGTTTCTTTCGACATTGTTAATTCTTGATTTCTGTCAGGTCATTTTTAAATATGAAAAAGAAATAATGATGTCTACATTAAGGTCTCTTCAAGCCCGTTTCTCCATCAGTATTTAAAAATGATATGTTTAAATGCCATAGGAGGTCCGGGGCTGTTGATTTCAATATAACTCCAATGTCTTAGAAGGTCCGGGGGCTGTGGATTATCTACTAAATTCTATCCCACTCCGCATTTGACTTCCTTTTTTTCTCAAGTGATTTTCAGCATTCATAATTTGTTAATTATATGATCTTTAGTTGCTGCTGCTGTTAAATCCAATATTGGAAATTAATACATTAAGCTCATTTTAATACCATTGTGTAAAGCGGATTTTAGGAGGCAAAAACTATTATCCGCAGCGATTGCAATTTTAGGCAAAGAAATTTAAAACTTAATTTTTTGTAAGGAATTTGCTTATTAGCCACTTATCAAAGCGACTTGCTCACAGTTCGGCAACTATGCTTACAAGAAATACCACCTTTGTTAAAAACACGGCAAATAATGGAATCAGCTATAACCTCTAATAACTAGGATTTATAAAATAAGTATCTATGATCCTGATGATTATGTACATTATTCTTGTCTTGGGTCTTCCTCTAGACGTCGCTATACGGACCATAAAGGTTTAATTATCTTAACACAAACAAATTTAATAAAATTTATGAGATACTTGTAAATCCCCTTATTTTCTATATTTAATATCACTATAAGTCTAAATTACAAGCATTTTTTGTTGTTGTTTTTTATGACCGTTTTTTAATTTAAACCATAGCACTGAAAGTTTTCACAAGGATCTTTTTAAAGATTCGGATGATTAAATCACTTGAATCAGAGAAACGTGCAACACACCAAGAAAGCATTTATAATATGCGTGTGTTCTTGGTCAAGAAGTAAAGGTCATGGATGTCGGATTGGAGGGCTCTCGGTTCATACCCTAGACCTGACATGAGATTTGCACCTTGTCCAAGATTTTTAATATACGAACATTTTGCAAAAGACAGGATATGTTCCGACTAATTATTACTTCCTTACACCCAGATTTACTAAATAGCAGTATCCATCTAGGATAATATTAAGATATTGTTTTTCATAGTCAGATTGATTACTTTTGTAGCATTTCTGTCCAATATTGAATGCCATACTAACTTTCACTTGACAGCAACCTTTGTTAAATTGTATTCATAATGTCAGTTCAGTGTGTAACTACATTCTCAGTAGCACATACAATGTACTTACGTAATATCATTGCTTTGTTACAACTTTAGTTCCATTAAAATACTACTTGAACAGTAATTAGTTTAATGTGAGGCTGCTGCTCATAGGCAATTTTGGCTTGTACACTCTTGTTTCATAGTCAATGATAATAATTAGCAACTTTTTTCTACATATTTAACATCTTGGAAAACCAATTAAAAGGTGTCGGGGTTTGCTTTTTATTTTGTTTTAAACCATTCTGTCGTCTCTGGAATATAAGTAATACATACTTTTTCTCGAGATTTATAGTATGCTGAAAACTTTCAGACCATAACTTTTCAACTAAGTCTTTGTTACACATCCCATATTGCTTTTATCTGTTTACCTGTTCCAGTGTTTGCGTCGCCTTTGACGCTTTTTGTACTCGGCTTTAGATGTAAACAACTTAGTGTGATCAAAGTTGAACTAAGAAAGAGCTATTTATAGACAACGGTTGTGCTATTTATAGACTAGAAAATTCTAGACTCGTATCTAAAAATAGTACTCACTACCGATTCGGCTTAAAAGAACTTATTCCTCAAAAATTACTTTCTTCTACAGTTTTTCTAAATAATAATTGACTCTGTTATTATTGCATTACTTTGTTTTCTCAAAGGCAAATGGTTTTAATAACCATATCATATTTAAATTTACAATAAGACAAGGATCTCTGTCACACTCAAACTGACTGTTTTGTCGTTAATCAAAGAAAGATGCACATTTAAATAAATGTATGATGATTGTACAATTGTAGGTGGTCCGGAGGCAGTGGGTTATCCAATTAAGTTCCCCCACTCCTAATTTGACTATCTATTTTGCTAAGCTGTGCATTTGCTTTTTACTCCGGCCATTAAAAAGCATGTAAATGATAAAATCGTAGCAGCGTGTGTTAGGACTAGGCTAAAAATTGTTTTGGCGATCATGGGGATGTGGTTTAGAGCTTTGAATACAATTTTGAAACCAAATAAAACCGTGACAGAAGCATACATATTAGTAGCAACCCATGGTTAATGTAAAATTAAGGGACACAAACTTGTTTATATACAACAGAAACGTACAAATACTAGAATATATCAGTACAGTTATTAATTTTCGCTAATAATAGTTTTATGTTAATTAATAATAGGTAATAAACTTCGCACCGACAAGTGAGGGACTGACAAATTTCTTCCTAGACATAATCCTTTCCAGGATTTTGTTGGACTTTGGGTTTATATCCCACATGAATGTGTTGTTGTTATTTGTTTGTTTGTTTTCATGTATTTTTCCATTTCTGTGAACAAAGACGTTTCAAAGCTGACCTATGGAACCTAGGTATCTCTTATTGGCATCTAGTCATTTTGTTTTCCATCTACATGGTACATGATCTTTTCGATGTACTGTAGCAAGATATGAATGAAATTTATGGAAACATATTTTAGTTTAAAATGCCTTTGTATATAAAGTTTAACCAAAACGGATATCGGTGATTTGTCTCACAATCGTGAAGAAATTACTTATAAGCTCTGTATATGAACGGTACTTTAGTTATTGATTGTTCAACCAGTGTTTTGTAAATACAACTCATTAAACCGCCAAGGAATCAGAAGAAAATTAAAATAGACATGTGCTAATAAATTGTGTATAATTATGTAACTAAATTTTAAAAGGGACCCAATTAAAGATGTTATCGTTAACTCGTTGTGAAAGATTAAATATTGCGTTTTACTAATAGAGGAAGGCAAGTAATATACAGAGAGTATATGTCACATTTATTTCCACATGGTATGCACACAGTACTGACGTTTATCAGACCATTTGTAAAATATTCACAAGATGTCTCTAACTTTAGCTCACTGCCGGGCCTTGCTCCGTCAATCTAAGAAAACAAATAAAGATTTAAAAAAAACAATGTACCATAAATGTTGTGGGAGTTCCGGAGGTTGTTGGTTACATCATACGTTCTCAACCACTCCGCATTTGACTTCCTTGTGTTTTCTCTCACATGGGTTCTCAGGAAGGTAATCTGAAAAGAATATAGTACAGTACGATTTCAACATACCCAGTGCCATATGTGGAAGTATGATTCAGTTTGATATATTTGGTATATAAACCAAAACAATAAGAGGTTATCGATGATCTGTAACACAATCGAGAAGATTCATCAACAAAAATGATAGAAGTCCTATAATTGAAAAATTGGCATTTCTTTCCGTCAAATTAAGAAAGTGGTGCATTAAAATTAGCCCATGTAACTCCACAGCCGTAGGATTATCCAGGGGCAGTGGATTATCCACTGCCTTCCATGCCACTCCGCATTTGACTTCCCATTTTGTTTTATCTCGTCGTGAGTTACTGCATTTCATAATTTGTTAATTTTATGATCTTTGTTGTTGCTGCTGCAAAGTCCAATAATGGAAATTAATACAGTATGCTTATCTAAATACCGCTGTGTAGAGCAGATTTTAGGGCGCGAAAACCCAGTACGTGAGCATTTCTATCCGCAGTACTTGCCCAATTGGGCAAAGAAATTTGTCAATTAAAATTTTCAGAGGGAATTTGCTTTTGAGCCACTTATCGAAGCAACTTGCTTTCAGTTCGGCAACTATGCTTACAAGAAATACCACCTTTGTTAAAAACACGGCAAATAATGGAATCAGCTATAACCTCTAATAACTAGGATTTATAACATAAGTGTCTATGATCTTGATGATTATGAACATTATTCTTGTCTTGGGTCTTCCTCTAGACGTCGATATACGGACCATAAATGTTTAATTATCTTAACACAAACAAATTTAATAAAATTTATGAGATACTTGTATATCCCCTTATTTTCTATATTTAATATCACAATAAGTCTAAATTACAAGCAATTTTTTGTTTGTTTTATGACCGTTTTCCAATTTAAACCATAGCACTGAAAGTTTTCACAAGGACCTTATTAAAGATTCGGATGATTAATTCACTTGAATTAGAGAAACGTGCAACACACCAAGAAAGCCTTTATAATATGCGTGTGTTCTTGGTCAAGAAGTAAAGGTCATGGACGTCGGATCGGAGGGCTCTCGGTTCATACCCTAGACCTGACATGAGATTTGCACCTTGTCCAAGATTTTTAATATACGAACATTTTGCAAAAGAAAGGATATGTTCCGACTAATTATTACTTCCTTACACCCAGATTTACTAAATTAAATAGCAGTATCCATCTAGGATAATATTAAGATATTGTTTTTCATAGTAAGTCAGATTGATTACTTTTGTAGCATTTCTGTCCAATATTGAATGCCATACTAACTTTCACTTGACAGCAACCTTTGTTATATTGTATTCATAATGTCAGTTCAGTGTGTAACTATATTCTCACTAGCACATACAATGTACTTACGTAATATCATTGCTTTGTTACAACTTTAGTTCCATTGGAATACTACTTGAACAGTAATTAGTTAAATGTGTGGCTGCAACACATATGCAATTTCTGCTTGTACACTTTTGTTTCATAG